>JAWWLV010000121.1:27566548-27582122 GCA_035041135.1 Platyrinchus mystaceus | reverse complement strand
GCCAATGGTGATATGGGGATGATGGAAGACTTCCTGAGGTGCAGGCTGATAGAGAACTTCAGTCTTCTTCAAGCTGATATAGTTTTTTGAAACTATATTTAACATGTTAGATACAAGTCCATGATTGCAACCTGGTATTCCCCAATAACAAAATGTGAGGTAAATAGCAGCTGCAATTTCACATTAGGTTCTAGCGAGACCATTGAGCTGAAGGTGCTAAGGTGATTCTACAAGAGCAAGAACAATGTTTTTGAAACATCTTTAAGACAGTTTCTGAGCAACTTGGATCATCCACATGGCATCTCTAGTGCAGTGCTGGGCAGCACAGATAGAATAACTCCACCCTCTCCCCTGCCTTGGACTCCAGACTTCATCCATCTGGGACTGGGTGTGGAGCTGGGCCATACCCATCACTTCTATTTGTGGGGTAAATAGCCCAGGAGCAGTCCTGTACCTTCCTGCCCACCACTGTATGACAGCTGGGTCCAGAATGACTCTTCCTATGAAAAAGGAATTTCTTCACTGGCACACAATACAGGGTCTAAACAAAAATGAGATACCTGCAAGCTAGCCTGGCTTAGCCCTTCTCGCAGGGTTTATGTTCTGCTCAGGTCTCCCAGGCGGGAGACTCCATGGCTGTTCTCAAAGGAAGAACATGCAAAGTTGGTTTTGTTGCGGTTTTTTTCTCTTTTAAAATTCCAATCAGAGTTCAGAGGTCATCTTTCTTGGAAATTAGATTTTCTTTGTTTTATACCTGCAGGCCAATTAATACAATCTTTCTTATTTTCTGTATAAAATACCTTACATTTTGATTTTATTGAAGCCAAAGTGTGGTTTGCACTGGTGCAATTTTTTTGTGAAGTGCACTGCATTTCCACTCCAGAAATACAAATGAGCAGAAATTTAAAATGTTTCCAAGAAGAAAGTGTTCTGGGGTTCCTAAATCTACTCATTATGCTAACCAAAGGTATTTAGACTCCTCCTTTTTCCATTTCACTCCTGTCACTGTCCTTGCTAAGATAAAAAGTGCTGGGTAGAGTACAAGTTGTATAGTCAGGTTTCAGCAGCTGCAGCTCCATTCACCTTTTCTTTGATCTGCTTTCAAAGGTTGGGCTATTAATAGTAGGACTTTTATTTACCTAAGTCTTATCCACAGATGTATGTCTGGGAGATCTACATGCAGCCCAAAATGCAAAACAGAACCACTTTGTATCTTGTTCCAGTGCAACACAGGCTGCTCTTCCTGTCCCTGTCTTCACCGTGGGTCATTATTATCTTCCTGGTCTCCCAACTGATGGTATTTATTTTGCTCAGTAAATGAAAACAAACACAGCCTCCAAGTTGCAGGAGAAAAGATTTACTGTATTCCAGTCCATTCCACAGCACCTAAGCCTCAGACACGTTGGAAAATATAAGCCTCCCTCACAAGTGAGGAACCTGAGAAAATATCCAGTGGATCAAGAAGGCTACAATCTCCCATCCTTAAAAGTTGTTCTTGTAACTCCTCTTCCCAGCTGGGAACTTGGATAGCCACTGCTCATACAGCTCTGGGCTTGGGAAGAAGTAAAAAGATAATAATTCTTTGCAGAACCTTTCATCAGTACCAGGTGTTTCAAAGGAAACTCAAAGCAGTCGTGCAGTGCTGATTGACCTTTCTAAATCATGTGTGCATGCAGGAAGTGGGATAGGGGGTCCTGGAGGATGAGTTAGAGCTACAAAATCTCCCGGAGCATGACTTAGAGCTACTGCAGTCTCTCATATCAGGTTTGTTCTGCCTAGAGATGGGGTACAAGTGCATCTTGGTTTTCATGCTGGTGCCCCTTGCTAGAATAACTAAACATACCCTTTCCTCACTTAGAAAGCCTAATTTTGTTCTGAGCTTCTAAAAGCTAAAACATAAGAAGTGTGGTCAGTTGAAAAGTGAGAGGAAAGATGGCTCTTACCTTAGTCACTATTCTGAAGGATTCTAGGGTGGAAGTAATTCTTGTGCAGGAGCCTGGGTGATTCTGCTTTTGGACTGTATATACTCAGTTGCCTGCGGTATTTAGCCCTGTAAGGAATGCTGCCTTTACTGATGCTTTCACGAACTGAGAAGCCATAAAACTTAAATTATATTGGCTCTCTTCTGCTAATGCAACAGGAGACTTTTCCCCTAGTTTCTCTAGCTGTGGTGTAGCTTTAATGCACTAGTACAGCAGGAGCTGGAGCAGGAACTGACGGGGTACAATTTAGTCTATGGAAGTATCTTCTGGCATCCTTCTTCTGTAGACTAAAGTATGTAATGAACTGCAGTGACATTTAAGAAAAAAAAATCAAGAATCATGCAGTTTGCAGCTGCTCCACAAGCAAAAATGTTTCCCCAGAGATGTTCCTGCTGAGCATTCCCTCCATGCTTATTAAGCAGAGGTAACATTAATCTGGAGTGAATGACAAATGATTAGGTCTGGATCTTTGACTGCATTCAGTATCACATTACATCAGGAAGTAATCTCTACGTTTTATCTGTCAGTTGTCCATTCTTCCTTTTTTTCTGTAATAACATGCCCTTGATTTCAAATGCCCTTACGGCATTTTGTCTCAGTGGACTGCTGCATAGGCCAGATTGCCTACTGATGCACAAAAGAAGAGAGGCTTAGAAGGAACTTCAAGTTTGTAGGGGAAAATGCATGACATAGATGCCATCTCAGTCCAGGATTTTGCTTTGGCCAGTGGTGGTCTTGCCTGTCACTGAAAAGCACCTCTTCTGTGTAAAGAGATTTCCTAACATTCTGAGAGAATAGGCTTTGTGAATACTTTCTCTGGAGAAAAGCCACAGCTCAGCCTGCATGAGTGGTCACTGTCCAAAGGACCTTTGGGGGTTCTGGCCTTGCTGTCCAGCTCAGGTTGTCACAAAGGATGTTGTGGGTAAATTTTACTCTGTTCCCTGGTCTTAAGAAATAATCTGTTCTTCAAACAGGGAAGTGATGGAGCCTGACAAGTGTTGGCAAACATTTGCCTGCAGCTTCAGCAGTTCTGGAGTTTAAGTTCTGGCTGCCTTTGTTGCTGCTGATGGACCTTCCTCTTGTCATGGTAGAGTGTCTGTGTTTTGCTTTGTAAGTTCTAGGGTCAGTTTGCCCCAAAATCCAGTTTAGGTGCCCAAAGAACTTAGGAAAAAGTGGAAAAATTCAGAAATCTGCAAGAATTTTGTGTGGTTTTGGAGACTGTTAAATATTTCCTCCCACCACCTTCTAGATAGTGAGATGTGCTAATGACAAATGACATCATTTTAACAGTTGGCAGTATGTAATTGCCTGGGACATCTGGGCAAGAATTTTGTTACTTTGAGGGGTATTTGGCTAAAATATTGAGGTGAAACAACCGCACCTGAAGCGAGGGGTATGGAAAAGCTCTGAATTTTTACAAGTCTGCGTTTGTGTGACTCATATTCCCTGAGGTATTTAAAGAATTTTCTATTGGAGGATAAAAGGTTTACAACGCTTGCTCTTTCCCTTCCCTTTTTTTAGAAGAAAGGTACTTGGGATTTTGGGACAAGCAAGACAAAAATCTATCCATAAAGTAGCTCACAAATTACTTAAATGAAACAAATTTAAGTTACATGGATTTTACTGAGAAAATTTCCTTTGCTGAACTGTCTGGGGTTTCCCTTATTACAGGCCTTCAGCAGGATTTGTAGAAGTTGGGTAAGGAAATGTGCAAATATCCTGTCGGATGAAGTATGGGATCTATTAATGTGTTTCTGTGGTAGGGTGTTTGTAGTTTCCAGGCTTTCTGCTCCCTTACAAGGATTTAATAGTCCCTTTGGACTAGTGGTGCTGCAGGGACGTGGCTCACTGAGAGACAATCAGGAATTTCTGCCAATGATCCATGGGCTGATCCTGGAGTGAGTTACTTCAGCTGGAGAAACCAATTTCCAAACCTCTAAGAATGCCTTCTCATTGGTGTAAAATGATTATGGCTGTTAAGAAAAGGGGCCTGAGATCTTCAAAGTGTCTCTATCATAACCATCAAGGATTTTATAAAAATTCCTTTTGATGTTAAAAATTAGCCATGAAGGAAAACACTTTAGCTACCATTTGTGTTTCTTAGGTGACTGGAAACACCACCTGAAGGCCCCAATGGGCTGAGGTTGTGACAGGAGATAATCCCCACAGTGACAGTGGCCAGGGTTACTCAGCAGTGGTTCAGTTTAAAAAGAGCAGGGTAGCTGGGCCTTGGGCATTCCAGAAAAATATGTTTAATGCCTTCACAATGTGTGGATGAGGCAGAAAAGTACTTCCTGTGTTCTTGAACCAACTCAGTTTTGCAGGCGGTACCTCTGGTTAAAGACACAGGAATTGACCGGTTCAGCAGCTTTCCACCCGCAAGGGATTTACCTGCACTTTCCAGGTTGCCCACAGGTATCCTCTGAATCAGCTTTCAGATCAAAGTAAAACACAGGAGTTAGGAATAAGTGGGGAGGGCACAGCTTCTGTTGTAGATTAGACAACTGAAATTATGGGTGCATCTTCTGAAAGTTTCCAAGACTGTCTCTCTACTTAGCTCTCTCAGCAACCATCTTTTATTACTTCAGCATAGACTTTGGGACTCTCAGAAAGCTTGCCTGTCTGCAAGTACAGCCTCAGGGGCCTGGAGTGCAGCATCTACTTAACATCTCACAGCAAAACTGAGTGACTGTATCAATCATGCAGTATCCTTGAGTATTTGTCCCAGACCCTCTGGGGATCTGAGGTGCTGACACACCCACGCTGTGAATCCCAGAGAGCCTCAAGTGGAAGGCACACAGTGAGATGCTCACCATAGGCAAGAAAAAAAACCACACCTCTGGGAAGGTGCAAAAGCAGAACTTCAGGTGCTTTTTAAGTCCAAATCCAGAGTTCAGCATGTACTCCGAAGGAATGATATGGGACTTTGTGGAATATAGTTAACAGGATTAGACATCCGTATTGCATCACTGTGTCATCTAAATAAGCTTCTTGTGCATCTGGGCTGAAAATTACACAAATACCACTCAGCCTTTGACATAACATTTATCTATCACGTACTTGTTTTGTGGCATGAGCTGACCTTTTCCTGCTGCTGCTCCTACTGCAGTAGTCAAACAATCTTTTTACCCTTTCCCCTACCTGAGACACCCTTTTGGTACAGCTGCCAGAAATCTCTGGTACAAGGAAAGTAAATAAGCCAGCCTGGCAATTAGATCATTCCCCTGGCTGTTACTTATTCAACAACAAAACACTTATTGCCTTTGTTGAAGCATCATCTGAAGTATTTTACAAATATTTATGAGGGTTATTTGTGTGTCCTAACATTCCTGTGAGATAGCCTTATTACCCTCCAACTAAAGAAGATGAAATTTATGTGCAGAAAGGTGAAATGATGTCCTTCAGGCTATGTGATGAGTCAGTGACTGAACAGGAGATTAAACCCAGCAGGCCTGGCTCCGCAGACACAGCCCAGTTGTGTAACCACTGTTCAACTTATCACTCAGTTGCTAACACAGAGACTGGTGACTGTGCCAACTTTACTTCTGTTTTTCACCCTACCTTGAATGCAAATATAGCAAAACATTGGCAGTGTGTCCAAAGAGGGAGAGAGGGGTGGGGAGCAGTGAGCTCTGCGGTGTGCAGGTCACTGGGGTCTGCCCTGGTGCTCCATTTACACACGGGGCACTGAGCACTTGGCAGTGCTACGGTAGAGGCCCAAGCCATGATTATCACAGGGTGGGGAATGGAGAGGAGAGGGAAATTCACCGCTCTCCTATCGTGCTCCCACTTGTATTACCCACACCCAGTAATTAGCTCACCACGTTCCACCTCCAGCCTGCAAGGTGCAACACTGCAGGTTGCACCCTCTCCTCACCTAGCTCTGAAGAAATCCCTGCACACTGAGTAGAATAGGAAGAGGGAGGATTTTCAGGGATCTGATCTCAGATCTGTTTACATAGTGAAGGTATGTTCTTTAGAACAGAAGAAAAAAAGATCCTATTGAGAGGAAATTAGCTTGCCAAAATGGAAATTTTGTCTTGTGTTATTGGTCTATCTTCATTTTTTACTTGATGGAAGACAAATTATAGGATAAAGTGGACCTAAAGTGAATTTTTTCATTTCAGAATGTTATTTCAAAGGCTATTTAGTTTTAGGATATTCAGTAATGCAGGATGTCTGACTTTTGACTTATTTTCCAGCTGAAAGCATATAGTTGAATAATATCGGTGATTTGGAACCTTTTGAATTTTTTATATTGCCATCCTGACTTTTGAAATGAGAACTAACACAAAATCGTCAGCATGTCTGAGGAGAAAGAAAAGTTGTTTCTTTTTACCAGTTCCAGAAAATTCAAAGTTGTTGTTTCAGTGCTTGCGAGGCAGTTTCACTGAGGAGCTAACTCCTGTATTGATCAACATGAGCTTTCTGTACCAAGTAACTTTGCCAGCTATGAGAGTGACCACAGACAGAAGCCACTCTTGTGCACAGTCATCATCATCCATGCTGCTTGACTGTACCAGTCTCGCGCTCTAAAAGCAAATTATTGGTAGCCATCTTCAGTAAGAAACCCTGGAGTGTAATTGTTGTAGCAGTTGCAGCATGTGTGTGACCACAGTGATTGGGTAAGCCTTTCCCACTGACTCCAACTGTAGTCTGGAATAAAAAAAAAAAAAAAATAAATAAAAAAAAAGGTATTTTTCCACATACAGCAGCCACCATCTCCAGTGAGGATGTTCACAGCTGACATCTTCAACAAACTGCTTGACCTAACTGGCATTGCCACTGCTAGAAGGGGACAAGAAGTTAAGGAAAAGGGGAGTGTGCAGCACTTCCTGTAGTGCTACAGCTTGGAAAGGGAGATCTGCTTCAGTATTCAGTAGGAAACCTAGTACTGGCCCTGCTTATCCTCTACCCTGAGAATAACACCATGAGGCTGGGGAACTGCTCTTGGGTGTTTTCCCACTCAGACCATTTTTAGCAGAAACCTGTAGCTTTCTCATGTAGCTTTTTTGAGTTTTGAACCATCATGATTTTATATGAAAGCAACTGCGAGCTGGAATGAATCCTCTTGATAGAAAACAAATTATCAAATCCTGAGATGATGATTTACTGTTACACTCTTATTTGGTACTCCTTGGAGCTGCCCCAACTGACTGTTTGCTATGACAATCTAATTATGACTTAGTTTGGCCGCAAGCACCAGCTGCCTTCGGTTTCTTTTAACTCACTGAACTGGGCAAGCAGAAGTTAGATGTCTCAGAGCCTGCTCCCTGCATGAAACTGAAGGAATTCAGAAGTGTATTAGAAAGGCATTAGCTTCTCCTTTTACCTCTTTTTTTTTTTTTTTTTTCCACTGGAGCCCATCCAGATGGAGCACAAACAAGGAAAGGATAAATGCAAAGTGCTCTGCCACCCTGAAAGCATGCGCTGACGTCAGCTTTCATGAACTGGCACTTTAATCATCACATGGGGAATGTTTCTCTCCCTCTCTGCAGCTTCCCTTTGGATTTCTCAGTGCACCAACAATAGCATTTATGGCAAGGAAGATTTAGTTTCTTTGCTGGTTAAAAGAGTAGTAAATTCAGAAAGCTTTCACAAGCTGCTAGATGGAGAGCCCTGGAGACCCAAAAGCCTCTGGGCTCAGACTAGGTGCGTCAGGGGCAGCAAAAGGGCAAGCTTCTTCCTGGATGTATTTCCAGTTGCTTTAACAGCTAAGCTGAAAAGCAGGGGGCTAGTCCGTCAGCACATGCAGAGAAGTTGTCTGCTTCTCCAAGCCAAACTGCACAAAATACTGTGGGGGAGGAAAGAACTATATGGTACCAGACAGGAGAGACAGATGGATCAGGGACCTCCAAAGGTCTTTTTGAGGCATGTAAGCTAAATTTTTCAGAATTAAGCACTGCAAATTAGTGCTAAAAATTTTCTGTTCATGTGTCATGCTTCAAAGAAGCAACTTGCTCTCTTCCTCTACCCCAGTCTTCCTGAGTGGACTTTGACACCTTCTCAGAAGAGCCAGGAGTGATGAATTCACTAAAGCGTGTGAGAAGCATCATAAGCCTGGTGAGGAAGAGCTCTGTGGAAGTACCTTGCATCCATTGTTACCTTTCTGCTGGGATTGAGCACAGTCTACTGCTCTGCATCTACTACTGCCTAGTTGTATTTTCTGTATTTCCTCCATGTCCTTCACACGTGAGGGAGCATGTGTGAGGCAAGAGTAGGATACAACCATCCCTTCTTGGCTGTTTGCCATAGGTGGGCCCAGAGGCGAAATTCTCCTCCCCACCCCAAACATAATGGCCATCACAACAGAGGAGTAGGGGGCAGTTCTCAGTGGAGCAATTCACTAAGTATTTTGGTCATTATGGTATGGGCAGATTACCTCACTCTATGCATTCAGAGATGTGCTGGGGTGTGGGGAAAAAAGGAAGACAGATATCAATGATGCTAGCAGGCTATTGTCAATATAGATGCAGTCAGCTGGTCTCATCAGCTGCTTTTATTAGACTGCCTGCTTTACAATGAAGTGGTTTCCTAATTACAGCCTTCACTTCACACTGTGTCCTGTATAGTCCTGCATCATCAGGTGCTGCTGTTTCCTTTATGCTTGCTGGAGCACTCTGCAGCACAGAGCTGTCTCAGCGTTAAGGCCCCACTCGCCCGTGTAATTAAGGGAGGATTAAAGATGGATTTGTGGCAGCTACATTCTTATTTTGTAACTCTTGCATGTTGTGGCTGTTGCTTCTTACAAGTCAAGGTGACTAAAGGGTTGCAGACTTTTAACACACGCATATACAGATATACTTGAATATATACACACATGTGTATATATACGCCAGTTTAGTGATGTATTTCCCAGGTATCTGAAAGCTTCTGTATTGGTATGTAAGAAATGCAGGCAAAGAGATAGTGAGCAAGTAAAGGTTGTCATTAAGGATTTAGCTAGGATCCACTTTTAGTCTTTCTCCTAGCTCCATCTCTCACACACATGAAGAGCCAACATGAAAACTACAGCTATTCCTTCCTACCAACCACACAGCCACCATATTTTACTCTCTTATCTTTAAAAACAGATACTCCCTCTTAGTCAGCTCTCCCTCAAGAAAACCAAAGTTTCACCAGTTGAGCAACCAGCAGCTATCAGCTCAACTCAGACCATCATACTGCATGAACTGTCTGCTGGAAACCCCTGAGAGTTTGGGTGGGGTTAATAATTAGTTTGATGTGCCTTTTTATTTTCTTTTTTTTTTTTTCATTTGGAGTGCTTGGTTAGTGTTAAATTTTAAAGCAATTACAGAGTTGCAGGAGCAAGGGCTGTAGAAAACAGCACCAAATATTGTGAAATTAATGATGTAATCATCCCTGTGTTTTTTATATCAATTCACAATTTGACTTGCTAATACAGGTCTCTTTCAGCCTGCTGCTTGCTCAGCCATTTTAAAATGCAAAGTTGCTCAAAATGACCACTTTGCCCCTAATCTAATATTTTGATATTGTCCACTGCTTACTAGAAGGGATTTGATGGTATAGCTCTTCCTGCAGTTCTTCTAGCATAGGCCCAACTGGTGTCCACCAGCCTTTTGCGGCTCTCCCATATCAGCCCCTCCCGAGGTGAAATAAACTACATTTATCAACTTCGTTCTTTTATCATTACAAATACATCATAAGTACGTTTTTGCTGATATAAGATGATATAATTTTTCAGCACACCCTGTTGGATATTGCTACACTGATTAGAATTGGACAAAAAAACCAGTAAGTAATTATAGCCATTGCAGGCTAGTAAAAAAACACAGTACCACAGTAATTAATGTTTTGCAGATTTTCAACGGTGGTGGTTTCCTGCTTTTACTTTTGGAGACTTTTTAGAATACCTTTCCTTTTTCCACATGAAAAGTTTGTTTTCATAACAACACAAAAACTCCATAGGCAGATTAAAAAACATTGCTTCTGCATTATGAGCAATCCTAAACAATTATTTTTCATTTTATTTTATTTTCATTTTATTTTATTTTGCAACATTCAGATTTATTAGGGTGTGAGAAGAAAATGCATTTCCAACTCACCATTCACACAAGGGAGGTCTTACCCACTAGGAAGCTCTACTGGTGGCAGATATTCCTGATAAACTGGCACCATTTTGCTCAGAGCTGGTAGCAGCAGAAGCACTGATGATGGAAGAAGACCTGATACAATTGGGATCATTGACTGTTTGGGTTGGAAGGGGCTTTTAAAGGTCACCTAGTCCAACTGCCTTGCAATGAGCAGGAATATCTTCATCCAGAACAGGTTGCTCAGAGCCCTGTCCAACAAACTTTGGATGTGTCCAGTGATGGGGCACCTACCAACCTCTCTGGGCATTCTGCTCCAGTGTTTAATCACCCTCATCACAAAAGAGGCATTTGCAGTGTTACAATTCTCGCCCACTGTTCAAGCTGTTTAGATCAAAGGCTGCCAATAAGTGGATTGCTAGCACCCAAAGCAGCTCCTGCTTCTGTGCTGAGCCTTTGACATTTCCACAGGGTTCATGGCACCCTGTGGGACCCAGCCATGGTTAGGGACCTCAGGTGGTTTTTTTGTTCGTTTTTCTGAAGTACTAAGTAACCTCAGAAACACTTAATGACTCCATTGCAGCAAGATGTTACTGTATAAACAGTGTCCTGAAATACCCACCTCTTGGTCCAGGGAAACAGTCATACTCTATTGCTCTGCAACACCATATAATCAAGAGAACTGCCTGGCAGATGACAAGCGTGGTGGCTGCTGGAGTCTCATGGATCTAAATAGTCATCACTAGAAAGCAGTGGAGAAGTGACTGTCAGTATTTCTACCCTTACTGACTCCTGCTGGATAGCTGATCCTCCAGTGTGACCTCATGCAATCATTCTAAGCTGACCATGCCAACTTTATTTGCATCTATATGCTGGCAACTTTTATTTCCAAAGGCAATAGCAGCTATTCAGCCAGAGCTGCAGATGAACTGATGGCTCATCCTGCTGAAGCTGGACTCAGATCTCTCCTAACCTCTTCCCAAAAATGAATGTCTGAAACCTTGTCATCAACCCTGCTGCCTGCTTCATTTGTGTTCCATGCTATAGGAGAGAAATCTTTGTTCCCCTCTCCTCACTTTCACTGTTCATCTGGCAGATAGAAGACAAGGAAGAACGGGACCAAGCAGAAGTCCCTCTCACTGTACATGCAGCTGTCTGTATACTCCCTGCACCTGTTTGCCCTCCCTATTTCTGGGTGTAAAAAATCCTAGGAATTCTTCATCAAAGGTTTTTTTTTTATCAGCTATCTCCTGACAGCAGCCAAGATGGCCATCTGTTCATCCAGAGGGAGAAAAGAGCTGGATATGGTGTTTTCCTTTGTATTGGGGGCTTCTTGCTGTTCCCTGATCCATGGCCAGAACTCTTTCTGAAGGTGTCCCCAGCTTCTTTGATCTGGGCCGCTGCTTGCAGGTTACTACTCAGGCTCTGCTCTGCGTCATTCCATGTGACACAGTGACCTACATACCTGTCCTTGCCAGTAATGGGTCATATCCTGGCTTATCTGACCCTCCCTTTTACAACGGTGATAAAGAGAGATCTTTAAGTATTAGGTGCTTTCCACCCACCGATCCCCAAGTTAAATGTTCTGCTGTCCTCCACCCTTGTTTTTGCATTTTTGAGTAAGAACTAGCTAACCTAAAGGGTTTCCATCCACTCATCTCTGTGGAGTCTTAAATTTTAATCCGTTCACAATCTTAACTAATTGGATTTGTTTGTAGAAGAAAGCTGCCTATGGTTTGACTTTCTGCAGAACAGTTAACCAAAAAAAGGAGGGGGTGAGGGGGACATAGAAACAAATTACACTAATGAAGGAAAAGCAAACTGCATCACAGCTTACCCGGTAGCACAATAGGTATAGACAGTACTTAAACTTGCAGTGGAGATTTTGATGCATAAGAAAATCAGTGGCCTACATGGTCCTTGATATTCCTCTGCCCTTGTAGATTAGTTATGCAGGGAATAAGCAGCAGCATTCCTGCAACAAGTCACACTAACTTATGCCTTATTTCTGCTTCTAGCACCATTGTTCTAGTAAAACTCAGAATAGAAAATGATTCTTCTCTTGAGAATAGCTTGTAAGTGCTACCTTATCTTTTCAGACAGCACTAATGAATTGGTAAATGCAAATAAAAACACGAGTAGCCAGGAAAAGCCAAACTCAAGAGGTTAAATAACTAATTTTAGACTTAAGAGTCAAAATCAGGATAACAATATAAGTACAGACGTACTGTGCCTATCACACTGTTAGTATATTGGTACTGCCTGCTGCTATCCCTATGTCCTAGGCTATGGGACCTCTGCTACAGCTGCATAAATTAGGTTCAGATGACCAAAAAGCAAGTGTTCATCCAAGGAACTGCACCCCTGTGAGCACTCTAACACAGCCTAAAGTGTCTCCACATCAAGAATGAAAAATGCTGATTATAGCTCATTTAGGAAGGTCTGTAGTTCACGTATGTTTTCTGTTTAGTGCCTCAGACTTCCCCCAGGCTGGAGGTGAGTGGCGGGTCCCAGCTGTGCCCAGTTATGGTCAGAGACAGGGAGGGGGGAGGTTGGAGTTTAAAAACAGAGTAAGAGGTCAGCTGTTTGTCTTGGTTTATAAAGAGGGCTGTGTTGCTGTGCTCTGTCTTTTTACTGGTCTAGCCTATTCTACACACTAGTTCTGTGTATACTGATGTTATGCCACTGAATTTCATGAAGGTAAGCCCTGCTCCCTGTAACACAAAGGGTCAGTCTAGGCTTGCTTCCTGCTGTCTCTGTTCCTCTCTGTGAAGGATACCAGCAGCAGGCACTGAGCCTCTGCAAACCAAGCCCTGCTGAGCATCAGAGACCTATTTGAAACCATGAGATTTAGGTGAGGGCTATAATGATATCATTTTTCTGAGCTGTTTTTAGGAGTCTGGAAGAACACCGGTCTTTAAATGAATCTCAATTTAATGCATTTAGGACCTCTGTGATTGGTAGTGTCTATAAATACCACTTAAGCACACAATAGAATTTTTAATATACTATTTTCAGCAGGCAGTGAGCCAGGCTTGCTGCCTCACTCCTGCAGCAGCTTCCCTTGGCTAGGGGGTGACCCTCTGGGTGGCATGTCCTTGGCACCAGGGACATACAGTTGGGGGGCTCCTCAGCATCCTCTCTCCCCTTCGTTTTAGCAAAATTGTTGTCCAAATAGCATGCTGGGCAAGTGAGGTACACAGGACTACTGGGGAGGGGATTTCTGTGCTCAGAGGACAACTCCCAGTCATGGAGAAAATAATCCAGAGGACAGCATGGGCAAATGGGGAAAGTGCCTCCAAGCAAATAGTCATGGGAGGCACATAACAGGACAGTGCGAGTGAGGAAAGAGGTGAAATCTCTTCCCCCCCCATCCTCCTGCACGTATTTCTCAGAGATCTTGATGGTGTTATTTATAATATTAATGCTTATCTTGGGAGAATGGGGGAGAAGCATTTGATAGGAATCTGATTATATGTTTCTATATTTAAGAAGGGAAGTTTTTTGATGCTAAAGCAGAAAAAAAAATAGTGGCAAGTACTTAGTGTAATCTAGTGATTAAAGCAGTCTTTTACTGGTACACTTGTAAATCATAAATTCCCACTGCAGAATGGCTCCTGTGGCATTTTGCCAATTAACCTTTGTGTGCTTTGATCTTGCTTTGACTCCAGAAGTTCAGGCTGTTCCCTGGCTTGTTTAGCGGTTGCTGTTAACAAAACACTTGCTATTTGAAATACACAGGGCTTAGCATCCGTGTATTTCTTAGCATTCAGGTCTCTGAGCACATGCAATATTGATGTTTTGTGGATCATAGAAAAAGCTTGACTCATTAGTGAAGAGATATTAAATAAACATCCCCAAAGAAAGCAAACAAACTCAGCCATTACGAGGACTATTTTTCAGCCTGAACTGCGCTAGCAGAGGCATAGGAAATGAGAGTTTAGTGAACTGGAGAGAGGAAAGAGGAATCATGTTATGTTCACACAGACCCAAGATATGTATCCCCTGCCTGCCTTGCAGACTGACATGGCAGTCAGCTGTGGGGTGCAGCTGGGAAAGGTGGGGACCCACTGTGCCTCCTGCCTTTCCCAGAGGTCAGATGGTGAGCATAGGGCTTGCAGAAAATCTTCCTGCCTGGTGTCTGGCAACAAGCAGCCAGCAAGCACAGCCTTTCTGCAAAGCCCTGCAACCGTGATGGCTGATGTGTGCACAAAACCATCCTCATTCCTCCTGGGTCTCATCCAGGTTCTGCCTTTGGCTTACTCCCTCTCTTGTCTTCACCTTTTAAGAGTATAATGTATGATATTTACCTTTGTCCTTCCCTCCCAAAGGCAGTTCTGTGGCCAAGGGCTGAAAACGCTAGTTAAAACCAAAAATACTTTAAAATAAAAAACTTGTCACAAGCATTAAGTATTTTTAAATAGGTTGGATATATATTTTGCAAGCCACGTGACATTTATTATTTATAACTAATGACTATCTGACAGTTGAGAAATATTAAAGAGAATTTTCTCTCCATGTTCAGGGACTCTCAGTTCACATGAGTCAGTCTCAGTCTGAAGTCTAAAAAAGGTCACTTTGCAATCTGTAAGTAGCTTTAAGCCTTCACGGGCCTTAAAGCATCAGGCTTAGCCAGTGGGGGGAAAAAAACCCTCCTGGAACAAGGTAGCTCTGACAGCAGAGAGCTGGAAAAGGGAAAGAGCTGATAAGACTGCCATCTCCTGCTCTTGATGCAGGTAGAGGAAGGACAGCAGAAGGTTTTCTAGAGGAAAAGCATATGTCTGATTTGTCACAGCTTCAGCTAATAATTCTCACATTTATCTATTCTAGGCTCATCTCCAATTGACCAAATGGAAAGCCTGACATTGCCTTATGGATACATGAAACAGTCAAACCTGTGAGTAGTCCTAGTTCTACAGAACCTCATACCCTCTCCTGTCTTTCATTGTCATTGTGGCCTACATATCCTACCACTCAGACACCAGCACCTGTTTTCTGCTGCTCCTCATTAGACCCACATCAGCCAAAATATGCCACAGAATTTCTTTAAATTCAGATTTAAATTCAGGTTTTCTTTCCATCCAAACCTCTGGTCCCCACCTGTGAGGAAAGGTGAGAGCCCAGATTTCTCCCGTAACACAGAAAATGCCAGAAACACATTGAGATGTCTCTCAACACACATTAATTACCTTTCCCTTCCTCATAAAACCCAAGCATTATGCTTTCGTAAAGATGGCACCTGAAAACACAGTCCCTCCCCAAGAACAGTTTCCCTGTGGAGGAGATGGACAGACACCCCTTTTTCAAAGACTGAAAAAAGTTCCTGTGTCTCTTGACTTCCCACAGGAGCAGCTCTCTGCCTGTTCATGTCTGTAAGCTTCCCCTTGCTGCATTTGGGCTGAGGCAGCAGGAGTGTTTCCTTGAGATTCTCAGCTGGAAGATGAGACCCCAGGCCAGGGCACGTGGCAAGGCTAGACACAGGTCATTCTTCTTAGATCAGCATTTGGATCTGGGAGTAAACAGCTTGTCCCTGCTTATTTG
>JAWWLV010000121.1:27507444-27556438 GCA_035041135.1 Platyrinchus mystaceus | reverse complement strand
GCCCCCACATTGGGTCTTTTGTCACCCCACATTCTCCGTGGGGAGATGGCAAACCTTCCGCTTGCCCAGGCTCTTTCCCCAGCTTGTCCTTGGGTGTCTTACAGCACTGAAAACACACCCACACCTCCGCTGGCATGCTGTGCTCCACAGGTGTGCCACAAATGGGGAGTTTGGCCAGCAGCCTCATTCACGTGGGTTTCGTGTCCTCTCCTCCCGCCCACACTGGAGCAGACCTGAACCACTGGGGCATTACGGCTCACATCCAGAAACTCAGGGCAGGGAAACATGGAGTTTTATTCACATGTGCAGGAGTTTGGGTTTTTTAATCTGTTGTTCAAACATTTAGTGAACATTCATAAAGCCCATACTCTCAAAATTATTCATTATTACTTTTTATTAATAAATAAACCCAGTTCCTTTGTCATATGGGAAGTAAACTACTTGGACAACCTAAATACTCCAATTGCGTTGCAGAAGGTTTTAATTAATTAATTTCATAAATCACACAGTCTGTTGCTGTTTGTGACCTGAGGAGGAATAAAAATGGCTGTTCTTAGCAATGAGACTGCACCTGTGCTTTTTGCTTTGAGACAGTTAAAAAAGGTGTTCTGTCCATGTCTTGTAATATGTAATGAGAGATGTAGTTTGTATTAGATTTTTGTCTTGCAGTTTAACTCCATTAATATCCGGTATATCATTTGTTGGGGACACATACCTTACACTAGCAGGAAAATGGGTTATGTGATTTATAGAGGCAAGTTAAAAGTTTGCAGTGAAACAGGAATTTTGTGACTACCATGGTATGTCCTGTTTTTATCTATCAAATGTTAAGAAGTACAGAAATATCTGAATTTTAGACTGGATTAATGAATGCAAGCACAGAAGAAAAAAAAAGAAAAGAAAAAAAGAAACGAAAAAAACTCCACACCCAACTTTGAAAATACTTTCACAGCAAAAACAACATAAAGCACTATGAAAAAATCCAAACCCATGTGTTTTACTCCAATGTGCTGTAAAATTAATGTGGAAGTTTAAAATCTGATATAGTAAAAAAGTGGAAAAAATCCAGCACAATTAATTTGAGAAGCATGATTTTAACTTTCAAAGATGGGAGATTTAATCCACAGTAGTCATATTTAAGAAATATATGTAGTTCTCATAAAAATCTCCAGGCTTCCATCAGTGCATGTAAACCTGTTGGAATACCTCCTCTGCAATGTAAACAGTGGTAATCACTCTGAAATCAATGACCCAAACTCTGACATTTTGCACTGGCTGCAGGTCTGCCTGAGCTCATTTGTCGTATGATAGGTACAGAATGGGCAATGGTAAGACTACTTCCCATGCAGGGCAATTGATTCTCCACCCTGATCAAAAGGGATTATTCCCACAACAGAGTCAAAAGAAGTGATTAATCTGTGCACATTGTTTGGTCCAGGGTCTTTGTATTGTGGTCAGCAGCCCATCAAAAACCTGAGTGGGACACACCACCACCTCTTCTCGCCTTAGCTGCCAGGTAGCAACAACTTTTAGGCACTACTCACCTGGTCCAGATTCACACAGTAGCCTGAAGGTAAAAGATACATAACGACTAATGAATCTGGAATTTCCTAGTTCCCACTTCTACACTTCAATTATACTTTTAAAGGCTATTTGCCAAACTTACACAGTATTCTTGAAGACAAAAGTTTCTGCTTTTCACAGGCATCATTCTTTATGCCCTCTCTTGGAAAATTGCTGGTGCATTATATAACTGCTATGGGTGTTATTTATTATTATCTCCACTGGGAAATTGATTGGTGCTGCAGACAATAACAGCAAACACTTAAAGCAAAGAGGAGATGATATTCTCCTGTGGTGATACTGATGACACTGCTAGATGGTAAATAGATGGTCAGAGAAACCCTACTGTTAGCTTGGCAGGATTGACCTTAAACAGTTATGTAGGCTCATATACATTTTGCATTCAGTCTGCCACCAAAGCAAAAACAATGGGTGCAGTAGACATGGAGGCTGCATGCCAGCATCAATACTGCATTTGCATCACTTTTGTTTGTGTTTAGAAAAAATGCTCTTGGGTCTGTTTGCTTGAGTAGCGAAGCAAGAATTTAATTATTTCAATGTGAGGCTCTGGCTTGAAGTGGAATAGCAGCTGCTAGCTCTTCTCTGTTTTTGCAGGCAAAAACCAATACTAAAATATATCAAACTGTCTGACCTCTCTCCCAGTCCTCTGAAAAGTCAGCCACTGTGTCTGTTGAGTATCCCATGACCAAAAGCATGTGCCAAGCCTCCACTGCACTCCTGGTTCCTGGTTTAGCCATTCAGTTTCTCCTTTCCATAGCTTTCACTGCTGGTGGGAGGGATCTCCCCAAAGATTATCTTTACATAAAGTCCTACAGAGGTCACAGTAACACAACAGACTCTCTTTGCCTGACTCAGTACAAATGCATCATGAGCCATAATACCTGACTCGGATGAAGCACAAGTCCTATCCATGGCAAGTAGGAATCCCCTGATATTTTCCGTAATAAAGATGCAATGCCCTAATTTAATTCCCTCTTGGCTAATTACATTGTCTAGTCACATTTGCCAGCGCAATCACCAGGATGTAGCATTGTGCATTTACTGCTTTGACTGTTGCTAACAAACTGTTTAGCTGTCACACCGTTGGCTAGTGCTAACACAGGATGATCACGGACATTCACACATCTGTAAAATAAGTAGAGCTGATTGTACAAGTTCATATCACACTGCAGAATTAAATGCATCTCAGAGAAAAATTAGGTTTCTCCTTTATTTAGTATAGGCCTGAATCTACTTCCTCTGAATTCAGTAACAATCTGTGACTGATTCCAGGGCAAATCTGGTTCCAGTCCTTCATTAGTAGATGGACTTTAGATATTAGTGAATGAAATTTGCACTGTATGTGGAAGATAGTACTGTCTTTCTGTGAGATCCAATAAACAACTTTCTGTGACTTCTTCAGGTCCTAGCCTTGCCAATTATAAAACCTTGTCTCATTTTTTTCTGAGGAGCAGCATTTTCCTTTTTGAGTAAAGCTAGCAACATTCATGTGAAAGACAATTAAAATGCGGTAGACTATTATAAATGCAAGATTGAATTACTGTCTTTTGGGGGAAATTTACCTGATGACATCCTTTAGCAAATGACACTCAGTTGAAAAGATATATTGTAATTTGTATTGATAATCTACTATGTTAATGTTTGAAAATAGTTTAAATTAAACAATGAAAAAAATTGTAGGGAATCTGCATTTAAAGATCCGGTGGAGTATCCATCAAAGTGACAGATATATCTTTCTCTTTGGTGTCTCAGATATGTTTACAGTTCATGGTATCAAAAAAAAATGGAAAACATATATATAAAAGCCTAAAAGGAATAATGACTCAACACACTTAATTGAGATGAAAACCAAAGTAACAGGTGTCAGAATAAGTATGTCATAAAGCCAGTGAAAAGTCAACTGAAATAAAGCAAATTTCACTCTGCCACTATTAAAATTAGATATAGGCAAGTTGAATGGTCCTTATCCAACCACAGCTAGGCAAAAGTCAAATTAGATTATACCACTCCACATACATGGTTAGCTAATATGTTGCTAAATGGGATTTAACTTTGTCTCTGATAACTATTCAGTTGTGGTCAGCATGTTTTAACAAATCTCTCTTGGTTTTCCATAACTGTATTTAAAGCACAGTAACATCTGGCTGGGTAGACAAGGTTTCAGTTTGCACTTGAAGGCTTTGTGTTGTGTAGGGTGATTTTTATGACATAAGTACTTCAACAAAAGCCCTACAGTAGACACCATTACACTGGAGAGGGGCGAAGTGGTTTTGATGTTATGGCTTATATCGCTTGCCAAACTGGAATGCATTTTACAGGCAAAAAGCACTCTAATTATGTAGGAGGAGTTTACTGCCAGAGCTTTACATGACAAAATTTTCAAGTGTAAATGGGAGCTAGGTGCTTATTTAATTCATTGTGTCTTCTAACCACTTAACAGGGTATAATTTGTTTTCCAAAACCTCCCCTTCCCCAGCCGTGCACTGGGTGTGACTCTTACCCAGTTCAGAAGTCAGCAGGAGGACACCAGCCCATCTGAGAGGGAGGATCAGGCCTGCTCCTTTAGAGAAAGGCTGCCCTATTCGCATTCCCCCACTAGCAGACAGTGGTATAACAAGAAAAGCAACACCCTGGGAAATACGAAAACGTGCGAAAAATTAGTCCTTGTCCTACACGCTTCTCTGCAGAACTCTGCCAGCTCTAACTTCCTTACTAATCAGTGTATGGGTGCACCTGGGACAAAAGGGATTTAAGAAAAGTGCATGAGATGTTACCTGGACACCAGGCAGGCTGCACACTGCAGAGAGTGCAGAGGGCAGGTTTTCCCTTGCACCGTAGAGCTGCCAGCTCTGGCTGCCATAACCAGCCACAGGAGACTTTTTTCTTGTCTGGGGATGGGCTGGTGTGGCTAGATGGCATCTGTGTGATGCTGTGGGAGGAAGCCTTACCAGCATGGGTTGTTGAGAGCTTGGCTCATTCTTCCAATTCACAGTGCAAATGTGCCCAGGAAAGCTGGGCAGGAGGTCAGGTTTAAAGGATTACAGCAACTGGATGTTACTGTACCTGCCTTTTGGTTTTTTTGACTGTTGTCATCACTATTTTAATAAGCTCTGCATTTACCCTTTCCACTCTCCCTCAGCCAAAAGAATCTAACATCAAGTCAGACGTGGAAACACCTGTTTTGTCCTTTTTCTTGCATTTGGGTTGAAAAGGGCAAAGGGAAAAAAAAGAGAGACAGAGAAAGAGAGAAAACTGTAAGATCACGTTCCAGAAATATTTTGGAAATCCACAGGCTTAATGAGAGAAAAGAACTAAATGCATGAATGTTGTCACTGGCAAGCCATCTGGAACATGGAAGCGAAAAATGCTTTCAAAATCTTGAAAGTAAATGATCATGCGAGGCACAGATAGTCAGTTCTTGAGGCAAAAGGTGTTTAATTAGAGTGGGAAAAGTCTTTGTTCTAGGTAATTAAAGGTAAAATTCCACAGTAGATGAGAGAAATCCAAACTCTTTAAACACTTGACAGTTTTAAAGAGAAATCAGCAAGGGTTCAGGCATAAACCCGCCAAAGGAGAGGTAGAGGAGGAGGCCAGACTGCCTGCTTAGGCAGCTCTGCTGAGACATTGCAAGGGCTGAGAAGTCGGTCCCTGCCCATGTAGGGTGATTCAAAGCACTCAAGTCAAGCTTACAGGCATTCCTGACAACCACAGAGAAGAATAAGCAGCCTCCAAAGTGTGATGAAAAATCCCACATGCTGATCAGGAAGCTGCCTTGAACTAGTTGGGCAGTCCTTACTCTCAGAGCCATTAATGGATTTTATATTAGGTGGCATCTTCTTTACATAGGACACAAATAATCCTGGCATCAGGGACAACCAATACAGCCAAAGGAATGGTAAACTCAAGGATCCTCATGACACAGAGATGTTGAAGTATCTGTACTGACCATGCAGGACCACCCTTGGACATGCTCAGAAACAGGACTGCAAGCACATGGAGGACATCTCAAATCTGAGATCTAGCAACCAAAGCCTTCATTTGGAAGGTGGTAGGGCAATTATGGGCATCACAGTTTTGGAATTTGGCATTGCCAGAAGAAACTGTTTAGGAGTGAGACACCTCCATAATTCTGGAGGTATAACTATCGAGATGTACACACTACAGTGACTGCTTTACATGACAAAAGGTTTTAGATGATGAGGTTCAATCTCCTAAGTGGAAAAAACAAAAAACAAAAATCCCTAGGAAAAATCCTCAGTGTGCTGAAAATGTTCTTTTTTCTTTTTCATTTGTTCTGGGAACAACAAAGTCAGGTATTAATAGTATAATCTTTTCATTCCAATTGTTTCCAATAAAATCTACACTTCACAACAAGTTTTGCTGAATGAAAGTCATGATTAAGCTTTCAATAATTTGGATTCTACTACAATTTTTAATAGCATTTTCCAGTTTAGTACTTTCTCCCTTCTCTGTAATGGTTATCATTATAAGATTATATGCAGATTTCCCAGCAAGAGGATTTCTTACCACCCAGAGCTTTCCTATAGAGACATTCATCAATATTAGCAACCATTTTTTTAATTATATTTTTTACACAATTATACAGCTACCAAGTACACTGCATTTCTCCTCATTAACAAGCACACTGATGTTTACTAAGATTTGTTTCATTTGCTTTATGGATATAAGAGACGACACTGTCAAAAGCTGCATCTTTTCTCAGTGCTGGCCAAGCCGAAGCTTTAAGATTCTGTTCCAAATTCTCACCAGCATGAGGGAACAGATTCATCATCATCTGCACAGAAGCCTAAACCATTCCCCAGCTCATTATTTTAAAAGGACTTTCCACAAGTGGAAGTGTGATTACCTAGGAGTATGCAGTGAAAGCTAATCAACTAAAGCAGGTATCAAATGGTATGAAAAATACACAGATGGTTACCAGGAATCTTTCTTTCCAGGTGGAACATAAGAGCTAATTTATATATTAGCCAACAGCAAGTCATCTCACTACTCTCTGAAGAAAAAAGACAAATGTTGAGTCTTATCAATGATTCTGCAGCAATATTTCTGACCCTCAGGAAGGTGTTAAAACTACCTGGTGGCAGCTGAAAACCAGCCAATTACAGTTTACTCTGATCAGAAAGTGCTCTTTTGCAGATCCCTACAGGGGCAGAGGACTGCAATGCCTGTCACCCTTTTGACTTTGGACCTTGCACAAAATGCAGCCTTGTCCTTTTACTTCTGCTCCTGTGAAAGTCACGGAAGTGTTTATAAGAAAATGTTTTCTTTTCCACTTGTGATAGAGCCTTAGTAGATCAGCTGAAATTGCCTGCATGTTCTAAACTTATAAGCATCATCCCACTAGAGATGTGTTCTTGAATGTTAAATTTAGGCTAATTGGAGGCATATCCTTTAATTTAGCAAGCCGAGGTTACTAATACAGATCAAGAGCTAAAAATTAACTGTGGAGCTGATGTATGCTAAATGCTTAAGTGATATCTTAACCTATAATTATACGAGTTCTGTTAATAGTGAATAATTCAAATCTTCAGGGATTTCAATAGTCTAATGGGCTGTAGTTATTTTGAATTTGCATTATGGTTGCTAGGTTTCATTAAAATGAGCAAAAGGCTGTATAGCACAGCAGAGGAAAATTGGTGTTTGAAGTTATCACCCAGAAATCAAAACATGAAATTTAAATTAGAAGGTGTCCAAGCAACACAATAACACCAAAGCTGAGCGCTGATAATGAAAGTAGGAAGACAGTTTGCAGGGAATATTAAAGGGAGATGGCACTACTAGCAACACGGTCTAGAATAGCAATACCTTAAATTCTTCACTACTCTATGTAAGAAGTCCAAAACATATTACAATTAAGCCTTACAATTAGGATTAAGCTCAGTTCTTCTGAATTATTTAAATTTTGTTATCACTGATTTGCAGGTGGCAGGCTGAGGCACGAAAAAGCACATGCCTTATCTGGAGTCATGCAATGACTCAGTAGAATGTGAGAGCCACAGCTGGGTGGCTGCAGCCTCCCCGCTGACTGGTACAGTTACACCACACCACAGCTTTAGAGGCTCAGACAGCCCCCTCCACCAGTGGCCACTGCCAGTTTCAGCCTCATACCACAGTCTTCAGGTGGACTGAGACACGTGTCTTTGGGAGATGTGCTGTATGCCATATCACTCAAAGCAACGTGGGTTAAAGCTCGTGCTTTCCGGAGAGCCAGAGGGAGCTGTTATTCATATGGATCACTGCAGACATCTGACTTGCAAGGCAGTCCCACAAGCAGGATGGCAAAGATGGCATTATCATGGAAGGGAGGGACGGCGGGAACTTGGAATGACCACCTTCAGCCAGTGCTGTCACCAAAGAACGCGCTGTGTAGCCCGTCGAGGCCACATGTGTTTCTACAGACCTGTGATGCACTTTTGGGGGGCCGTGGTGTACATCCCCCAAACTCAAATGACAGCTAATGGCCTCCTCTGAGCCAAGCCCACCCAGGCTTTGGGAGTAAGTCTAGGTTTTGCTGACTCAAGACTTAAACCTGTCAGTGTGACTCATTGCTGCTACTCACAGTGATGTGGTTTCTTCCAGCTCCTGCTCTTCTGAGCTATAGTGTATGCAAATGAACTACTTTTGGAACCAGAGGGATAAATTAGATTGCTTGATAGATAATAAAAATACCACGTAAGTTAAAAGGAATGAGCAGCACTTGTTACAATTTGGTGGAAGTCAAGCTGTCTGATATGTTATGATATCTAAATTTTACTTTAAATTTCATTTTAATTCTTCTGGAGTGTACTGTAAATATAGAATGTCTCTGTTTCTTATGAGCAGAGTAACAACTAAAATAAATGTTCTCTTCTTCCTAAAGATTAGCTATCTCCTAAACATTTAGTTAGTTGTTCTTGCTACTCTAAATTCAAGCTCAAATTACACATTTGTATATCATTTCAGTTTCTGAATCTAAATTTAAGTATATGAATTTCTCTAAAAAGGTAGAAATACTGTGGTGTTTTGGCATAGCTCTTTTGGTTTTTTGGGGAGATTTTTTGCTTGATATTTTGTTAGGGTTTTTTTCACTTAAACACTTCGAAGCTCTGCAGTTTCCATTTTAGTGAATAAGCTGTCAGATGAAAAGCTATAACTAAGTCGTTCTTTCTTTTACAAAATAGGTCTTCCCAACAGCTCCTTTTTATTTTATTCTTAATCAAAGTAACATCTTACATCTCAGTCTGAAATACATGTATCCATTTTGCAATGTGTTGCTAAATCTCTCTAATTTACATAAGAAGAAACAGCAAAACTCCATGTATGTTGTGTTAGTTAAATTATTATTATTATGTAATTACATAATGAAGAAATAGCAAATTCAAACTCTTAAAATGCTGATCATGAATATATTAAATTATAGCATTGCCTCAACTGCAGGACAGGTGTGCTCAGCGGCACACCCTTCGTCATGCAGACGATGGGATAAACCAGAGCACAACACAGCTCTTTTCTGGGAAACTGAAGGAGATATTACAGCCCTCTGCTGTGTCCTGCAACCAGGGCGAGAGCTGCTTTAGGGCTTATGTCTGTAGGTCTTAGAAGAAGCAATACCTAGTGATTCACAGTAAATAACGCATTTCACTAAGTGATCCAGAAAATTTGTGTGCTTCTGTGGGAAGGTTCACTCTGAAATTGTAAGTAAATAGAAATCCTTCCCAAGCCTACTTTCACATGCTGCAGATGACAGGGAGTCAGATTTGGCTCAGGAACATGTGCTGCAGACATCAGTGACTGCAAGGCCTGAAGCCCCTGTAGTCTTGCCCTCCAGACTGAGTACTATGTCAGCCTCCTAGTAATCCAACAAGACACTTTACCTATCAGAATCACATATTTTAATAATTCATTGTTTGAAAACCACTTTCAGATTGATAGATTCTTTGTTACTACAGAATCATGTTAAGCAATAACAACACAAATCAATAAAAATCATCAAATAATTAAGCATCTTCAGTCACTTAACACCCATTGCAACTGCCATTAGCAAGAGGTTTGAGGGCTGTTCATAAATCTCTTCAGCATATTATAAATTCCCCATAGAGCACTCAGATGCCCCAGCTGTAGTGATAAATGCTGCACACACTCCAATCCTGTCCCTGTACTATTAACTGTAATAGTTTCACATTCAAAAATCGTGTCCTGGGAATATGGCTAAGGACACAGCACACTTGAGATGCATTAGCAAGAAGAGACATGGATGGTCAGAGCACGCAGGAGACCAGACCATGACTCACCATATAACCCTGAGGAACTTATTTACCTTCTCATTTTAAGTGTAACCCTCTGTGATAAACGTGTATCAAAATTTAATCTCTTTGTGGGCTTTTATGTAGTCTGATATTCAGAGAGCACTTGGAGATCCCTGGATAGAGGTTGGGGGGTTTTGTCAATTTGTCATTACTGCCGTCAGAGCTTTCATTTCTTGTATCAGGTCCCTCAATTTAGAGGAGTTTTTTCTAATGCTCTGCATGCACTTTGTAAAACTGACTGCTGGTGTCAAATGCCAGCATATTCACAGGGCGTAAACCATCTGGTTTTGCTGAAACTAAATATTCCCATGTTTACTGAGGAAAATAGATGCAGACACTTTCAGTTCTTGCAGCTGTTCCTCCCTGGGAAACAGGAGGAGAAATTTTTTTTCTCTCCAAAGCAGAGGAATAGTAAGCTTGATTGACATTTTGCAAACTGCAGATCTTGCAGGGCCAAATTATTTACCTTGCTTTGCTTCAGAAGTCCTTCCCTCTCCCTCTCTTGGGTGTAACGCCTCAGCAGGTGTTGAGTATTTCTGATAGTTTGTGAGCAGTAGGACAGGCTGTCAGGGGAACTGAGATTGTATCACATGCCAACAAATATAATCTAAAGAAAAAAAATAACTCTTCTCACACTTTTAAATAGTTCTGATATGGAGAGATGAAGTAACCTGTGACACAAACCCCTGATTATGTTTCACCTTGTCCTTATTTTGCATGTGGCTCCTGGAGGGCTCTCTCCTGCCTTCCAGGCAGTGCCTATCTCACCAAGGCTCTTTAACCCAGCTGGGAGCTGTCAGGATAGGGCAGGGGGAGCTGCTCTTTTTCAAAAAATAAGATTTTCAAGTGACACTTACTGTATCGAAATATTTATTCTATTTTTTTAAACTGTTTCAGCACTGGTCTTGACATCAACAATCTGCTTTCTTGTTTTAATTCCAGATAAAAAATGGGAACATCTAGACCTGCCCTGTTCCTGCCCTGCCTTTTAAGTATGCATAAAAGGCAATGATGGCAAAACTACATTTACAGGAATCAAGGGTAAGTATTAATCCACCAAAAAAAAATCTTGTTCTTCAAAAAATGCTATTACTAAAGTTTTGATGAGTACAGCACACATATTTGTGTATCAGCCAAAGATCTCATAATGTGTTTCAAATAATAGCTACATCAAGAGAGATGGAGCAGCACTACCGCTGAATGATTGGGGCATTCACGTGACACAGATCCATAATCGAATCCCTGGCCCAGAGGATATTTAATTGTTTATACAAAGTGTTTCAGCTCCAAACAGTGATACCAAGAGAGCCGGTATGGATGCAGCAGTTCAGAAGAAGATGCATTCTTCTCTGTCTATTTTAGGTATGTGCCTTCAAACCCAAACCACTGGCTAGTTTGGAACTCTCCTCCTTCTTTAATTTCTCAGGAATGTTTAGAAAGTCTTGGTTTTATCCCAGTGTAGAAGATAATTATTTATTTTTACATCTTAAAAGGATATAACCCAAACCAACTATTTACGCAGTTTTAGTGCAAATACCGACAAATTATAAAGGGTCATAAAGTACTATGGAGTGGGATCTGTTGGGTTTTCTTCGCCTATGAATCTAAACTTTTGGGACAAAATAGGGATAATTTATCTGCAGTCTTTGTTTATTTTGAGCTTACCTTGATAGAGTTTCCTGCCATTTCTGACTAAAGAAACAGGATCTGTAAGTATTTTGGTAAACAACCTCTCCTAAGAAAATACATTGGTGATTTGGATCAGTAATTTCTGCTTCAAGTAAGAAACTGGAGAACAACACCGTGGAGGCAGCAGTGGTTCAGCTAATGCTGCCCAGGGAGAAACTGCTCCTAATTACACGCTGGAAAACTAACCACATGGCTCCTACCGGCCTCTCCCTCCCATCCACACCGGAATTGTAGTCAGCTCTGAGTTACAGTTTGCAAAGGTTATAAAGTACATTAGAAACAAGCTATAGTGATGGGGTAATGTTGTAAAGCACTGCTGTGTACTGTCTAGCAGGCAACTGATGACAGACCTAGGAGGGCAATGTAGCTGAGGCCATGGTTTCTGAAAGTTACAATGGCATAGTAAATAACTTAAAAGTGCGTGTAGTGCACTAAATTTAAAGTGCAGTGAATAACAGAAGTACTGTCTAAACCAAAATAAGGTTACTAGGAATGAGTAGGTAACAGAGAGAGGCTGAGTCAGTGCTCTATAGCTGGGGAAGCAACTGTCTCAAATTCACAGCAGCAGACAAAGTGAGAACTCATGTCTAGAGAGCCACAGTTTAGGGAATGACATTAACTAACATATAATTGTTTTGCCATCTTCTTTGGAAATTTCTGTCCTGCAGAGCTGACAAACTCAGCAGAAGAACACTGCAAAGGAGACCTTGAGACTGCATGTGGACAAGGAGAAGAAAGCTGACATGCAGGGTATTTGAGGGATAGGAGGCTGAGACCATGTAAGGCAAAGTTAAAAGCAAAACCATGTTGATGGATATGAGAGGAAACTTCAAAATAACTGAAAGATAATTTAGAAAGGTGAGCATTACTAAATGGGATTTTGAGAGAGGCATCAGTGACGCTCAGCTGCCCTTGCTACTTGAATTGCCAGTTAGGTATCTTTGGCCTGTATCTGTGTAACATATAATGCCAAAAATTACTAAACATCTCCCCTTGATCAAAGAAAATGCATTCACTCCACATTAACTGTTTCTTTCTGAATCACAGAAGACAATGAACCTCATTCTCTGATCTTTTAATTCTGTTTACTGTACTTAGATTATGCCAACATGAAAAACGGGACCTGTCACGTTCTACCCACTGAGGGAGAAACTCATGTACTTGTTTCTCTGTTCAAGCTATGAAAAAAGCGGAGGCAAACTTTATAGGGATATGCAGCACAGTGAGATGACCTTCCAGCCGCTTGATAACCCACGTACAGCTGGGGAGTTACTGTGACCCAGCCATGTTCCCAATAAAATAAGACGCTGGCACAGAATCTACAAGGAAATTAGTGAGGTATTTTTTGTAGCTTGTTCTGTTTCACAGCATCTCTGCTAATTAAATTATTTTGTAGTTTTGATATGCTGCTGAATTGTTCCTGGAACATGCTGACATGCCTAGTAAAAACAGTTGTTAGGGAATTATGTTTTGCTCAGTGTATCTGAAACTTTAGCATCTTATGGAGTTTTGAAAAACGTATTAATTGTATTGTTATGCCACACTAAAAGATAATTTCATATGCCCATTTAATTGTCAATGCAGAACGTTCTGTGATAATATAATTATATCCGAACCTGATGTTGTGATGGCTTAAAATAACCCTCAGGGCAGTTCAGTTGTGTGAAACAAAACTGGGACAATTCCTAAAAACTCAAGAGGGACTGCGGATCTATTAGTTTTGGCAGCAGTAAAGTAGCTGGGATAAGGAAGATCCTTTTAAAAGACGAATAATTATTTTTCTTACTTAACAAAAAATGAAAGAAAAATATTTTAAGATTCTTTTTTATTATTATTATTTAGATCACAGAATTTGAAAAATAAGAAAGAATAGCTGTATGTGCTTTCAGCAGATGAAATTACACTTCCATATATCTTGCCTACCTGTGTAAGTATTTCAAAAGGGTGTTCTTTTACTCGACTGTCTGGACACCTGGCATCATCTGACATGTAATCACAGCCCCACCTTGTCCTAATTGCTTTTGTTTTGCTCATACTCCTTTTATTCTAATGATGAGATAAAAAAACTGGGTTTCAAAATTATGTAAGGTGACAGGGTTTTGCTGGCTTGTGTGAACGGATGGAAAAAAAATCAAGATCAAGCTCACAGAGATAAGTTTCTCCATGGACATCTATATTTAGGCATATAAAGAAGTGGTCTGTTTTTTTTCTAGAACATCTGCACTTTGTTACTTTGTCAACATACATGCATTTGTGTGCTGTCCCAGCTCACAGTAAGTTTTCACCACCTCCATTTTAAAGCACTTCTCTGTCTATCCAAGGCAAGCATCTGTTGACAGGAGTATGTAAACATGTCTTTAGAGAGCTCATCTTAAGAAAAATAAAAATAAAAAGAAGGTTCAGAAATCACCAAAAAAAGTACTCTTAGCAGATCTAGCCGCGATGAAACACGAACCACAGCGGTTACGAGTTTTTTCTGACAACTGCGCTAGAAAGGAGCACAACTCGTCACTCCGGTCATGACAGAATTTTTTTAATCAACTGCGAGATTTCACAGGTGCAGTCTCAGCACAGGAAGGGGTGACACGCGGGTGACACGCAGCCTCCTAGGACTGGTTTCCCTGCCTTTTGCCCATAACCGAGGCCGCCAACGCCCTCGATCCCGGGGGCTCCCGGGACACACGGGCAGACCGCGCACTGAGGGAAGGAGCGCCGGCCCCGCTCCGCGCACGCGCCCCGTCCTCGGGCGGGCTCGGCGGCGCCTGCGCGGTGGCGGAGCGCGGAGCGGCGGCGGCGGGCGAGGCGGCGCATGCGCCCTGGTGGCTCCTGGGGCGGGGAGGAGGCGCGGGGAGGAGCGGCGGCGCTTCCCCCCTTTTAGCTGCGAGGGAGCGGGCGCGGGAGAAGCCGGGCGGCCGCCGGGGACCGCCGGAGGGGGGTGGGGGGAGTGCGGGGAGTGCCACTGTCGCTGCGGCCGCCGCTCCCTTCTGCTCCTCCTCCTCCTCCGCGGAGCGCCCTCTACCCCGCCCTCTCCCCGCCCGGGACCGAGTCTGGTGGCCACAAAATGGCGGACGGGGAGCTGAACGTGGACAGCCTCATCACCCGGCTGCTGGAAGGTGAGCGGGGCGCCGGGCAGCCCCTCCTGCCCGCCGCAGAGGGCACGGCCGCCGCCCCCCGGGACAAGCCGGGGCTGCTGGCGGAGTGTGGGGGGAGCGGGGGGAGCGCCATGCCCGCCCCGCCGGGCCCTGGGTGGCGGCCGGCAGCGGGCTCGGTGCGTCCCGCCGGTGCCCCGAGCCCCGGCCCGGCCCCGCAGCCTCACGGAGGGAGGAGGCGCTGGTGTGCCCGGAGGGTCCGACCGCCTTGGCGGGGTGAAGGGGCTGCCTTCCTATTTAAAAGGGGGAAAAAAAATTAAAAAAGAAACCCTCGTTTTCCGTCTTCACCTTCACCCGGCTGCAGCTGCCTGGCTGAGGGGCGAGCTGGTGACCCACCTCTAGCTGAGCTGAGGGCGGCCTTTCCCCCCCCCCCTCCCTCCGCTCGCTTTGGTAGTCGCAGTGCTCCGTGTGTAAAATTACGTCTGCGAGCAGCGCTAGGTGTGGAGTTGTGTGTACGTGAGTGTCGGCGGGAGCAGGGGGATTTAGTGCGCTGACATTCCTCAGCCTGCCCACGGGGCAGTCTCCAGAAGTGGCTCTCAGGGGTGGCTGATAAAGGCTAGGAAGGGTTTTATGTGTGTTAAATAGCGATTCTTTCCTTTAAAGTCAGGAAGAAGCTGCTTTTGGAGAAGCCGAGGAACTATTGCGAGCATTTTCTTTTTATTTAAGTTACGTCCTGAATGTTTAGTCTCCTTGGGTCTCTTCTCCCATTAATCTTTCATTCCACATTGAACAAATACCTGGTATGCTGGAGATGAGAGTACTTGCATGGGTATGTTCTGTTCATTTATTTGGTTGCTGTACTCCTTAGATAGTTGGATCACATTGCAGAGGGCTTATAGAAAGGAATTCATGGAGTATGTAGACTTTTGGAAGTGAAACGAGTTTTGTAAGGCTGAAAGTTTTGTGACTACAAAGCAGAGTTTTTAGGTCTTTGGGCTATTTTAATAGCTGCTCTCTGTTCTTTTTTCGATGTGAAAATTATGAATAGCAAAATCAGTATTTTAAAATGCAGGAAGACTTTAAGCAGTTGTGTTTGTTTGCGATTTAAGGCATGCAATTTAGTATAGTATGAAGGAACAAGTATTATCAGTTGATAACTATTTCAGATAAAACTCTTTTTCTGGATGTTGAAACACAGATTGTTAGGTAGGATGTTAAGACAGACCACATAGTAACAGAGTAAACATTTACTCTGTAAGGCAAATTTTTTTTTTTTACATCAAAATGCAAATATATTTGCGGTGGTGGGGTTTTTTGAGAAGTGCTTTAAATAATATATTTGAAAGATACTTGTTGCTCATCAGTGTAACTATTTAAATATATATTGCCTCAAGAGGAGGGGATTCTACAGTGTTTTGGTATGCAACTTGGATTGTTCTGTTCCCTCTTAAATATTACCCTGCTTATCCTTCTTTTTTTCACAAAGTCTTTTAAAATACACGTTCCATGCCTTTTGCATAAACCATAAATACTTGTGTTGCAGCTTTGTAGCTTTTTGGATTATGATTGGGTGCCTTGTTTTAGAGCAGCTTAACCTGTGCTTTTTGTCTTTCGCAGTACATTACTCTTTGGGGATACGATCTGCAACTTCTGAACCAAGCCTTGCATATACTTTCTCATCTGTTTCTCAGTCTGTTTTTCCCTCTGAGCAGAGGTTAGGAAGATTAAGGGAAATGTGTTGTTTTCTCTCTGCTTGTCATCTGCTAACAGTAGTAGGAGTGCCTTGTACAGCATCTTGTACCTGAATCTTAAGGGTTTTATTTGAAAGAATACAAGATTAAAAGACTGCACTGTGTATGCATTATCTTTCCTTCCATGTAACATCCTTTATTTATAGCACTATAGTATTCTAAGCTGTGGTTCCAATAGTAGTGTTTCACAATGAAGCTTTTTTTTGTGTACAATTGGCAGCCCACATTCTGGAGCTCATGCTGTTGCTTAGCTGACCTGTTCTGGTAGAGTATGAATCCTCCCCACACTGGTTGCGCAGAAAAAATTCTGTTGACTCTTATCTCCAGTTAAGTTGTTTAAAGCAACTTAAAGTTGTTTTTTTGCTCCATTACTCCCTCTTCAAGTTTGATTTAAAGGATAAGGAAATGTGGCTTTTGAGCTTTGAGTGTAAGCACAGTGAAATAATAAAAAGACACTTTCGTGACATGTTGTCGTGCAGTATATAGTCTTTTTGGTTGCTTTAAGTGAAATGGATGGCTTTAAGTTTGCATAGCAGTCTACAGTTATCTCTCAGTAGCTGCTGCACATAATTTTTCAAGGGTAGCAAATCTGTATCAAAATCCACAGCAAAAGGAAACTTCCTTGCTGCCATTGCGTTGCTGGGTGGTGACACCTGTTTCCAGGCTGTGATATTAATTGTCAGGAGTTCTTGCTCTTGCTACTCTAACTGTTTTTATCCTTGTTGGTTTTGGATTATATGATGTGTTAATTTACCTTTTAACTGGGATTATCTACTTAGATTGTCTCACTTTCCACATGTTCCATTGTGGGGGTTTTCTGAGATACCGGTATGACGTGGCCTATAACTGGGCTCTTGGGAGGATTCATCAAGAACATCTTCCCAATCCTCAGCGAGTGTGCATGCATGCTTATCTTGAATGTATACTTATTCTGGAGATCTGAGTGCTGAAAGCCAGACTGATTACTCTTGAGTTAAATTGGAGATAGTTTTCATAAAGACTCCACTGAACCATGATGTAATGCATGTTGATAGTCTTTCAGGACATTAGCTTTTAATTTTTGTGTTCTTCAGCATGTACTAAGTTCTTATCCTCTACTCATTGGTCAAGTGGTGAATTTAGGAATGGTAAGAGTTCATTTTGAATTGATTTTCTCTTACAATATGTTTAGTACTTTACCACAAATTAGAGATACCTTTCCTACACTAAAGTGTATGCTGTAGGCATAAAGTCTGAACACAGCAGTGCTTTCTCTTACTTGCTTGACCTCTACCAGGTACCTTCTGTCATTCCTAGTTTCTTTACTAGAAGAGTGAGGGAGATGCTGGTGCTCTTACACATGTGCCTCACTGCCTTGGAGCTACTTTGAGTTGTATTGCAGGATTTTTCACAGGAATGGATCTGCAAAGATTTGCAGGTCATTTAGGTACAAAATTCCCTGGCTTTGCTAAATCCTTTTGTACTGGTATGTGACCATGAAAGTGAGTAAGCCAAATTTGTCTTAAGACTGTTTCATTCTTGCCCTGGTAGTCATAATCTTGGGTCACGCTTAGCTGTGTTATGGGGCACAAAGATGATACCTTATTTTTGCTTCAGTGTGTATACTTTTTGCATGTTTTTATTTTTTTTTTCTTCCTACCTTCCCAGATATGCCATCTGGTGGATAGATTTTTTCCCAGCCCATTCTAGCTGTGGACAGCACAGGAGTAAGCACACACATGAGGCTGCCATGAGTACAGCAGATGTGGAATACAGAATCATGGAATGGTTTGTGTTGGAAGAAACCATTAAAGGTCACATAGTCCAACCCCTCTCCAGTGAGCAGGGTCATCTTCAATTAGATCAGGTTGCTCAGAGCCCTGTCCACTTGACCTTGAATGTTTCCAGGGATGGGGCATCCACCACCTCTCTGGGGAACCTGAGGTGTATCACCACTGTCATTTTAAAAAATTTCATCCTTGTATCTAGTCTGAACCTACCTTTTTTTCAGTTTAAAACTGTTATTCCTTGTCCTATTGCAGCAGGCCTTACTAAAAAGTCTGTCCCCATCTGTCTTTATAAGCCACCTTTAAGCACTGGAAGGCAGCAGCAGTGTCTTCCTGGAGCCTTCTTTTCTCCAGTGTGAACAGAGTTTTTCTGCTTCCAACAAAGTTTTTCTTCTTAGTCCCTGCAGCTGCTTCTTGTGTTTTGCCTCATCTTGGAACACCGTGTATCCCTATGTGGGAAATGCCCTGAAATTTGCAACAATGCTGAGCTAAGTGGGTACATCAGTCATACATTTAAGCCAGATTCTAAGCCAATTTAAGCTTGTGTGGAAAAAGTTCCCTCAATATCAAAGCAAGAAGACTGGAATAGGGGTAACCTTACTTGGAAAAAGTGCTGTGAGTGGTGTTAAGTAAGACTGCCATATTACTGTCCAGATGTTGGGCTTCCTGTTTCTGTGCTGTCTGTCTTAAAATTTCTTGATATAAGGCAGCCCAGACATTAGTAACCTTAAATACAAGATGGCTTTCTGGGGTTTGGGTTCAATATACATTGCTGTACAAAAAAAATTGTCTTGTCTAGGCAAGACACCTTGCTTGCCTAAATTGGCTAACCTATTTAAAATTAACAGTTTAATTTGATGGAGCTTAATGTGGATCTGCTCTAAAACAAAATTGTATTTGGTGAGGGTGACGGCTACTGGTTCTGTTGGTGCCAATTCACCAAGAAAGCTGGGAAATAGTTAGCCAGAAAGAGAATTGTCAGGCTACCAGTAGTTGTGGAGAATGGTTATGGCTTCCATGTCCAGCTCAAAGTGTGATTTCTTTTTTTTTTTCTGATTGCCTTAATAAAGCTGGTTGCATATTGTTCTTGCTGTGTTGTGTGATGTCTTCCAAGAAAGCTGCAAGCTTCATTTTCTTCTGATTTCAAAGGTCTTACAGGTTTTGTGATAAAGATAGGAATTTCAGTATTACTTGATTTTTCAAATGAAAGTTGGATTTTAAATGCTTATGAAATAATTAAAACTTTCCTTATTAGTTTTAAGTGGTATAGAGCTACTGGTCTAATGTATTATGGTCAATAACATATTTCTTGTTTGGTTAGTGTTTTAACTAATTAACATATCCAGGTGGCCTGGTGGTATTAGGATATGGTAGTAGTGCCTGCAGTTCCAGGCTCTGTAACTGGTGCTGAAAAAGAGAGGCCACTGTAGAGAAGAAAAATAGACCTTAATGATCTGTTGCAAAACAATACAAACAAACCATGGATGTGAATCTTGAATAAACAAGAGTTGTTACCTGGTTTGGTGTGAAATCACCGGATAATCCACTATTAGAAAAATAAATAAGGAGAACTCTAAGAGGAGTCTTTTTGCCAAAGATCAAATGATTTATTTTTTTTAAATAGTGTTTGAAGAGAGAAAGAAAATAGGCAGATTTCATATGTTTCTAGGAGGGTATGTATTCTATTAACTAGGGAGAAGGGATAGAAGAGTCAAGTTAGTTTCTGGTTTTGTACAGCAGGGCGGATATCAGCCAGTTTGTCTTTTGCTTTATAAGTGCATGACCAATGGAATGGTTGGAAAAATTGCACTGAAGGCCAAGAACCTGGTATAGGGTAGTGTGTGCTGGTGTTTCTTTATTCTGGGTGGTTGTTTGGCTACTTGAAGGCTACAGGACTCAGTAACTGTTTCATTTATATACTCTGTGGCACAGGCTTTGCTTGAGTCGTTCAGTGTCTTGCTCATACTACAGTTAAATCACGGTATAAAAGGAGAAAAATGCTGTTCTTATTTAATGTAGGTAATAAGATTTTTAATACTTTATAGTTGCTGTTAACTGCTCACTAGTTACCACCAAATGTAGTATGTAGCTTTTTAAGAAGTAAAACCCCACCACGGTCTGTGGTCTAGCACTGTGAAGGCAAACATACTATATTTGGCTATTGCTCAGTAAGGTCAGACGCTGTACTTGGTGAAGGGGGGTGTGTAGGGGAATCCACTCTTAAGTGCAGCCTGAGGCACTTCTAATGCGACCTGTGTCTGGTTCCTAACTGGAACATTGAAATTAATTTGTTTACTGCCTTCTTTTCCTGTTGTGTGATTTGTCTTAGTACATCAGCGATGTCGTCTTAGTGTCACAGCTCCATCTTTTCTGTGTTGGTTTGGGTTTTTTTAATACTAAGCTTGATGCAAAACTTTTGTACGTATATCCCACATAGCTATATTAGTTAAGTACCCGAGACACTGATGTGCAGAAGTCATGTTAAACCCAGCTTTTTGTATTATAACTTCAGTAACTTCTCAGTACTTCTCAAGAGTTACTTCATAACTTTGTAATTTGCTTTTGCCTTCCTTGAGTTTTAAGAATTTTATTAGCACTGCTTTAGAGGAAAAGAAAGTCAGCCTTTGAGAAATAAGCTATAATTCTTTGTTTCATGAAATTTTTATGCTAGGTTAGTCTTCCAAGTAGACTAGAACAGGAATTGTTACCAGTCTGTGTAATACAGCATCATGAGAGGCTTCTACCTTTGCTCTGCTGGTTGCTTGAATTTTAGCTTCGGGTGTAATTAAGCAAACAGTAAATATAGAAGAATAAGAGGCATTAGAGTTATTCATTTTGTTTACAGAATGGAGTAACTCGTGTGATCTTGTCCTTGAACCTTGAATTCAGCAGTTCTTGGAACTGTGTATGATACAGAATGACTGAGACATCAGTTAGTTTATGGAACTCTGTATAAAGAAGCAAGTGGTCCATAAAGGTTGGTGTAGGTAGACGTGCATGTTTTCATGGGCTTACGTGGGTATCCCCTGAAGCAGCTTTACATAGTAGTTTCTAAAAAAGCTCCTTCTCCACAAGCATTGATTCTGCTGGATAATGTGTATTTTAAGAACATAAATTCAAGTTTAGGTAGAAGAACACCAATTCCTTGTTTGGGTTTTTTTCCTAGTTAAAAATTAAAGGTTTGGGCAGTCTCTTACTCTGCAGTGGATTTGTGTTTGATGATGGTAAGTCCTTCTAAAATGAGTTCACAAGCAAACACTGTTCTTCGGCGAAATACTTAATATCAAGGGCATCCAGTGAAGGAATTTTCTAAAGATTTTAAGGTTACTTGGATATAAATAGCACAGTTCTTCAGGAAAAAACTCCTTGGGAGACTGATTCTTCTATTTTTAGCGGGAAGTTTGGGTGAGGTTCCCTAGGGAAGGTACAGGTCTTTGCTGTGTACACTATGCAGAAGAGCTGTACACTCAGCAATATGTTCTTGCTGAATTGAGCAAAGCTCTAGCAGGAGTCATTTATATTATTGTTGTCCACCAGTGTAACACATGAATGAAAGCCATTCTAAGCTTAGTTCTGTTACAGCAGTTCTGAAACTTTGACAACTTGTGTTGCTGGCTTAACTCTCTGTTTTGCTGCAAGATAGGGAGTGGTTGCTTCTGGATGGCAGCTGAAAAAAGTTAAAGAACAGAAAATACTCTGAGGGAGTAGAGATTCTGCTTTCCAAAATAAAAGATGCATTTAAAATCCAATGTAGGATTTCTGACTTAAGCTCATGAAAATATGTAACTTGGATTTAAAAATTACTGAGAGCAGATAACTTCAGAACATATTTCCAAAATCAGTATAAGGACTGTTGGGTTTTTTTTTTTCCAAGTCATAGGTGACATCACCTTTGGCTTTCAAATCCATTCTGCTCCTACTTGTGACAGGCTGTTCAGGATTCACCAAATACTCCGAAATACTCAGAAGTACAAAAAATAAATAGTTAAATGTCATAGTGTTTAATCACCAGTGATTAAACATCCCACAGAATGTGGGGGGAGTGTAAGCTTGTAGGAATTGCTTATGTGCAATTTGTAAAATTGCATGCTTGCAGTCTTGTGTTGTAGTTTGGGAATTTTTTTATATATACTCTGGCAAAATAGATCTCTAAAGCCATAATTTCAGAAATAAGCTTGGCTGGAGCTACTGTGAAAAGAAGCAGAAACAGCTGCTTATTCTTTCACTAGTCCTAGCCCAAGCTCACAGAGGATGCATTCTTCGGCTTGGGGAACTATTTAGAATATGTTTTTGATTTGTTTTTATCTTTGTACTAGAAAGAAAATACCAGTTCGCTGACACAGTTTACTGCGTGGCCACATAAATGCATATGTCTGCAAAAAAAGAGTGTAGGGAAAGGAGTGCTTCTTAGCAGCAATGCTGACCTAATTTTTTGTGAGACTTGGATGAAGTCTGTCTGGGTTTTAATGTTATGATAAAACCAGGAGTGTTAAGTCCAGTAAACAGGACGCATGTGATGTTGGAGAACAACACTATGTAAATGCTTAGGACGGCTGTGCATACCACAGCTGACTTAGTAATTGAAGAAACTTGTATTAGTGATGCCACAAAATGAGCAGCTTAGTTGCTTAGAGGGAGGCACACCCAAAACAGTGTGACAGAAGAGGTTAAATATATTTTCTCCAAAAAAAAGAGGCAAAAAGGGATGCACACAGAACTTCCAACAGCCAATTCTCGGCCCACTTTCCTTAATGTTACTTATATTCTTCCTTTCCCCTATTGCTCTTTGCAATCTGCTACTCTCTGGAGTGAGCTAGGAGGGAATAAAAAAATTTATTATTCTTACCTGCCACTGTGCAACTTGTGTCTTAGGTCACTAGTTACCATTAGTGAACTTGTTAAGGTTGCTTACCAAAGATTGTGTAGGTGCAGAGACCATTTTAATATTGATTAGAGCAGCTTATGGATTATTATCAGCTCTGTTGTGCTTCTCAGTGTACAATGTATATATTTACTTTTATTTCTCATTATTCCCTGCTATGTCACTCTGCTTGAAACTCCTTGCAGCAAAGGCTTGTTCTGTCAAAATCATACATGTGTGTATGATTGTGTATACAACAGGAATTGCTGTCCTTACCAAAAGGCTAATTTATGTAAATCAAAGATTGTTTACAGCATCTGCATTTTTAGATTAAAGAGAATTAATTTACCTCTAATGTAAAGATGCTGTTTTTGCTCTGGGTAAATGACAGCCATTCAAAATAATGGTCTTCCCAATACTGTTAAAGGCTTTTTTTTGAGTTACAGATGTTGCAATGCATGAAGCTATGACTTGCATGTTTTAATAGTGGTTAGCTATAGTAATTCATAAATGAGTCTGGAAAACATCACCTCCATTCTTGATCTCGTTCTTATAACCTCCTCTTCAATCTGTTCTTGAGGATTTGGCTTTTGAAAAACTGAATGTGGTGTTGTTTACAATCCATATACGGCTCAGCTGAGTCAAGAGAACTTGAACAAAATTTTCATTGTAAGCTGGTGAAAAAAGTGCTTAGTCTTGCTTGTGTATTTGTACCACAGCTGTGGCACATCTGTTCCGGATGACTACTTGGCAAACCTTTCAGTGCTTTTATGAATCCAGTGAAGTGCTGAGGCTTTCAGGATGGGTCACAATAGCTTCTCATTTTTCAATATGTACTACCCTTATCAGGGAACTGTGGGAGGAAACTGCTTTTCTCTTAACTCTACTATTGATGATTATGCCTCATGAAACCCCAGGTTTTGTACTACTTCAAACGTAACTGAACTTACGTGTTTACTGTGTGGAGCTGCGGAATGTTTAGATGAAGGGTGGAGGGTACATCTGCAAAGGTGTAATAGCTTGGATAGGTACCCTTCCCAGGGGCTGGAAGTGACTGCAGTCATGAGGTGTGTGTTGTCTCCTCATCCGAGAGTGATATACTTGCCATAGTTGTAGAAATGTCTTACCTGAAAAATCTGAAGTGTGGTAATAAGTTACTGCCTTGTTTGTTGGTTTGTCTGTTAAGAGCTTGCAGCATTTAGGGCTTTACTTGAAGAAGTAAAGCACTAATATGAAAGCAGTGCAGGCACTGGCTCTGGCGCTTAACTGTGAAGTCAGGAGCTGTACGTTCACCACATCTTCTCATGCAAGAATCCAGCAACACTTAAAGCATCAATCCTATAGAGCAAGTGTTCCAAGTTTAAACCTCTGTGTGAGTTTCAGAAGGACCTAAACACTGGTGTTTTAAGAAATATTGATTGGATCCAAGTTATTTTGAGTATTATGGTTGCCCTCCTTGAACTGGTATCTCAATTTTGGCCTCTGTGCATGGTCTGGGGCTGCCTCTCATAACATGAATGTTGCATATGGTGGGCTTTCCTGGGTTTGAGTTCCAAAACTAAACTGTATGTAATAAGTGTGCAGTTAAGCCACTTCTTGGGTTTGGTCTCTATGAAATGGCTTAATTCTGGTGTTGCAAAACACAATGACAGTAGGGAAATACAGAGGAGAATTTCATTGCTTAGCAAAACAGGTTAAAATAATGCACAGTTTTTAGTGGGAAAACGACACTGGAGATTTAGTTGTGCTGCATGGAGTTTTGGTGTGACTATTGCAAGCTATGGGTTTAAAATACATCAATTGTTTAAATAAAATTATAGCCATTGTAATATGAAGACCACTTGTGCGTGTGGGAGCTTTCTTTTATATAATCACAGTTTATTGTGCCTATCAGGAGTTCCTGGTCTCTGAAAGGCATCATTATATAATCTATTGGAATGCAAGCATTTGATACTGAGATTATTAGAACATTTTGGTATCTCACAAATTGGATGGTCCTGTGCAAAGCTGTGAAGCCTGAGATTTATTTTTTTTTTTTTGCTAATAACAGGGCTGAAAATATATCTGTAGGAATGTCACTTAGATATTTGTGATGAGTTGAAATGGAAGCCTGCAGGCATATATTGTTTGCTAGTCACCTTGATTGTGTCTAATGTCTGCCTTTGTGTTCTTCTAGTATGTAAGCCAACATCTTAATGCCTGAAGAATAACAACACAAAAAGTGTTCCTAAAAAGCTGTTTGCTTTCGCAAGTATAGTTGAAATCTTAATTAGCAAAAGGAATGTGACTTACCATATGGTAAGTATCACCTGGTACTGATTCAGAGCTTCACTGAAAGAAGTCCTGTATGCAGCAGCCTTTTTCTCGTGGGGTTCTAATGAGCTAAGTAATTCCAGTGTATCCTCAACTGCAGATAGATTATCCCTCCTGCTATTTTGGCTCTCAGACTAGCTGTCCCAGGATCTAGTTTCGTATCTCTTCCCTGTTTTTGAAAACCACTTTAAAGTTCTGCCTTCTCATGTATTCTTGTAATTGCTTCCTAGCCTCAGTTTAACAAGTGTCTGGTGTTTATTAAAAATAGATATTCATAGCACAGTGTTGGAATGGTCAGATATGCAGTGATAACCAGAGCAGAGCTTTTTGAGCTTAACACTTTGGACTGTAGTACTAGGTGACATAGGACAAACTGTTATCCCTCACATCCTTTTTTCCCCATTGCACAATGTAGATACCACTAGATGTAATGATACCGATCTCCTCTATAAAGTAGGTTTTACTAGGAAATAAGCAGAAATAAAAGGAAAGGGAGCTTACATTAATTAAAACTTGCAAACTTTCTCTTCTGTTTTGGAGGGGGGAAACAGGTGACCTAGGAAGTATGAAGGACTAGTTTTTGCTCTTCTATTCACAAATCTTATTAAACTTAGTGAAGTTGCAGCTTAAAGTTTACAAAGTAGTCTGTTACAGTGTTGGAATTTGAAAGCATTTGGGTTTGAGCTGCTGAAGTTTCATGCCACCTTCCCTTGTAGGTACTGCTGTGGTTCAGTGCTGAACATTGCTTTCATCTATAACAGATGGCAGGACAGGATGTTCGCCTGTTGTAGGCACTGATACATTCTGGCTTATTAGTTTGAACTCTGAAGTTTGGTTTATGCTGAGATGCAAGACTGAACTGGATTGGCCAAAGTGCAGACACATTTGTTCTTTTTTGCTGCCTCATTAAAGACACATTAAAGCCTCTGACAGAGGAATCATGCAGATCTTTGTAGAAAGAAGCAGCTGCAGATAAACTTGCCAGAGGATGTTGGTTGGAGTGCAATGACTTGCAAATGCTTTTGAAAAGTTAGTGCTAAATATAAGTCCAAGTACCTGACTTACAGGTTTTGTGAATTCAATTTCATTCTAATTAGAATGTCCTTGGCTGTAAAGGTTTCAGTAACTTAAGAGCCATTATATATGACTGAAAGTTTCATCAAACTTCCATAGTTTTTAGTGTGATATTTCTAATATGGCAGTTTCTGCTGCCAAAAGTGTAAGAAAAATGCCTGTGGTTTTTCCATGGTATTAACTAGCCCTATTGAACTTAACAATCCTGAAGAAATTTATTTTGTGCTAATGTGGAAGTGTTTTCAGGTTTGGGATTCCCAGGACTTTTTTTTTCTATGGTGAATACTGTAGCACAATGGGATTGTTAAATCAAACACTTTTTGAAGTTGCTATTTATTCAAATATGGACAAAACCGAGAATTAAATTGTTTTCTTCTGACTGAATCTTCTAACCTGATTTAACAGGAATGCGTACAGACTTTTAAAAACAGATTACCACAGTGTCAGAGATTAATTTTAGAATTCATTGGACTACATAATTCCAGGGCGTTTGGTAAATATGTGGAATGTGCTGCTGGCTTTTTGTCAAATATAGGTTTCAAATACAGATCATCTGGACTTACCTATTGCTGTGTATCTGTGTGGTAGTTTCCTTCAACTGTTAAATATCTCGTTTCAGTGCGAGGATGTCGTCCTGGGAAGATCGTTCAGATGACCGAAGCAGAAGTTCGGGGCTTGTGCATAAAATCACGAGAAATATTTCTTAGCCAGCCTATTCTCCTGGAACTAGAGGCACCTCTGAAAATTTGTGGTATGTAAAATTGATATGTGTTTTATGTAGGTGTTTTAACCTAGTTGTGTGCTAGGTGGGTTGGAAGAATACTGAGATGGGCAAGTGAGCATGAGTTAGCATTAGAGTGAGGTCTTCAAAATCTTAAATGTAATTTTCAGTTTAGATTGGATTAAGTGAAGAAAAAGCAGCTAGCAGTTGGTAGATTGCTGATGCTCCTGATACTATTTGTGAGCAAGTTCCCTAGGCATAAAGGGCTGCTTGTACCCTCTTCTAGTGCAAATTTTGCAATCTGTCCCTTGCTTGCACAGAGCTGCTACTCTTTAGATCACTATTTCAGAAAGCAGTTAGCTGCTTTTAAAAAAGCACATGTTGCATGTTGTAGTTGCTCACTTCAAAGCATAAGCAAAAAAAAGGACCTTGTGAAATGGAACACTTGAAAAACAGAAAGCATTGGTAGTCTTTAAACTGAGAAAATAAAATGCAGACTGTTAAAATAGGCTTACTTGCCATGTAACAAATTGCTTGAGCTTTACAGCAAGTTTTGACAAACATAGTTATTGTGAAACACGAACAAAACTAAAATGTGTATTCCTCACCTCTCTAAGCCTCTATAAGATGCTAGACTTCTTCCAGAGTACACTGTTGTTTTAGGTATGCGAGCTTGTAAAAAAATTAACTGAAGTACTGTAAATACTGGATTGTAATCACCCTTCAACTTATTTATTAACAATAGACATTGTCTTGAAGAGCATAAAATTCCTTGAATTAGGCTTGCTAAAGTGTCATAGTATTAAAGTGGAAGCAGTCTCTGACTTTGTTATTACTTGCATGCTCAAAGATATGTTAGCATCTTCCTGGCAGACCTAATGTAGCAGTGTTTCTTACATTGAAAGGATATTACCAATTTAAAAAAACACCCAACAAAACAGCCAAACCCGCAAAAAAACCACTAATGGCAGAGTCATTTTTAAATGACTACTTGCTTTGTAGAGTGGGGAGGTAAAACCAGACCAGCTTGCTTACTGACATAAAGTTGAAGGTAAAATCCAGCTTTATCACATTGTGCTCACTTCAGTCTTTTCAGTGTAGTACAGTCTCATCGTATTCTGAGATAAAGAAAACACGGAAACTCAGGTAGACTGGGTCAGGTAGTCAAGGTCTGCAAAGAATAATTAGCCTACTTCAAAGTTAGTTTTTTCAAGTTTGCTTAAATTGAGACAGTTGAAAGCATGGTTAGATGAACAGTAATAGGGTGGCTAATGCACAGTTAACTAAGGCATTTGTTATTTTTAAATCTGATTCCAAACACCGTGAAAGCACCAGGAAGTGTCAGGTGCATCTAAACTTAATATTAGAGCAATTGTCAAAGATGCATTTAGATAAAAGTGAAAGGAAGATGATCACTTTCACCAAAAGCAAAATATGCAGCTGGTACAGCTTTGAACTATTATTTTAGTGTGCTCAGGCAATGCCTGAGGAACCATTATAGGATTGTCTTGTCTTACAATCAAGTCAGTTTAAAATCAGCTCTTACATCTTGAAGGGCTGTGTTTTAATGTAAGATGAAAGAAACTCTTACGTAAAGGTCCATTTTAAAATAGATGTGGCTTTTACTGTAAGGCTTTGTATCTGGTAGACTTCAACTTGTGCTATTAAGCTGTATTTTAAAATGCTGAGTACCTTGAAGGGAATAATAAATGCTTTGGTCCCTTTACAAAATTGTTTCTATAAAATGTTCTTTTACCCACTAAGTGCATTGGTCCCTCCTGTGGGCTCGTGTGTAACTGAAAGTCGTTCAAGACAATGAGCACAATAATAATACTTTCTCAGTATGCTTACTTGGTAGTTAATTCTGTTAGTGTTGAAGTCTGGGGGCTGTACTGGTAACGTGGTTCTGGAGTACTAGACTCAGCATAGAAATGACTTTTTGGGGAGTCTGTCTTCTTTGGGTTCTGATCTGGAGACTTCTAAAATATTATTTAAAATAGGAATCATTCTTGCTGCAACATACACAAAAAAGATTTTAGCCAGTGAAAGTTCAGGTTGTGTCTGGAATTGGGTAGTGGATAATAGTCATGTTTATTAGATGAAAATTGGAAGGTTATTCTTCTCCCTGAGTGAGAAATAGTTATGGAAGAATGCTGCTTGAAGAAGGAAATATGCATTTTTCATGGGAAGTGTAAAGAGGAATGTAATATAATGTATATTCTTACCACTGTATGCTTTAAGAATTGAACTAGAGAGCATACAGGTTTGGGAACCTTTTTTAAGATGGAAAAAGTTGTGTGGAGTTTTTTTTCCTCTTTTGAGGCCATAGTAGCTAATGTTCTTCTAGAGAAAACTGTGCTGAGCAAAGTCAGTATTTTGCCACTGAACAAGCAGCAAAAGTGAAAATGCATTTATGTAATGCTTCATGTATGGGACCAGGAGGTACTAAATGTAAATAGCATACAGCTTACACTGAAGGCTTTTTGCATATCTTTTTTGCATTCAGACACTCTGGTAATGAGTTCTTCAGTCAGCTGGAGTACAGTGCATGTGTTCTACAAGTTACCATAGAGTAGCTTTGGTGTCTTCAACTGTATGGACAACTCACAACTAGTTGGCTTTGACTAGTATGTGGTGATGTAATTGCTGCACAGAGCTGTTCCATGGAAAACCTACTTAATTTCAAAGCTGGCTGTGTGATGAGTAACATGGCAGTTATTTTTCCTAAGAACAACCTGCAGGGTTGAATATCTTGTAAAGGATATCAGTCTTTGAGTCTTTGTATTGTTTTTACATAAATAATTGCATCAAAGGAGGAGTTAGTCTAAATGCTGGGGGATGGGAATCTTAGTACAGGGAGCTGACCTTTAAGGTAAGTGCTTTTTGCCAACACAGTGTTCAGTTTCTCTCCAGTCTGTGTGAATTCTTTACTGATCTGTTTTTGCAGTAAATAATGTGACTTTTTCTTAATACACGTGCTTCCTGATCGTACACCTGTTTAATTAGAGGTTGTCTTTCTGACCTTGTTTTAATTTGAACAGATTAAGGCTTGGTTAGAAAGCTTATGCTTAGCTGTGAGGACTTCTGTAGCTTTTGATTTTCATATTGGGTTCATACCTGACATAGCAGTTCTGCAGATAGTGTGAGTTATTTATATTTATTGAGTACTTCCGTTTTTAATATTAGCATAGTTCTGACCTTTCTGATAAATATTGCCAGTTTTAAAAAGCAATATTAATGCCTTTTTTGAAATCATTGAATAGACACTAATTGGCTTAAGTTCTTGACTTGTGTAGTCTTTGTTGTTGCACTAATCCTTGGTAAACGTTTTTTTATTCAGGTGATATTCACGGTCAGTATACAGACTTACTTCGATTATTTGAATATGGAGGATTCCCACCAGAAGCTAATTATCTTTTCCTTGGAGATTATGTAGACAGAGGCAAACAGTCTCTGGAAACAATTTGCCTATTACTGGCATATAAAATCAAGTATCCAGAAAACTTCTTTCTCCTCAGAGGAAATCACGAGTGTGCTAGCATCAATCGGATCTATGGATTTTATGATGAATGTAAGCAAAACCCATTACTTTTGAAAGACTGTTACAGACTAATATTGTGTTTTGAAGATGCTTCTAGTACTGACTCTCATACTGCAAGGGTTTCAACATTCTGTGAACCTGCTTTGAAACTTTCTAAAAATACATTTCAAACCAAGGTTAAAGTCACTCTAGAACATTACTGTTTTCTGCTGTCCTTGAAATGCTGTTGTAAGAGATTGAGACTTAAGTATACTAACAGTAATAAAGCCCTATGAAGACAGTTTACTAACATTTTTGGTCGGGTTGTGATATGTATTACTGGCTGGCTTTAAAAAAACAGTCCTCTCTTCTTAATGCCACACCCTGTTCTCGCAGGCAAGCGGAGATTTAACATTAAGCTGTGGAAGACCTTCACAGACTGTTTTAACTGTCTGCCTATTGCAGCCATTGTGGATGAGAAGATCTTCTGTTGTCATGGAGGTAAGCTGATGGCTGTTTTAAAACTGTGTCTGCACTGATCTTCGGGTTAATGCTATACCAAATGGGGTGTGGATGAGCATACCTGATATTCAGCTGGAGATGTTTGACCTTGTATTGTTTGTAAAGGTCACTCTTATGCCCCAAGCTCTTCTGGGCACTTGGCAGTAGACAGATGTCATTCTTACCTGATACTCATGGCCCTCTCATGCCTGAGGGGGAAGTGCCTCTGTAAGTATTCCCAGAATTATTGCCTAATTTGCCACATGACTTGTTGCTGTTAATATTAGCCTTAGCTAATGTTAGCATCCTTAGCAGTGAAGAATAACTTTCACAAGCAAAGACAGCTCTATAGTCTTGGTCTCTTTAGCTGTTTTCATAACATGTTGATGGAAAGGACTTCTAAGGTTACACAGGCAAGCCTGGGGCTTCAAGCAAGACATTTGTTAACATTGGAGCAGGTCAGCCATGGCTTGCATGGACTCCATAAAGCCTTTGTTACTAGAAAATCTACATTCTGTGGGCACCTGTCCCAGTGTTGCCCTGTTCTTGTACTGAACAAAATGGTTGGTGTTGATCTGACTGAGGGTTGTGACTTGTCTGAATATTGGAACTTAGCTGGGATCTCTTCTTTGTAGAACGGACCTCCCCATGACTTTACAGGCAGTGATGCTTAACAGGTTTCCAGGAGCTTGCACTGTGAAACAGTTGACAAGAATTTAAAATTACTTGTAATAAGAGCCATCCTTCCTTTTGCAGCTGTCTTTGCAACTGCCTCCATTAATAAGCAACTTGATGCCTTGCACTGAGTGATGTAGAAATGGTTTGTTAGGTGTCACACCTGTGTTGTCAGCGAGATGGAAATTAGTGGAAGTGAAAGTGCTGCAGAAACCTCTAGTTGGAACAGCTCCATTTGGAATTAAGAACTGTGTGATCCAGAGCTCCTGAGCAGAATCTTTGAGGTTGTATTGATGGCTTCCATCCTGCCTTTATTAGTTACAGGTCTCTGTGCAAGAGCTCTGCCTGTATGGAATGTGCTGTTAAGGTGATGCAGGGAGTTCTTTGTCTTGTTTTCATACAGGTCATCTTTTAATCTTGTTCTGAAGCAGTATGGTGCTTTTTTTTTTTCAAGAACTATCTTACAAGCTAGATCTAGTTTTAAAAACGTGAGATACAAAATCACTTCTGCACTGAGGTAGCCAATTATCAGTGTCCAGAAACACTTGTGATAAATTTGTCTCCAAAGAAAGCATGTGAAAGAATTACTCTCTTACTGTCATCTAACTTTTTTTAATTTTGGGTTTTTTGGGAATGAATGGTGACAAAAATACTGGAGTGTTTCAGGCAAACAATTAAGCTTAGGTGGAGAGTAATCGAAGCATCTTGGGAGGTAGAGTGGAATGCTATGACAAAACTGGTAGTTTTGTGTGTGCACTTGAGACCCAAATAATGAGAAAGAAGCCTAGAAAGCTATTTTTCAAGAAAAAAGATTTAAAGTTTTGTTGTAAATAGGGAGGGAGAGAATTAAAATTTTCCTACTTGATTAAGCAAGAAGCTATTTTGTATGTAGTGTGCTTTAAGGATCCTCTTATGAAAAGTTACTTCATTACTGATTGCTAATTGCCCCTTAAACTTGTATGGGCTTCATATGTAACTGAAATTATTGTCACTCACAACCGATCTGCAGGTATGAAATAAAGTGAAAAGATTACTAATGTGCTGTGTGCTCCTCATAAATGGAAGTGGACGTTCAGCACATGAATAAGTTTTGCCCTTTTTCCACTCTTCTCCAGTCCTATCCAAACTGCGTTCCAGATCCAATGAAGTAATGGACTGTCAACGCCTTTTCATGATGATACTACTATAATAAACACTGAGGCAGCAACACAAACCATTCAACTCTGCTGGAGGTTGAAGCTAGCATGTAGATATAAGGTAGGTGCCTTTTTTACTATATTGCGCATTTTTGCATAGTTTATTTTAAAAATATTGTCCTCTGGGATATATAATAAAACTTTGCAAAACCGCATAACATAGTAAAACAAAAGGCACCTAACTTAACCCCAGTAGGCTATCTACAATAGCTGAAAATCCTGAGTTAGCTAGACTTTCCTGGGCATGTGTTTTGAATTCTCTATCTCACAATATAAGTCAAACCACTCTTCCTATCCCTGTCTTTAAATGTTCATGCTGTTGAAAGGATCGTATATCGTATCCTTCCCATCACCTCCCTCTTTGTTCCCACTCTTTCCACATTGCTCCTACATGTCATAATTTGTCCTTTTTTTAAGGCTGTCCTCTCAACTGACTTCTCACTTTGCTCTTCATCTCACTTCATTAAAGCTTATTCTGTATCTTTCCAACTTCTCCGTTTTTCTAATCTTTGGAGAACTTACATGACTACTTTCAAGTTTTTATAAATTAAGTTCATGTTGTAGTGTTATGTTGATGAAATAAATTGGTATTATATTGGATTTAAGCTCTGAGATGGGAGTTGTGTTAGTTTAGTATAATACTGCATTTATGTAGTATTTTCAGGCTCTGGAATTCTGGGGTTTTTTGTTACATTCATGGCAATGAAATGTATGTTGAAGTTTAAGTCTACTTGATTTACATAGTATTCAAAGATTACACTGTAAAAATAAGTACCCATCAAAATTACTTTACAAATTCCACCTGATCAGAGGGTGGTTTAAATCAAATTGGAGTCTGCCAGCAGTAATGACAATTCTTTCTCTGTTTTCTCTTAGAGGAGAGGGGGTCTTACACTTCAAAAAGATAGTATACCAGAAGGTACTTTTTCTGTGCTTAGCTGTACATGACAAGATAACTTAATTGTGTACTTCTAAAACACTGTAGTTTACAGCAGTCAGTGTAGTGGCAGCAGCTTGACAGTGAGCTTTAGCCTGTGTTTTCATTCTTATTTCCTTCTCTTAATACTGATATCTATAGATAGGAATTTGAGACGTGAGCTGTTTCTTCTTGTGCAGGGGGAGTTACCAAAATACTTGGGAAAAGAAGACCTCTTGGGTGGTTACACAGTGGTCTGCAAATGTGCAGGCAGTTTTGTGGGATTTTGCTATTTTACCCTGGTGTAAAATAGCACAAAAATTAACAGCCATGGGGTTCAGATATGATTTATATTAAGATTTTCTTTTAAAGAATCATAGGATGGTTTGAGTTGGAAGGGATCTTAAAGATCACCTAGTTCCAACCCCCCAGCTGTGATCAGGGAACCTTCCACTAGACCAGGATGCTCAGAGTCCCATCCAGCCTGGCCTTGAACACTTCCAGGGGTGAAAGATGTTTTGGGTGCAACCTGAAGTGCTGAGAGCTGTAGCTTCATAGAAGTCACAAACTGGTTGTGCTTATTTCACTGAACTTGCCCATTGCTCTCTCAGGGTGTGGTGCTCACTGCTAATGTAATGTGTATGCAAATAGAGCAGATCTGGGGAAGGGGAGATGGTAGGCTGGTTGAAATTTAAAAGCTGATTATCTGCTTGAATTTATATTAGTTTTCCTGTATTGTCTTGTAAGTAGACTTGCCTAAAACTCCTTTGGTAAGCTGTTTAATATAAGACTTCTGCCCTCCCTTACAACCTGAAGGTAATATCATGAAGACAGCTTTAACAAGCTGGTGATGATGATAAAAGGCTTTATTTGCTTCAACAAAAATAATCTAAAATCTTATCACTTGGAAGAAAAGTTCCTCAAGTCTTTGTATCAGATTGGAGAGCACTGGAGTCATTGCTCCTGTAACACACACATTGCTGCTGTGCAAACGCTGTTAGCTGAAATTATTGTACATGGTGACTCCTTTTCAATGATAAGTTTTCTTTTGTCCTGCTCAAAGTTCTGGACTGACTCACACGGATATGGTTTGTTAATATGAAATATGTTTCATCACAAATTGGGTCTTAATGTTCTAAAGATTGCAACTCTCTTAATTAGCTAACTTGGCCTAGGTCATTTATGTCCTTAAATAAGGGTCCTATGTGACTTGTTAAGATGCTAGAGCATCTAATTTCCTGCCTGTGTTCCTCCAGTAGGGAAGCTTTAGACTGTGTGAACTGCTCAAAGAGTGGCTTTGGAATCCCGTGCTTTGCTTGTAATTGCATGTTAAGGGCAAAACTTCAGAAAAATAGCAGTGGCATTATTGTGGTTTTTTGAGTGATTGAAGTACTATGGTTTTACAAGTGACTGACCACCTCTGTGGTCCTTATCTATTGCAGTTGCACAGTCTAGTGTTTGTTTACAGAATCCAGTGACTGCTGCTTGGCTGTTGTGTGGTAAAACTGCCGTTCAGATGTGACTTGCAATTCCAGTCACACCTCCAGGCTGCTTTGTCTTGTAGTCTTTCAGACCTTGGTAGGGGATTTTCCTTTAGCTTTTAGAAAGGAAGGTGGTTGTAAGGAAAGCTGTCTGCACCCAGTGTGTGTTAAATAATGGGAATGCTTATCCTTCACTGGTTCTCTGGATTGTCCTTGGCAGTGTTAGGTTAATGGTTAGACTGGGTGATCTCGGAGTTCTTTCCTAACCTAACTGATTTTATGATTGTAAGCTGTTTAAGATAATGTCCTTAACTGTAGAGGTCTGTGCCATGTAGCTAAAAGGATGGTAATGAAAACCCTTTCTAATTTCACTTGTGTTAGTCTCTGTCCCTCTTTTCAATGACTTGTCTTACAGCAAACTGCCTTTTGTTTATATTGCAGTGGAAACAATGGATGCTGTATGACTTTGAAACTGAAATTTTGTGTTCTCTGGAACTTTTTTGCAAGTAAAATACATATATAAGTCACTTGTTCTCTTGTACTTTTACAGGACTGTCTCCAGATCTCCAGTCAATGGAGCAGATCCGGAGAATTATGAGACCTACAGATGTTCCTGACACAGGTGAGTGGCATGGAATTTACTGTAAATAGATCTTAACGATGGAACAGGTTTAATCAATTCGTGTGCAGGCAATATGGTGACTTTTGTTCATAGTACAATATTTCTTGGTGCCTGTGTAGGGTGTGAGTCTTGTTCTTCCCAATGGCTACTTTATCTGAAAGGTTAGAGGTTATTGCACAGATTGTTATTGCTTGTCATAACAGAGTAGGATACATTATTCAAGTTTGGATACATTATTCACAAGTTGCCCGTTAACAACTTGGAAGTCTAATGAAAGATAAAGGAAACTGAACAGCTAGTTCTTTTTCTTGCCTTGATTAGACACACACAAATCTTTTAGGCTGTCAAAGAACAGAACTGTTCAAAGATTCCTGAGTGTTAAAGTATTGGGCTTCTCTCTACTTGAGACTTTGTCTCATTTAAATTTGAAAATACAGCTCCTATTTCACTGCAGTTGGGATTTCAATTACATTTATCAATGTGATAGTTGTGAAATTTTCTTCCAATGCATTATTACTTCATTTAGAAATTTTGGATGCAAGTTGCCAGTGCTTTCTGTTCTTTTGAATGGTTCAACTAATAATACTTAGTGTCCCATTTATTACAAATTTTTTACTAGTGGACCAAAAAGACTCTTGAGCAGTACAATGGAATAGTTTTTAGTGTTGATTTTAACAGTGGTCTGAATTAACTTTCAGAGGAAATACGAGATCTAAACTTGTTTTAAAACATAAACTACAATTACAGTTAAACCTTGAAATAGAAGAATTCTGCTTCATGTAATTTTCTTCAGTGCTGATGTATGGCAATAATTCAGGGACTAATATTAATATATCTACTGTCCCTTAAACAACCACACTTGTGTGCAAGCTAGTATATACACTCTTGACACAGAGAAGTGTTATAGACTGGTGAATGAGTGTTTCTGTAGTATAAATTACTACGTTGTTCTTCCTTTTATGCTACTTATTCACTCAGTGCATAACCAAATAAATGTCAGTACAAATGAGTCAATCTTTACGCTTATCAGAGCTCTTAGGAAAGATGGTTCTGTTCAACAGGCGATGAGTACTGCTTTAGCCACCCCCACTTCAGGAATGCCCTTGCAGAATGTAATTCTGGTTTCCATGGACACTGCACTATAGTCATGTCTTTTTAGTACCTCCTAAAAATAAGTGTAGAGATTTCTTTTAAAAAGGCTTTTGTTTTGTGTAGTGTTTTGTAGTCTTAATTTTGCTTTCACAAGCAATAGCACTATGTGTACTGACAGAGGGGAAAATGAAGCATCGTATCAGAGGCATGTGTGCATATGGTACAGTGACATAGAAGATCTTGGCCTTTTGGATGTACTTAAGGAAACCATTGTTACATAATGGAAGTAAATCTTGTGGAAAGTGAAAAATAAACTGAAGTAGTCTCACTTCCATGAAAGTCACAAGCCCTTAAAAGCTGTCTATTTGTGGAGAGGTGTCACTTGGTGAATGTTTGTGTAGATATAGAAGTTTTTGGTAGATGTTTGTGTGGCTGTGCAAAGATTAGATCATCATGATGAAAAAAAGCCTTTTCAACTTGAACTGCAATTTAAAGACCTCTTAGTTAAGTGGCATTTTTGTGTGGTTTGGAAGCTGTTTTCTCACATCTGACTCTGTATTCCAAATTAAATCACTTGCCTTTAACAGCTAGACTGTTTGCATTTTGTGAAGACCAGGACATGAGTTATATGTTTGGTCAGCATTGCCACCATTTGCTTATCAGGAGATTGTAATTCCCGCTTTTGTGTAATCTTGAATGCCTTGTATCAGCCATATTATGGTGTGCTCTTGGTCAGCCTAAGTTATTGCAGTGGTAGATGTTGCATATTAAAATATAAACCTACCTGGGCAGCACAGTTTAGACAAACTTGTTGCAGGGTTCTTTTATACCACTGCTAACAATTCTAGCCTATTGCTCTGTATAAGTCTAAAGATTGTTTGATTTTGGGGAGAGAATGGAAGAGGAAGCATTTCCTAAGCAGCTGAGACAAGCAGCTTCTGTCACTTGCTAGAAATTCGTGGTAAGAAACCATTAGGGATTGCAGTGCAACTGTTGTTTTGAAAAACAAGTTACTCAATATAGAACTAAATTTCAGTAGAGCTAAGCTTTTTTCATATGCTGTCTGTATTCAGTAGTTTATTTCTAGGTAGAAATTGTATCTAAGGTGCAGTTGTGCTTGTTCTTTTTTTTGTCTTCTAAAAGCAGATAAAATTTTAGCTTCTCTTAGAGAGCAACTGTCTGGTACCAAAGACGATTTTATAATTGTATGTAATTATAAAATGGTCTAGTTGTGCAATAGGTTGCAGACATTGGTTTGCTTGACTACAGCCTGAGGATCTGCTATTTAAGGAATAATGTCTTCAATATTTTGTTTAGCAAATAACCAGATGTAAATCAAACTTCTGAGTGCCTGAATGATGAAGGAGCCTGTTAACATATCTTTCAGATTATGAAACAATGCTCTTAAGTATTTAAATGCCTATGGGTTAGTTATCACAGGTAAAGAAAATACAATTTCATGGAAAGCTATGAAATGCCTTTTGAATGTTTTTGGGTTTGTTTGTGTTGTAGTTAAAACGGCCTTATTCTCTCCCATGTGAAAACTCATGGAAAGTTCTATGTATAAAGGCATTGCAGTCGATCTAGAAAAATCTTTTTTTGGTACCCAGTTTGAACTCCAGAGTTAGCTGACCTTTTGTTGGCAGGAGAAAAAAAGATCTTGCTAAACCACCAGAGAGGCTTATTGTTCCAGTTTAGATTCCAGAGTGGTTGTCATGAGGCTTTTTGAAAAGTCAACAGCGGTCCGAGCAAACTGACAGTGCTACCTGAAACAATATATCAGCATTTCACTGTGTTACATTTTGATTTAGTCACCTAAGGTTCTTCATGTGTGGTGAGAAAGGTAAGAATTAAAGCTGTTCCATGTTCAGAAGCTTACGGTTCAAGTCTACTTGCTGTATTTATGACTGGCCTTGCATAGCATTTTTTAATTTACTGCAGCTTTCAAACTAAGCTTTCTTGGTGTGCTGCAAAATTGATGGTTGCCTTTTAATACCCATGCATTTCAGTATTTTTAAACTCCTCAAATGCTCACTGTAAACACAGTGAGTATTACAATTAAATATTATTTCAGAGAACTGTTTGGCTCTGACTTTTTTTAATCTCAAGGTGTTGTCATTGGTGAGGGGGAACAGTCTCCAGATTTATGCATGCCATACCCTTTTTCTGAGTTGCAGTTTAAAGTATTGCTGCATTTGTTGTTAAAAACTTACTTTCTTTAGGAGAGTTGCTCTGTTAATTACAATAGAATTGTTTTACATTATAAAATGATACCTCTGAAGACTAGCATCTTCACTTGTGTTATCTTTCAAAGGTTTGCTCTGTGACTTGCTGTGGTCTGACCCAGACAAAGATGTGCAAGGTTGGGGTGAAAATGATCGTGGGGTCTCTTTCACTTTTGGTGCTGATGTGGTCAGTAAGTTTCTGAATCGTCATGATCTGGATTTGATCTGTCGAGCTCATCAGGTATGAATTTTGCTACTGTTGCTTCTTAAAACCTCTCCTTGTAGTCTTCCTGCCTCTTTGGTTCTCCTTTTAAGTGGGATATATTTGAAATTTAATTTGCATTCTGTTACTTCTAGAGAAAAAAAGATTTTCCTAATAAAGGGACTGTAAGGCTGTGTCCTGTTGACTCATATTGAACTGTGTGTCTAATGTCAGTGAGGTAGAATACTAACACTAGATTTCTCCACTGATCTTTTCCTTTTGTACTGTCTGCTAAATGTTAGATTGTATGTAAACATCAGAGGCACAGTGTCCAGCTTTAAAGTGGCAAAGTGACTTGTACTTGAGATTTACACTGAAGTTTCAGAGTTGTTCCATTTCAGTAGTAGATAGTTCCCTCGTAGTTGTGGCTTACACTACTTCTGCTTCACTTTGTCGAAGTATTAAATGCATTTTGAATATTTCTACAAACAAGTCTGTACATAAAATCTTCCAGTCTTGCCTTTGTTTCAGCTATTTAGAATACTTTGGCTTAGTTTTTTTGCTTTCTGCACATTTCAGTAAATCAGGTTGGTTTTGACATTGTCAATTTTTAGCACACGTTTTTTTATCAAGTTATTTTAAGCAAGAGTTCTACCTAGGTGGACATCAGGTTTCAATTTCCCGTATAATATTTCGGTTTCATTATTTAGTCAATTTTAAAAGCTTTTTCCTGCTGTGAAACAAAAATAACCTCTTTATTCTGTGCCACTGTTAGGCTTGCGTACGCTATCAGAACACTTAAATGTCTCTCTTTGTAATTTTACTGCTAGAACATTACAGAAGATTTAATGTTCATTCCACACACACTGTCTAGATTTCTTAACTACTGATCAAAATTGCTACCAATTTCCTGTATTCATATAGTCACTTCAGTTCTTTGTAAAAGAAGTATGTCTTTTAAAAGATCATGGTGATTGCACCAAGGTGAGCAGCTGATGCACTAGTTTCACTATGTTGTAACATGAAGCTTCTATTTTGGGGAAGAGGGAACATCCTCAGCTGATGCATCATACTACTTGCATGATTTTAAAGGTGTGTTATGCTCTTAGACAAAATATGTCAGACCCACTTCAATTTTGGAGCATCCAAATTATAAAAAAGCCTACACTTGAGTTGTGTAGGATCAGCACCAGTGTAAGTGAAACTTGATTATTGCAAGTTGCAATGAAATGGTATCCACGTTTTTGTGGGCTCCACACTAATTAGGTCAACATCCACATGCTGTGTGTAAACCATAAAATGCTGGGAATACTTAAACTGGCAGTGCATAACTGACTTCAGCTATGAAAATACTGAACAGCCAAACTGATGTATGTTTAACATTTGAAGCGTCAAACATAGGGTATTGCTTCTTGGCTTGGCGTTCAGTGTCAGGTAAGACAAAATGAATGAAGCTGTCCTGTCTGAAAGTCAAGATATAAAATAGCTTTTTTGAGTTCTTGTCATTTTTCTAATATAAAGTCCTGTTGGCCTCAAGATTAGCTTTTTTCCTTCAAAGTTTACCTTTTCTTATGCAAGCTGTATTGATTTCTCTGGTGTTGACAGGTGGTTGAAGATGGATATGAATTCTTTGCAAAACGGCAGTTGGTCACCCTATTTTCAGCTCCAAATTATTGTGGAGAGTTTGACAATGCAGGGGGCATGATGAGTGTGGATGAAACTCTGATGTGTTCCTTTCAGGTATGATATATTTGTGCATTCAGTGTTACTGTAGGTGTTGGGCTGTGTGGACCAAGTTAGTCTGCTTGTTGCTTTTCTCATGGTTAGTGTAGAGCAATATACTTGAGCTGCAGAAAGGACTGTGCAGGAGGCTGGTGTTTGTGGGTAACTGGACTGCAAACCAAGTGTTCTCCAGACAACTGGGATTTGATGTTTTCCGAACTACTGCATGTTAAGTTATTCACTCTATTCAGATGTTCGTTTCAAAGTTTAACCGGGTGATTATTTTTAGTCATACCTAGTGATTGGAATACCCAATTATGCAAACTAATAGACCATAGGGGACCCTTTTAGTATGGTTACTCTCATCAGATTTTAGTCCCTATTCCCTCTTGGACATGTTTTCAGCCCTTTTTCTTTCCTGTTCCCACCCAATTGTAGTGGTAGAACTGGAAGGATATAGAAGTAGTGTTGTTGTATGCAGAGTTAAGAAATCTGTAGGGTTGTGATGTGATTTCCCCCTCATCATCCTCAACCCTCTTGTTCCTGCAGAACAAGATTTCATGTTGGCTTAACAGTGTTTGAAATGTTCTTAGTTGTTGCTGACTCAAAGGAACTTCTTTATTTTCTCTAAGATATTGAAACCATCTGAAAAGAAAGCCAAGTACCAGTATGGTGGACTGAATTCTGGGCGTCCAGTCACTCCACCTCGCACAGCTAATCCACCGAAGAAGAGGTGAAGAAAGGAAATAATGTAGAAAACACCATCAGATCTGTCAAGGACAAAACTCCATATTACAGTATATAATAAGTGTGCACTGTAAAACCATCCAGCCATTTGACACCCTTTATGATGTCACACGTTTAACTTAAAGAGACGGGTAAAGGATCTTTATTAATTTTTTCTAGTAGAAAGATGTGCGACACTGTATTGTAACAAGCATAGCTCCAAGTTCTAATATCCAGCATAGAGTGGAAAAAAAAATTAGGAGGAAAACTATTGCAACTTACATATTCACATTTACCACGGTTTTTAAAGTTGACCAACATCCCAGTTAAAACTTGATGTAATAGTTAAACCAGATGAGAGCATGATGTTCCATTTGTGTAATGTGGTCTTACTGTTGCTTGATTGCTTTTACTTTGGTTATTTTGTAGCTAGAATGATGCAAATACAGTATCTAGTCTTATTTCCTGGCTCTATGAAATTGAAATGAGGAAGGGGCTTTTTAGAACAGCCATTGATCTCTTATCCTCCCCCAATCCCTCATTTTTCATAATAATGCCACCCAAATATGTGCCCCATTATAAGGCAAAGTTTATAGTACAGTAGTGATTAAAAGACAAACTAAATCCCAAATGCCCAGACTGGACAGCTTGACAGCCAACATACATGGAGACACAAAAACCTGTCCTGACATTTTAACTTAAACTGCCACACAATGAATTTGTGCACTACACTATTTTAAATTATTGACGTTACACTGTGCGTTGGCACTTCATTTAACTTAGATAGGACAAAAATGGTATTGCCTATTAGTTGGTAACTTGATTAAGTGGTACCTTGGCTTTAGTTTTATTAGCATGAAACACCTTTGGCATGCTTAGCTTCCAGGTAATTCCCTACCTGCATCGAAATTCATCTTACATAGTTCCACAGAACATGAAGATCCTTATTTGCTAAGCCTTTAAAAGCTGACATTCTTTTTCATAAAGAAGGTGTGTTTAAATGGATGTTCATCACTGTAAAATAGGCTAGATGATGAGTGGTGAGCTGAAAATGCTACAGGAATGTCCAACTTCATAGTAAGGCTTATGTCACTAAAGATTATTTAATTTGGATTTTCATGATCAAATTTCATATACTATTGTATAGACTTCTGCTTTGTAGTGTACTATAGTAGCAATAATTTCTGTACGTGATCAAGAGTTATGCAGTATTTCTTTTCACTTCTTTCTTAAGAGTTAACATTGGCAAATGGCAAGATATAGAGAAGATACAAACTATATAGTAGGACAAATGAAAGGCACAGATTTGTGATGCTTTAGGATGCAATACTTATTGGACATAACTACAAAAGCTTTTACTGAATATTGTCAAATTTGTAAGATTCTTTGGGGGAAGGCTGCAGATTTATACCATTCTAAATGTGCATCAGTAGATGTAAAACTCTTGACTTCAGTATTGTCTTTGAAAATGTTAAATTGAGGATTCTGGTAACTTCCGTTTTATGAACTGGCACATTATATAGTGCAAGAGATATTGATTTCTGACACACTGAGCAAGTTCTTTAAAATGGATTTCAGTCTCTTTTCTAATTCCATTTTGTTTTAAATGCATATTTTAAATGTAGGTTTTTTCATTTAGTAAAAGTTGTCTAATTCATTTGAATGAAGTCTGACTGGTTATTTTAACATACCTTACTGTTACTCAAAAAGTGTGGAGTTGGTTGTTTTTTAAAAAAAGGAAAACTTACAAAATATATATCTGTTACTGATTTATATTGGATTGGTCTGTGGTTTTGAGCAATGGTTTGTTTTACCCCACCTTGGAGCAAAAACCAGTTTCAATGCTTAGAATAAAATGTAGAAGTAGATTTCTTTTGATACTGTTTGAAGATACTTGTTCTTGAAAGTCAGTGATGAGAGCTGTGTGAGAGTAACTTCAGTTTGTGACAAGGCAATTAATGAAAACTAATCTGTAAGCCTTGACATGGTAACTTCCTGCTCTAAGTCATTGCTTACTTGAGGTTTAATTCTACAAGTTTTGAAAATGCTGGGTTTTACCAAGCTCCAGCCTCTATGTTACCAAACATCTGGATTAACACTTTCACGTTTTTTCTTTAGTTTCTGGAACAATGTCTTCTGTATCATGAAATGTCCAGGTGTAAAACTGTATGTTGTGTGAGTACCTAACATGCTCGCTTGTGTTACAGATGCTATGTCAAAAGAAAAATAAAGTCTTTGGGCCTTCTTCTGTGTCCTAAAGAAATAGGAAATTTTCAGTTTATTTTATGGCAATAGAAAGCCAGATCTGGTGGTGGTATTCTGAAGAATTGGTATTTTTATGTAGCAGCAATCACTTGAAAAGGATTTGAATGGTGTTTTGATTTCTGGAGAGCTGAGATGTCTGCTAACATCCTTCATCACTCTATATTGTGGAAAATATACATGATTTAATAATCTTACCCCTACAGATATGACAGATATTCCATACTAAAAGCAAGTCAGATACATAACAGAACTCGCCACTTCAGCTTAGGTTTGCAGTGTTAATATAGATCTCTATTTTTAATATTGTCCATTCTGGAAGAGATAGAAAAGAGAACCTGAATCTAATTCTACTCAGATAAAATCAACTTTCTTCCATGGAAATTGCTAGTGGTCTAATTGCTAAGAATTTTTTTCCACGTAAACATCTTGTTTATACAAATCTTAAATGTTGTTAAATAGCACAGTGTGGTGTGCTCAGAATTAACAGGAGGATTCTCAAATGAGCTGTTGAGAGGCGTATAAAACATTACACCATTTGAAATACATTTTTGTGTGTTCTCCCCCCCCTCCCTTTGTCTGACAGTAATACTCGTTCCTGATTTCATCGTAGGGTACACCATGGCACTTGTTCCCTTCCGGTTGCTGAGCATTTTGTGATTCCCAAACACTGATTTAAAGTGTGCTGCAAGCAGTGCTTCCTTGGTCTCTTTTATGTTGATTGCACCGAGGTTCTTGTTATACCGTGCTCTTTTTTTTTTTTTTTTTTTTAATGCTTTGTAGTGCTCTGTTTTTTATGCATGGAATATTCATGGTTGTTTGATGCTTCAAAGGAGGAAAAAGTGTTTCATACAGTTGTGGTTGTGCTGCTCTAATACCCTGACACTAGCTCTGTTTAGGTAGCATTGTTTGTACTGAGCTGATGTATTTCCAAAAGATGCTGTAGAAAAAACCCACTGAAAACACTGTAAGGAGCATTACACTAGTGGGCTGTATTTGGTTTGCTACATCTGGGCACACAGAAAATACTTGTGGCCAGTGAAGTCTGAGTTGGTCTTTTTGCTTCTGAGTTTAGAGTGCAAGTGTACTGCTGCCAGGCATCAACAAGCTTCACAATCCTGTCGTGAAGGCAATCTGCATTTGTACTGTGCTCTCTGAGGGAGGAGTGTCTCAACACATGTCACACCTAGGTAGGTGTGACACAGCTTGTAACACCCTAGTGCTGTCGGTGCTGTGTACTTACTTGCCTGGGAAAGAGATGGAAATTCTTCAGATCTGTGGAAGGAAGTTGCTTTTGCTGTCTGTAACCTGCATCTCTGTGGTAAAGTTGTTTGAACATAGAGATCCACCTTGCCATGTTTCTACCAAAGCTGGAGTTGATGAGCAGAAAGGTATCTCCTATATGATGAAGTGTTCCTCTCTGTGGCTTATCTTTCGATAAGTGCAAGAGGATATTGCCATCATACGGTGGAAGTTGTTAGGTTTAATTGCTGGAGCTCTATATGGTTAGGTTGGGGTTGGAAGACCCATTTTTGCTTTGCTGTAATAGAAGTATAAAAGACACTATTTCTGTTGAGTATGGTTAAACTGAAGGTGACCTGAGAGTAACTGTTATGGAAAGCTGGAATTATCAGAATATACAGATGACAAACACAAGTATTCCATGCTTGGCCTTTACACTAAAGCTCAGAGGTTAACAGAAAAGGGAATAACTTATGCAGGTAAGACACAGGGTTGGGTACTTGTTTTGGGCTTGCCATATTTTCATCTTCCATGGATTTCTGGAGCTGGTAGTACCTGAGCATCTTCCCTGCAGATCCCTTGAGCTGTTGGGAAACCAGCAAAACTGTCTGGTTACTTGTTATGTATCTTCATGTGCCGCATTAAAATAAATAATAATGTTAATTGATAATAAGAACATCTCGTTCTCTTCCTCTATATTGTTTCCACTCACAGTAATCTCTGCAACTATATATCTCAAGAAGTGAGAATTTAAGAACAATTCAGAATAACTGCCACAAACTCTTGCCAATACATGGCTCTAATCTTTTCCAAGAAAAACTTAGTGCTGCCTGAAACAGTTAAAACAGGTGGAGCTTTAAACAGGCAATACGTTTTACATGTGGCCTAGCACAGCCCCTTTCCTGTGTTCTGCTGCCTTAGTTAACAGAATCTGCAGCCCAAGCTTCCTTTTAGTCTGCTGCAGACAGTCTTAGAAGCAACCACATCAGAAAGCAGGTAATAACTAGATCCAGCTGCTAATAAAGAACAGCAGAAGCTATTTTGTATCTTCAGGTAAGCTTTATGTTAAAGATGAGAAAAGCTCCTAGGCAGAGCTCTATAAATGAGCACCACTTGGAAAAATCCTCTTTAAATAGGATAGACGTGCCCATATATTGAGTTTGAGTGTTTTAACTTCACCTGAGTTACTGTTAAATGGAGGAAATAGGCAGGATTATAGTTTGTCTGCTGTTATGGAGAGCTGGTTTTCAAAAATAGTAAATTGTATTTGCAGAGAGAAAAATATTAAACTACTGATTTTTCTTCTTGGTAGAGAGTTCTGCCTGCTCCTGTTGTTTTAAAGGTTTGATTCTTCAGGGTGCAAGAGAGAATGCTGTGGATGGATCCAATTAATTACTGAAAAGGCTTAGCCAGAAAAAATACTGGTATCTTGGGAACAAAAGTGGTGCAGCTCATGACATGAAGCAGAGGAGCACACAACATCAGTGAATGCAGAGGAGCACACAACATCAGTGAATGCAGAGGATAAGTGTAGCAAGTAAATATATTCCAGTGTAAGTTTTTTCTCCATTATTTTGAAGTCCCAACAAACGTAATGTGAAAGAAGTTACAAATATTTCACATTGTTCCCTCTGGCTACTTCCAAGCAGCATTTCTGCAGTTCCTCATTGTCAAATTTCTGGGCATGTATAAATTAGTAATTTTCCACTGTCTGCCCCAGAATATTTTATATTTTAGGTTCTATTCCTCGGTGGCTTCTTGCAACTTCCCCAAGGATTGAATGTATATCATTGCTGTGGAATGCTGGGAGAGGGAGCATGTTAGGAGAACTTCAGTTTTATAGACACCTTAATTGCATCTATTTTCCAAGAGGCTGAGTAAAGAAAATGAGCTAAAAGACGTAAGACCCTTTTCTGTTGAAGCAATAAGGGAGAACAAACATTTTATTTATTTCTTTCCTGCTGAAGGCTCTTTACCTAAAGGTACAACAAACAGCTGACACACTAGGCTTAGAGCCTCTCACTTTGCCTTCACTACCTAAAGTAAGAAGACAGGTATTCTTTTCCTTGGTGTGACTTGTTTATACTAATACTGTACAAGGATTTAATACAGTTAATGACAAAGATGCAATCCAGTTGACATAATTTTTTCATGTTGGAATTAGTCTGGCATGCAGATGCCATCTAGTGGTTGAATGGCCGTGAAGGGAAAGCTATTCCTGCAGTTGCAGAATTGACACTTCATTGCATGTTTATCCTGCACTTGTCTCACATGGACACCTTATTCCTTGGTGAGTACTGAAATATATCCATAGTGCATGGCTTCATAACAACTCAGATATTGCTGCTTTGAAACTAGGCTTACCCCACTTACATGTACAAATTAATTTGCTTTAAGTTTTGCAAATTTTGTGAAGTCTCTTAACTTACCTGAGGATTCTGAAGGGCTGGGGTGGGGGGGAGCAGAAATCAGAGCTGCCATGAAAAGTGTAGAAAAGTTAAGCTTTGTCTTAGGTGAAGGTTTCTTGGTTTCTTCCCTAGGCTGGAATCTTTTGTTTCCAATTTTAAGCAAGTAAGGTGGGATTATTTGTATTAATTTCCAGTAATTGGATGTGGACTGGTGGAAAATAACGTAAGAAAAACTATGAAGTACGTTTAGGTCTGGTATAAATCAAAACTACATAAAAGGAAAAAAATGGTTTTGGCTGAGATGGGGAGATGCTATCAGAATAGGGCTGGTATTAAATTTTAATATCTAACCAAATATAGCATGATTTTCGTTCTTTTTGATTAGTTCTTCTCTGCTCTACTTATGGGCTTGGTATTACAGACAGGTACTGTTGAAAAGAGCTTTGTACAGTTTAGGCCCGATTTGAGGGAATCATTGTTTAGCCACGTTTCACTAGTTATCTACAATGAGTTCCTCTTGAAAAGCTTTATCTACACTAGTGTGTTAGTTCAGAGCAGTTATGTGTTGAAGTGATTCCTTCTGATTGTCCCCATGTGGTGTTGATTGCAGAGGTTGTGCTGTTTTATGCAAATTAGAATTTTCAGTTCAGTTTTGTGCGGTGTTTGTTCCTAGTGTGTGCCCATGGTGTCAGGGATCCAAACTGGGTGAGCCATATGGCTGTGAAATCCCTCAGCAAGGATGGGTGACACTTGGGTCCATCGACAGATAGAATGGAATCAAAGTGAAAAGCTTATGCGACATGGAAGTGTCACGGTGCTATGTAAAGTCAAATTGACATCTGCACTTCTGACACTGTCAAGAGTCATACTGCTGTTCCACAAGGTACCCAACATTTTCCTCAGTAGCCTTTCCATTCTTTCTGTCATGCTTTCTGTTGCTCTGATTTTTTTCTTTATTGTCTTTCTGACTTCGGTGACTTTCTTTCTAACCAGTGGTGGCAAAGTCTCTTTGGCTTCCCAGGTGCTCCAGTATGGTGGCACGTTAGGCTG
>JAWWLV010000121.1:27333958-27507344 GCA_035041135.1 Platyrinchus mystaceus | reverse complement strand
GTGACTTTCTTTCTAACCAGTGGTGGCAAAGTCTCTTTGGCTTCCCAGGTGCTCCAGTATGGTGGCACGTTAGGCTGCAAGGAAATACTAATTTTTTAGTCTCTTGTGAGGACTGAAATTTTTGGCGGCTCGATAACCTCTCAGCACTAGACAGAGGCTATGCCCCTCAATAGTCACCAGCTACCAGAAGAGCAGCAACTGGGGGGTGTGCACAGTTCAGAAAGGTTGAAAAAGTCTTCTTGAAGACCAGGGGAAAAAAAAAACAAAACCAAAAAAACCCCCCAAAACATTTTAAGGTGTCATAGCATGTGTCTACTACAAAAATACTGAAGAGATCTCTTTGGAAGGATTCGGCCTCTTGTGCTTGTAGCAACTGATATTCAACCCAGGCAAACTTACTGTTTTCCCGTACACCTTGTGAAAACAACAAGGGGGACAGGCGCATGAGGCTTCAGGTGGAACTAGTACATGGGCCTGAGTGTGTGGAGAGGCAGTGAGTTGCTAATCTGAACAGGAGGGCTGTTTAGGCCTTTAAAAGCCTAAAGCTCGGATATGGCTGAGAGCTGTAGGAGAAATCTGCCATGAAACAATTTTGTTTCAAAGTGCTGATTTCCTGCCATGTCTGTCCAGTGAACTACACCAACTGCACGCAAGGATAAGGTGTTTGTGTAGCCTTCCTCACCTTCAAGAGACAATACAGCATTTTCCCCTCTATAAAAGGGTATGAGCTGATGACACTGCACACAACCTTGTGAGCAGTAGCAGTGACAAATAGTGGTTGAGGTGTCAGTTTACTTAGCATGAAAGACTGACCCTGTAGTAATGTTTTTTCTCTTCCACATTCCTGAAGAGTTTCATGGCTGCCCTTCCTTAGGCAGGCCCTGGGAGCAACAGCATAAAGTTTGTTTTAGAGGAGATGCCTTGTACTGCTGTGTGGTTGGTTCAGGATCAGAGGCTTGGATGTCAGGTACAGAGCTGCTATTTCAGTAGGCAGCCTGCAGTCATGGATTGGTTTTGTCCAAGTGCCCCTGGGGTGGCAGGAGAAAAAGGATGTGTTGTCCTGCTTGCTGGCATGATTTTGCTCCAGATATGTAGCCGTCCAGTGGGAGGTAGACAAGCTGGTGTCATAAGAATTTCAGGTGGTCAGTTACAAAGGGGAGGCCATGCTGGAAGGTGTGCTGTTCAGAGCTGCGGTCTAAGGCAAAAGTGAGAAGAAAATAGAGAAGGAAGAACCTGGAGACAGCCATGGTCCCATCTACCTAGAACTTGTAGCAGGGCTGACAGCAGATCTTGGGCAGCCTGTGTGCTAGACTTTAATTAAAGTTCAGGAGCAGGAGACTCTGGAAAGGTGGTAGGAAGACCAGTATCTTCAGGAAGCATTTGATTTCCCTCCAAGTTTGGACATCCAGCTCTTTGATGGCGAGTCATGGGCCAGCTACAGAAAGAAAGGAAAGTGAAGGTCAGCCTGATCATTCAAGAGGCTTTCATACACTTCTGATCATCAGATACCCTCTCCGTTCGTGTAGGTGAGCATGAGGTAACGTGGTGTGGAAGTGCACTCTGTACAGAATGCTTACTGGTCCTTCAGCCGTCCTCAAAACTGGGAATGCAATACTTGCCCCTTACATTAAGCTACACTGTTAAGTTTGGGCAGTTAGTCCCATGTTGACCCCCTAAGAGAAGTTTGTATTGACCCACTCCTTCCTATCTGTACTTTCCCTGTCCCTTCTGAGCACTCAGATTTTTGTGTTTCCACCTCAAATTACCTGACTTGCTGACTTGTGGTTTTCTAGAGTGTAGGCTTAGCCATGTATAAAGCTGGAAGGATATGATAACACCAGAAAGGATGCTTCAGCAAAGACTAGGCTCAGAATAACTGGATGCCTTCAGCCTTCTGCATGGGATGAGTACAGCATGTACAGCTCTTCTAGTAGTGTGTGGTATTTGAGAACAACAAATAACTTATGCCCTCAGGGCTCTGCAGTGTCAAACTGAGGAAATGAAGAAGGCTCTGAAGCTTGTGGCCAGCATGTGGAGATGGGATTGAATATGCCTCGTTGGGCACCTCTGGTAAGAGCTTGTCTGTAACATACTTGTCAGGCATCAATTTGTTTCCATAAAGTGCTGCATATTCTTTTTTTGGTGATAAAAGAACAAATTTAAGTATTTTTGCACTCAGATGAACTGTTAAAAAAAAATCCAGTAGTAGATGCAGGAGTTGGAGTTATTAAAATGGCCAGGCGGTGGCATTAGTGCACTGCAAATAGGTATTTGAACCTCACTTAAAGGGAGACCAGGTCTTGCTTAGTCACCCACGTCTGTACAAGTTGGTTTTGATAGGTAGGTAAGGTGCAGCATTTTTATGTAACTTAACAGGAACTAATTATTTGCAGGTATTTCTGGTCAGCTGTTTTTCAGGGTGTTTGGATATAACTTTTGTACACAATTACTCAAATGGTATTTGTGCGATTACCAATTTGTGCATGTAGGTTTGTTATGGTGATTTCTTCAGTCACGGGTTTTTGTGTCTTAGTCTTCAGACTGAAGAAGATGTGGGTGGCTGAAGTTTATAATGTTAATACTTTAGGAACAAGGAATGTTTGCTCTCTGCTGCAAACATAATTCATTCCTATCCCCCTTTCATGTTAGTCTATAATCCACAAGCATCTGAGCAATAGATCTGCCTCACAACCTTTAAGGTAGATAAGTATGATGGTGGAAACCAGAAATATCAAAGGATTTTTTGACAGTAGAGGGATAGCAAGGATTAGAGTGAAGATGTGAGAGTTCTTGCCTCTGGCCTGCAATCAGAGTTAGATTTCTACTTAAAGACAGCAATAGTGCCCTGTGTACAGTACTGGCAATGCTAGCCACCATTTCCTAATAAAGGGTTGTGGTCTTTTGCTTGGAACAAAACCAAAACTTTGGTTCTTCCTCAGTCTTTGTTTTATCCTCATTTCTTTTTATTCTTCATTTTTACCTATTCAAAGAAAGCAGTAAGAAAAATATCCACCCATATCAGACACTGCTGTGTTCTTGTCTGTTTGCTGTCTTACAAATAGCACTTCAAAGCAGTAGCTGAAGCAAACACTGCAGTTCCTCCTTCACAAGTGCTGTCATATTGACAGTAGCACTGACCTGGTGCAGTGTTAATGGGCAATGTTCTAATTGCCTTGGACTGTTGTCTGCTCATCTTCCTATGCTGATTGCTGCTAGTTTGTACTTGGAACTGATGGCTGCAATTCTTAGAATCAGTTCAACAGAGGAAGAAGCAGTGTGAGACAAAAGGGAAAAAATCATGATCCTTGCTCAGCTTTATTACTAGCACATCTTAGAAGATGCCAGGCTGATTGTTTGGCACTGCACTGATCTTGCATGTGGCTTTCATAGATGATTTCCACAAAGACTGGGGAAGAAAGCGTCTGTCTGCATTCTTCCCATTGGAACCATATGTTTGTTCCTGTGGAAGATTCCATGTCATCATGCTGTCAGTGATGTAGGAGTTGGACTTCCACAACTTCACAAGACGCTTCTCAGTGTTCCTGTCCGCAAACTTCAAGTGTCTGTAATTTTCTGAAACTCAGTTTTGCATTTGTTTTGCATATGTCCCTATTTCTTAGAAAACCGGCATGTATGCTTACATTTACCTGGCATGAGCATCTGATATCAAGTTATTGTACATCTGTCCATGTAGGAGATGGTACACATTGCTGGGTACAATTTACAAGAGGAACAAGAGCAAGTGAAACAAGGGGAGACCAGTGGAGTGATACGTATGCTGCTTTGAAATAGGCATCTGAGCCTACTGCTAGCTTTTACTGGAAACCACTCAAAATTCTTCTCTGAAATAATAGCTGAAAGTCAATTGGTTTTATACATTTTCCTGTAGGAAAAACAAAAGTGGTGTGCTGCAGCTGGTGTTTACCTCTTGTTTCAGTAAGACTGCCTTTTTTATTTTCCGAGAAAATTGTCCACATATGACTGCAACCAGCTTTAGTATTTCCTTTCTGGGAGTACTAAGCATTGTAGGCCTGCTGGGAAATAAGGTACTTGTATAGTTTCTTAACCACTTATGGTAGTCTTTATTTTTATGTGTCCACTTTCTCCTGTGTGAAAATCTGCCTCTATTTCTGTTACCTCTGTTCCACATTTATTAGTTTGTAGCTTCTGCTGATATCCTTTCTTATAGATAGGTGTTTGTGTGTGTATATGTACATTTTCAATTATCACAGAAGATTGTAAGATCACATAATCACAGAATATTCTGAGTTGGAAGGGACCCACAAGGATCATTGAGTCCAACTCTTAAGTGAATGGCCCATATGGGGATTGAACCCACAAAATTTGGTGTTATTTACACCAGCCTCTAACCAACTAAGCTAATCTCAGGGTCATCTTCTGACTTCTTTGGCTGGAGTAGAAAATTGGAGTGGCCAGCTTGAGAGTTTGTCACCCCTGAATCCCTCTAGATACCCAAGCTCATTAAAAACAGTTAAAATAAGCAGTTTAATTGTAATAGCAAAAAGTAAAGGTAGTGTACTCTGCTGAGGTGTTTATATCACAGAATCACAGAATATGCTGAGTTGGAAGGGACCCACAAGGATCTTCGAATCTAACTCCAGGCCCTGCACAGAACCATCCCCAAGACTCCCACCATGTGCCTGAGAGTATCATCCAAACACTTCTTGAACTCTGTCAGGCTTGGTGCTGTGACCACTTCCCTGGGGAGCCTGTTCCAGTGCCCAACCACTCTCTGGGTGAAAAGCTTTTTTTTCTTATATCCAGCATAAACCTCCCCTGACACAACTTCAGGCCCTTCCCTTGGGTCCTGTCATTGATCACCACAGAGTGATCAGTGACTGACCCTCCTCTTCCCTTCAGGAGGAAGTTGTAACTGCAATGAGGTCTCCCCTCAGTCTCCTCCAGGCTGAACAGATCAAGTGCCCTCAGCCACTCCTCATACAGCTTGCCCTCAAGGTCCTTCACCATCTTTGCCCTCCTTGGGATGCTCTCTGATAGCTTAATATCTTTCTTACATTGTGGTGCCAAAAACTGCACACGATATCCAAGGTGAGGCTGCCTCAGTGCAGAGCAGAGCAGGACAATCCCCTCCCTTGACTGGCTGGCGATGCTTTGCCTGATGCCCCCCAGGACACGGTTGCCCCTCCTGGCTGCCAGGGTGCTGCTGACTCATATTCAACTTGCCATTGACCAGGACCTCCAGGTTCTTTTCTGTAGCACTGCTTTCCAGCATCTCATTCCCCAGTCTGTCTGTACATCCGGGGTTGCCCCATCCCAGGTGCAGAATCCAGCACTTTCCCTTGTTGAACTTCATATGGTTGGTGATTGCCCAGCCCTCTGATTTGTCGGAGTCTCTTGAGGGAGTCAGCAGCTCCTCCCAGTTTTGTGTCATCTGTAAACTTCCTTAGTGTCCCTTCCAGTCGTGCATCCAAGTCATTTATGAAGGTGTTGAAGAGCACAGAGCCTAAGATGGACCTCCGTGGAACCCCAGTAGTGACAGGTCACCAGTCTGATATCACCCCCTTTCACTGTTACCCTCTGTGCTTGAACAGTCCAGAAGGACACATGTTCTGTGCTGCTTTAGCAAGTGTTTTCCTGGTATCCAAGCTACCCATTTATGACTCTTCAGCTGGAGGTGGATATGATTGGTAATACTGTTTTATAAACAGTACAGCTCAGTGTGAACAACTCTAAGAACAAATACATCTTTGAAGTGTGTGATGCTGCTGGCCAAAAGAGTAGACAAAGTGGCCTTTCATACAAAGTTAGAGGTATGCCTTTACTCTCTTGAATTTGAACTGCAGTTATTTAGGAAAATAGCATTTAGATGTTTCTGTTGCTACCTAAAAAAATTCTCCAGTTGAATTCTGTAATCGCTAGCAAAGACAGTGATAGAATTTATATCATGCCTTATTGATAATTTTCCACAGGGAAAGACTTTATCTGGCAAAATGATGACCTCTTATACTACCAATTAGTACTTCCCAAGAATTCACTGTCTGTCAGCAATAGTCACTTGTATAAGAATGTCTAGAAACAGAAAAAAAAAAAAAAAGGCTGTTTTCAGTGGCAGGGCATCCATATATCAAACACTTTTCTTCCTCCTAGCATGATGTTCTTAAGGACTAGGGAGATGCTGCAGGGAAATCGGAGGATTGAACCACAAGCCTAAACACCTTGAGTTCGGTCTGTGCGTCCTGAACCTAGTGTATTTCTAAACCTCCTTGTCTTCCTAAGAGTTGAACTTTTTAGGATGTTAACCCTTCGTGCTTCTATTGCAACAGTTCACACTTTGTTTATGACACAAGGTAGTGTGAGACTGTCTTTTTTTAAGAACTCCAAACTGTCACAGATTGGAACATTAACTGCAGTCATGTACCATCTGTTGTTGTCTCATGGTCATACGCATATGAGCATGTTCCTGAACGTCCCCTGTGTCAATATCCCATGTATGATAGGTAGAGAGATTTAACTGTTTGTTGACAAAGCATTAGTGTATTAATATCTTTTTAAAGTGAGTGATTGTCTTGCATTAAAAGGAGATTTCCCTGTAGCACATGCTGCTTTATCTCAAATCATTGTTACAGCAGATATTTTGGAGAAAAAACTTGCATTTTGCCAGCCATGTTAAATGTTCATTGGTTTCAAATTCTTAAAACTCACATAGTTACAGAATATAGCTGTTTTCACAACCAGTATATTTCTGTAGTTTATGGCTTTTTTGAAATGCTATTTCACTAAGAAGAACAAATGTTGTTCCATAAAAAGCAAGGAGCTTATGTTGATCCCTGTAATTACTTTCTAAGCAGATGGAACATACATGTCCAGCTCATTTCAGAAGCCCCAGGCACAGCAGTCTTGCAGTTATGAGGAATCAGTCTCACTTCCATGAAAAGGAATGGCAGTAAATATAACTTGTTAACTGTTCTTGATCCTTACCACACAGCAAGTGTATTATTGAAAGGACGTGGGAAGCCTTGGAAAAGTAGCTAAATAGAAATTAATGCTGCACAAGGTGCCCTGGCCACTGAAAAATGCTTGTTTTCAATGTCAGCCATTCCCAGTGTGAAGCTTTCGTTGCTGTGATAGGTTATATTTTGAGGCAGGCCAGCCCTGGTGAGTCAGCTTTTCTGGCCAGAATCCTGCATGATCATTAGCAAGTAATATCCCAAAAAAAACCAGGAGGGCAAAGGTTTCATCTCACATTGTACAAAAGCCATATATTTAGGCTCAAGGTTTATCTACTACTGCATGGAATCAGCCTTTTATTGATCATAGAAGTCTCATTTGAAGCTTGTCTGATGATTAATATCTGCAAATTGTCTTTTCTTGGTTCCCAACAAAAAACCTGTCAGGTCATGTGTTAACTGAAGCATGACAAACAACTGTTTTTTCTCATGGATAATAGCAAAAAAGCAACAATGTAAAGTGCTACAGTTGCTAATTTGAAACTAAACTAAAAGATAGGATCTGGATTCCTTTCTTTTGGCTTATACTTTATCATTGGGAATTCTGAAAGCAGCTGGAACTTCTGTTAAAGAGAAACAGGGTCTGGCTCACTTCGGCTGATGAGATGTGTGTTGTACTGCCTGTGCCAGCTGAGCCCCGTGTCCCAGAGGAGGAGTTCCACCCTGTGGGAGGGCACACGGTGGTAGTGCCTCCTGTCCTCCTCCTGGCTCAGCCAGAGAAATTCCCAACTCTGTGGGAGTCCAGGAGATGATGCCCAGAACCTTTGCACTCTCTTGTTGCCCTGAGTGCCTTCCTTTCTGAGCTGCCTCTCTGCCACAGGTACTGTTGCATACCGCAAGGCTGCAGCGACCTCTTGCTATGTTTTCCTTTCTGTCTGTGTTTCCAGTGATGCAAACCAGGTTATGCAAGACATAACCTTGCTGGTGAAAAGGTCAGTGTCCTCTTGAGTATATTTATGAATATATATATCATTATATGATTATATATATATTCACCTCCCACTGATTCTGGTGAGACAGCATACCCAAGAGAAGAGCCAACGCTATTTAAGGATTGAATTTGGTGGTCTTGGAGGTCTTTTCCAATCTAAATGATTCTATGATTCCACATAACCAGGAAGTAAGAAACTAAATTTACTAGCTGGTTCCTGTAATACATATGTGTTCATAGTAAGTTTCTTCAGATCAAGCACTCTCCTCAGTCTGTTTCTGTTGTCTTAGATGTTTTGTTAAGTATTTACAAAAGAATGTCTGTAGTGAGATTTAGCAAGTCTAGATATCTTGTGCCCTCTCACTCTTATAATAAAAGTTCTTGTGCGTTGCCAGATCTTTCTTCTGCACTGTGGAAATGGTACATGTGGATGTTGTCTGTAAAAGGCATTTTGACATAGTGTGTCAAAATCTATGCTAAAAATTAAATAATACAGCAGCTGTATGACAGTGCTTGGCCCCAGTCTCAGGCTCTCTCTTGTTTACTCCTACAGACATGTCTGTGAGTCCTGCAAGACTAATAAATGCATTCAGAAGGAAGCTGCATAATGTGACCTATGCAACCTCTTTAGTCATAAATTGTCAGTAAGTTGCAACCTCACTGAAGCCCTTTCCAATTGCTCCTCTCATTGTAGTTAGCCTGTTCAGTATCAAATGACTGTACAATTTGAATTCCAGCAAAGTTGCTCCAAAACCTAATCCTATATTTATGGAAAAAAGGGTGACCTGGAAACCTCAGAAACCTGTAGTTTCATTTAGGTTTATCTCAAGACTGTTAGTAAGAAAGAGACAGCTGCCTCATGAGAGGTCTTCTTTGAAAGGAAAGGTCTTTGAAGGGAAAATGGCTTTGGACAGGTGCCATGCAATAGAGCTGAGCTAGTGCAAGTAGGAACTGCACCTGGAGATTGTGTATATGATGCTCTGTAACCCTCTGCTGGTGTGGGAAGAGCACTCTCTGCCTCTTTACCTCTGAGGAAAGTGGCTTGGAAGTGTTTGAGATAAGCTGCTCACATTCCCAGGGACTGTATTAGATGCTGGAACCTGTGTAAGGTGTATGAGGGAGGGGAAGATTATGCCATAGGAGCTCCACCTCAACACAGCCTTAAGAAACTGAATTCTCAATCAAGCAGTCAACTGGCTACTTCCTTGTGAGATTGTTCTCTAAAGAAGAGGAGGAAACCTCATGATAAACCTGACTGCCTCCAAGTTGCTGACCTGTCCCAGGAAGACACTTTATTATGCTAAAGATGAAAAAAGGTGATAATGCTTCCTCTCTGCTTACGATGTTGCCAGTCGAGAGCGGATCTTCTTCATCTGCCTTTCACTAATCACAGGTTTTGGAACTTTGTAACTGTTGGTGAAGAAGTATTGTAGCGTTTTCCACATATGGACTTTGGCTTTGCAGAGTTTGCAGACAGTAGTACCTATCAGTTGTTCAGATAGATTGGTTTAATCAGATTAGCTTGTGGGAGCAAGAGGACAGGCTTTTCCTTCCACTTGGGTAATCAGCCTCTATGAAATAATTTGTATGCCAAGAGGAATAGAATATAATTTAAGATTTTAAATAGTATATAATTTAAGATTTGCTGTATATATATTCTTCTCTAGTGTGTAAAATAGATGTTACAAAAGAGAAGGCTTTGTGCAAATGTGAGAATTAAATGGAGATGACAGTGAAACCAGAAACATCTGCCATTTCACATGGTACTATCATCCTGTGACATGAGTACAGCTTTTAAAGCCAATAGGTCCTGCTCATGTTAGGGTTCAGTTGGTTTTGCTTTATCTTTTTGTAGTTTTGCACTATTGAAAACTAGTGTAGAACAGTATAGAAATTAGCCTTTCACATCAATTTATTGAATCACATTCTTCAAGTATATAACCTAGAAGGAAGCTTTTATATGGATTAGCATTCCTTAATTCTTTTAAACACTGATTCTGTGGAGAACCTAAGTACATATTTATTTAAACACGGAGCTAGTTCCCTTTCAGTCATTAGGACTATTTGTGTACTGAACTTTATGGAAGTGTTCAATCACTTATCCAGTTCAGGATCATAAATAGGAGCAAAGTGCATTAATGCCAGCTCTAATCTTTCCTTAACTGTTTCATATCTTTATCCTGTTCATGCATGCTTTCTCCAGTCAATAACTAGAGCCTCTACATGTCTGATCCTTTCTTGAGAAGTTTCCTGGTCCCTTAGGGTTAGCAAAGCAGTTTTTTGTCACACATTCCACACAACTCTTCTCTTAAAAGTAAATAACCATCTTTTTTCCAGTGTTCTTTGACCTCAGCAGAATTACGCAGTTGCATTTCAAAGCAGAATTTGGCTTTTGACGTACTATTTCATCCCCCAAGCTTTGCCATTAGTTTTAATTTCATATATATACTGTGCTAGAGGAATAGTAGGCTCTTCCATCTGATGTACCCTTAGTTAAGAATCAACACCAAATAGGAAGCAGATGCTCACCAAAGCTTATGACTTCTATGTTATAGACAAGTCTCCCCAGTCCTTTCCCACGTGCTCTCAGAATCACAGAATGGTTTGGGTTGGAAGGGACCTTAAAGATAATCTAGTTCCAACCCTCTTTCCATGGGTAGGGACACCTTCCACTAGTCCTGGTTGTTCAAAGCCCCGTCCAGCCTGGCCTTGAACACTTTCAGAAAGGAGTAAGGTACTGCAGCTCTCACATGAGCTTCTTGCAGTGGCTGGCACACACATACAGCCCTGGCTGCCAGTGAAGCATAGGGCATGGTTAGCAGAGAGCCCCTGGAATCACATACTGGTGAACTTCAGCTACTGTTCCCAAAGTGGTTGTGGGTCTCTGAGGTCCAAACAGACCTAACACCATTGTGTCAAAGACAACCAGCCTTTAAACAGACGTGGTCTGGCATCGTGTATCTCACGCTGCATTTGAAGACGTTTTGCGGTGTCCCAAGTAAGTTTACATGAACGAGGGTAATCCCTGCACGTTTCTGACCATTATCTGTCTGACTGATCAATCTTTTAATCCTTCCTAATGCTAACTTTTGATGTAATTTCCCACATTTTTACAAGTTGTGATTGGAAGGAAGAAGATGGCAGAGATGGTCCCACAGTGTGTCAGAGCCCAAGCAGCTATGGCCAGCCCATCCAGGCACCAGCCACAGCTCCTGGGGCCAAGGTGGCAAATCTTCCACAAAGAGATGGGAAATCACCCATGCTAGGGCACTGTTTCCCCAAAGCCATGTCCCAGACTCCAAAGAAACTTTCTTCAATTTTCAAAGCCTGTTCTTATTTGCAGGAATTTTTATGTGGGCAAAATGCATTTTTAATGTCATCCTGAAAAATTGTTGAAGTGGGATTGTTTGCTAAGAAGGCGAAAAACATCACCCTGCAAGAATCGAAACCCAACCGAAATCTGAAGAGTTAACACTGGGGTAAGTAGCAGGCATTCATCTCCATGTCTGTATACTACAGACACAGTCTAATATCAGAAGCAGGTCTTAAAAAAGATCTATACCATTTCTTGAACATATTTACTCCAGTAATTTGGTTTTATACTGAAAATCTCACAGAATCACAGATCTCACTAGCAGTTGCCTGCAGGTTCTGTTCTGCAGTTTTTTTCCCAGGATTTCCCATAACTCAAATGCGTCATTAAATTGTTGTTTGTCCTTTTTTTGAGTTTCATAAGTTGAATGCAGACCTTAAAAAAAAAAAAAGGGAAAGAAATTGAATGCCTCAGGCCATTTGAGAGCTGTAATTATGTTCTCCTTTCTTTGAAGGGATAGCAGCTCATGCAGGAAACTTGATCCAAAGTTTAGAGAAGGTGGTAGAAAGGCAAGTAATCTTGTTAGCATTGTGTGAGATAAGGGCAGGTGTGGATTTATCTCTGGGTCAGTACCTTGCCCATGCAGTGACCGTATGTTGCAACCGTGACATAGAATTTTACTCTCTCTTAAATAGAGCTGCGTGCAGAGGTATTAAAAATATTTTAAGAATGAAATTACAAGCAAGGGTAAATGCTGGTGTCACAAACTCTTCACAGAAGAGGCTTTCAAGTCCTTTGGAGTGATCCAAATGTCCAATTCCTCTCCCTTCTAATGGGAAGTACGTGTATACCCAAGTGGCATTGAGAATCTCAGCCTCTGTTTATATTTACATGTAGCCTCTGTATGTGTGACAATATGTGTTACCTATGCAGTCTTTCACACATGCATGTTGCCAAGCTAAAATTGTCACACTGTGTTACAGTTCCCTCCCATTATTGTGATGTCTGTTTTAATTTGGGAGGGGGGAGGGCTGTGGTATTAAACTAAATAGATGCATCTTGTTTACTGCCCCTGAAAATACCTTGTTTTCTATAGTAAGTGATTTTGTTTGCATCAACAGTAGAGTCAAGAGAAGAAACGCAATATATCTTAGCCAGCTTCAGTAAATTTAGTCTTGTTGATGCTTGAGTAGTAAAGGGAAAGAACACAGAAGAAAATGAAGGAAAACGTTTAAGTTTTGCTGCATAAGCCTGTAGCTCTGTAAAAGTATCTATAAGTTACAAAGCTTTAAAGGAATGTCAAGAACTACTGGAAAAAGAGCTGAAAGCAATTCTGTATATATGGATCAACTTGCAAAGAGACATCAGCATTGCATTGTGACCAGCATTCTTTGTTATCTGTTACCTAAGTGATATTGCTGTCTTATAAGGAGATGATGAATTAGACTGTTTATGATTTTTCCTTTTTAAATGTATATAAACCACTTGGGTTGTACAGTCAAAGCAAACCCTTTTGCTGCTGGGAAAATTTGGCGTGTTTCTGGTGCGTTTCTGGTGCTGTAGTGATTGTGCAGCGCAAAAGAGGCTCCAGACAGCCTCACTGGGGCATTTTGTTAGGGAGACTTACCAGTAATTTGGTACAGTCTTGGTCAACATCTGGGAAGTCCTAAAGTAGAAGAAAAAAATCCCAAAAAATTGTACAGTCAAGGCTATCCATGGGAGCTGCAAAGTATGGGTATATAATAATCCAGAATACAGAGCCTCATAAAAATATACCAAGAACTGATCAGCCTGCTTTCCATTTTCTGTGTGTGTATAGGAAGTGCGTATCCACTTAAAGAATTAAAAGCAGCAAAAAGAAACCAAAGCCTATGGTTTCTGGCTGTCTTGTTCCACTCACCACAGTTTTGATACAGTCTGAATGTAACGCCCAGTGTGCACGTCAGGCTGTCGTGCTTGGTGCTTCCTTCTCAGGAGTTCTATAAGCATGTTACAGCAGAGGGCAGTAGGAACCTATCTCTGCTTAAAGTTGTTTTGGATCTCATGCATGCAAGTACCTGGTTTCTCCTCATTCCTCTTCCCTGCTGTAATGATACTCAAGGACCAGATAAAGCTTGCAGAAGGGACCTGCCTCAACTGTTGTCACTGTACTTGTCACAGCAAATGCAAGGTCTTTGTTTATAGATCCATTTCTAGTCAGTGAACTGATTCTTTACCTTTGATGGATGCTGCAAAGAATCCAGGCCCAGGCTGGTGGCAGAAACTGGGCAATTTTTGTCTCAATTCAGAATCCTTTAACACTTTGTAGAAGGGAAATGATGTGGCAAACTATACAGCTTATCCTCAACTATGTTTTCCTGATAGTTGCTGAAATATTTTAATCTTCTCCTGGAAGGCTGTTTCTTAATTTCCCAGTACAGTAACTAGAATCTGAATACCAGAGACTTAAAAAGTGCATGCATTTAGGGAGGGGGGGGGAAAGCCAAAGCTGCAAAGCAGCTGCTGCTTGGAACCTTTCATATCCGAAAAGCAGGATGATGTCAACAGCAGTGCCAGGATTACCTCCCCTCTGTGCATCTCCTCGCTTTAGTCTTCGCTCCCCCTCAGCATCTTCTGCCACTGCTTGGAGCCACTGCAGTTTGCTTGGGCTTGGTTGCCATTGTCTCCTGTCAGTTCAAGTTAGTGTTCCAGTACTGCAAGCCACCTGAGTAGGTTTGGGGGTTCCCTCTCGTCTTGTTTTTATTTCCTGAAGTTTTTATTTCCTATTCGTACACCTTCTTCTCTGGCTCCACAGACTCTTGTCTCGGCAGCAAGTGCAGTCATCTCTGAGCATAATGCCAGTTCATAGCAGAGATCAGCAGTGGCTTTGAACTTGCTCCCTCCTTTATTTGGAAGTAGCCCAGATCCGATGAGCTTCCAGACAACATTGCAAAGCTCAGCTTTCCCCCGCCCCCGGCTTCTCCAGGCGTGTGAGAGTGTAGGTGTGTGGGAAGGAGGGAGTTGTCATTGTGAAGAATTGTTCAGGAGAGTGGGGGATTACTCATTTCCTAGTTTTACTGGTGAGGATCTGCCTTATGTATTGCTACACCTAGATGTATTTTTAACTTTCCTGTGGTAACTATAGCATACGTACAGATGGATTTACTGAAGGATGGATAAAACATACTATGAATTACACAGACTGTGCATAGGGATACTAGGAATGTGGCTGGCTGTAAAAGTACCTGACTCTTGCAGTCACTCATATTTTTTAAACTGAGACAATATTAGATAGTTGGGTTTCTTTTCTGCCTTTTTTCTCTTCCTTTGTTTGCTAATATGCAAACATGTAAAGGACAGGTTGAAATCAGGACTCACATAGCAGAGCTATTCACAAAGTGGGTTGCTTCTGAGGCCAGACCAATCCCATCTGTAAAGGACAAAGGCTGCTCACAGCATGGTTGTTCAGAGCTATTCAAGGATGGAAAACGCAAGGAATCATAGAGGTGAGCTGCAACTTCCAAAGATCCCTTATATCTTGTTCTGGTGCCTTTCTTTCCCTACTAATCAGATTAAGCCCATACCAGGTGAAGACCCATTTTGGACAGAGAACTGTCTTGTAGGATAAGCAGCAGAAGGGGAGACAGGGAAATGAGTTATTAAAATATTTTGCTTTGGTGATGTCTGCAGCTTGTCACGTTAACTCTAGCATTGCGTTATTGCAGCTCCATGTTCAGATTGTTGTGCCCTGCTCTGATACAGGAAATGTCCACTAGGTACTGGGCAGAGAACACTCTTCTCTCTAGGCTATCTATGCTTTCAAAGCTAAATATTCCTGCAAAATTCCTTTTAGAAACTAGTTTCAATATGCAGAGCTATAAAGATTGCTGTTACAAAACTATATTAACAAAAAGCACTCAAAATTGACCTACACACAATCATTGAAATTATTAAATTATTGTAACATAGATACTCATTTAATGATTGTTCCCCTAAAATTTAATGAGGTGGACAGATAAACATGTATTGAAAATATATGTAACTTCAAATTTCAGTACTTAAACCTAAAGGAACATTAAAGGGCATAAAACAGACCTGTGCAGTTTTATTAAATTCTTAAATAGGCCTTGTGTGGTATAGTGTCACAGTTTCACCATGAAATGTGAAGAATGCAGCTTGAAATGAACTCTGTTCTCAGCCCAGCCTCTTGAGCGGATGGGCGTCAAAAGGCTGTTTTCTTCTGTGGGCATCAGAAGGCTGAATGTAAAATGTACCAGGACTACAAAGACAAAAAGCATAGCTGGTTAAATGTAAAACTTCCCTTTAAATTTGAACGTGCTGTTTTGTCAGATTTTTTTAGTGTGAACTCCTGCTCCGGTTCATGTCTTTTTGGGAGAAACCGGAATCGCTGAAACTCTGGGAGAAGCTAAACCACACTATTCTTATCTAATTCAGAGCCCTGAATATGCTGCGTGGTACCAGTGAGGTAACTCCTCTCCCATCAAGTCATGCTGCAGTGGTAACTTGTTTATGTTTAATTATGTGCTGCTTATTAACTGAAAATTGTGAAAACAATCAGCTGTTCAGAGGATAGGAGAAAAAGTACTAAAGGAAAACAGCTGAAATTTTCAAGCAAACAGGTTTGGTGTTAGAAATTGCTGGTTAAGTAAAACAGAAGTATTTCACATACACAGACACATTCTGTTTAAAATTCCAAGGAAAGCTTTTGAACCTTTTTTAAATTTGAAAAGCCAAAAGCATCTCTTTCCAATTATTATTTTAGATGTTTCATACAATCTAAGTTGGTACAAAGCACTTTGAAAAACAATTTCAGTATTTTCTTTTGCCATTTTTTGTATTTTTAATTTTAAAGCAAACTTGAATGTTTTGACATCTTCCAGAGAGGATGGAAAGTCTGTTTCTGAAGTTGGTACTGCCTGAGGTTGGTCAGTATCTTATGCAGATGTCAGCATCCTACATAGTTGGGTGGAGGTATCAGATTGCAGGACTTAAGAGAAAATAGAGAAACAAATATTCACATTGAAGCTGCACAGCCTGTCTGTTTTAAGCTGGGTTTGATTTTAATGAGTGGCTGTTTGAATGTGCCTACCTCTAGCTGCATCTGAACCAGAGGCGTGTTAGAAATGTTAAAATCCCTAGTGTAGGTCTTAGGACTCATTGGACTTCTCCACATTATGGAAGTTTTGATCAGCTTTTACTAATACAGAAATTTGAGGGAAGATTCAAAGTGGTTTCAAAAAAGACAGAATTGATTCACAACACAGGAAAAAGCACTTGATGAAGTAGGGCACCCAACTGTTGAGCATCAGATAGTATGATAATATTGGCGTCATTATATATGCTCAGAATACATTAACCTAGAGGAAATAATCCTCTTGCTACAAAAGCAGAGAAGTGCTGCATTATCTTATAGGTCTTCTGGTTTTCAGTGTCTGAGATCCACAGTGAGCCCTCCTCAAAGTGGCAGGTGATGAAAAAGGAGGAGAAAAGCTGGAGTGGTTCTCCTACTACCTGGTTACTCCTACCGAGCATGAATTGAGAGGAATTTGGGCACTGTCCCTCTTTGGGGACTAAACTGCTAAAAAGTAAACTGTGTGTCCTAGTTCATTCTCTGGCCTTCTCCTGGCAGAATGCTGAAATGTTGCTAGCTGGATTTGTGACGGCACAATTGTGGCAGTGCCCATAAGGAAAAGCACTGAGGCAGTAATTTGTCACACAGGTCTCTTGAATATCCTTAATAAGAAGCTTCTAGCACATGATTAAGAGAGAAGAAAGTAGCAGTACAATTGCTTCTTTATATTCAAGTGTTGTTTCCCAACCTAAGTAGTAAATTCTTAAGACTTGCACCTTGAGCTAATCTTGCCTGGAGTATCACTGTCTGCTATCTTGGAATAGTTATGATTATTACTATTACAGGAATATATAGATATGCTGAGGATCAAGGTGTGCAGCATACAGAGCAAGAGGGGCCATCTGATGGTAAGAGATTGAACCTAAACGGAGTGGCTGATACCCCAGAGTGCTGTGCAGCTCTTCAGAAGGACCTTGACAGGTTGGGTAGGTGAGTAGAGAAGAACTATCTGAAATTCAACAAAGGGAAGTGCAGGGTCCTGCACCTGGGGAGGAATAACCCCAGGCATCACTACAGGCTGGGGGCCAACCTGCTGGAAAGCAGCTCTTTGGAGAAGGACCTGGGAGTCCTGGTGGACAGCAAGCTGTCCATGAGCCAGCAGTGTGCGTTTGTGGCCAAGAAAGCCCATGGGGTCCTGGGGTGTGTTGGGAAGAGCATTGCCACCAGGTCAAGGGAGGTGATCCTGCCCTTCTACTCAGCCTTGGTGACACCACAACTAGAGTGCTGTGTACAGTTCTGGGCTCAACAGTACAAGAGAGACATGGAGCTCCTGGAGTGGGTCCAGTGGAAGGCAACAAAGATGATTAGGGATCTGGAACATCTCTCTTACAAGGAAAGGCTGAGGAAGCTGGGCCTGTTCAGCCTTGAGAAGAGGTGACTGAGAGGGAACCTCATCAGTGTACATAACTATGTGAAGGGAGGGTGTCAAGAGGATGGATCCAGGCTCTTCTCAGAGGTGCCAAACAATAGGAGAAGAGGCAATGAGCAGAAACAGGAACACAGGAAGTTTCACCTCAACATAAGGAAGAACTTTGTTACTGTGTGGGTGACCATGCACTGGAACAGATTGCCCAGAGAGATTATGGAGTCTCCCTCAGTGGAGATACTCAAGAATTCTGTGCAGTGTGCTTTAGGATGACCCTGCTTGAACGGGGAGGTTTGAACCACTGTAGTGCCTTCCAACCTTACCCATTCTGTGATTTTGTGATTCTGTAAATGGAAAGACAGATGAAGGAAAGCACTTCAGTATGCTTGAGTCATGTATTATCTCCCTGGTATTTGATTAACAGGCCTTACTGTGAAATACAGTCTTTGCTTTGCACCACTTTCAAATTCTTTAAAAAATCCTTTTAGAAAAAATTAGGCAGAGGTTAATAGTGGCTTTACTTTGAAATCTGCTTATGCTTTACATAACATAAAAGCCTGCCTGTCTAGGTTAGATGTCTGCTTAGTTCTGTGCCACCTTGTATGAACATAACAAGTAAGACTGTCTTAAACAACAGAAGGTCAACTGAATTCCAATTAATCCATTACTTTCAACTGACAGAAAGGGGGGGAGAAAAAAAGAGATTGGTGCAGAATAGAATGACACTCAAGTGGTGAATTTCTCATGTAAATTCAGCGTTCAAACAGAGGTAAATTTAGCCTATTCATCCACAATCTCTACTTTGGGATCAAGCACAGCCTTTTTGTATTCCAAAGAAGAGAGTTCACCTCATTAGGAACACCACTGTGGCCAGCCGACAGCATCTAACAGATCTTCTAACAGCTACCAAGAACACTTCAGCTCTTCAAGTGAGTGCAACCAGCCATGGCAGTCTGTACAGATGGTTTCTGGATGTTGGGTTTTTTTCCCCACAGCCTTTCGCTCAGCAGCTTCTGAAGGAAAACTTCATGGATGGAGACCTGCATGGTAACTGAAAATCAGTCAGTCTGGGTTTTCCCAGCACATGGTTCTGCTGGCCACGCTCGCAAGCTGCTCTGATGCTGCCTGCTACTGAGGTAAAACACTGTACTCCTCTGAGATCAAATGGGGTGCCAAGCAATCATGGCCATAGAGGTTTTGCTTACACAACTACCTCTTTTAGAGCTAGCCTGGATCACTTGGCACAGCACCACGTCATGTATGCATTTGTGTTTGCAGCCCAAAATATATTAGCTGGCATAGCTGCCAAACTGCATGACATAGTCATACCTAGCTAGCTCCCTCCTTTCACTTCTACTTAATTTTCATTATTGTTGTTTCTCTGATTTGTTTCTGGGCTTAGAGGAGTATCTTAGCTTTGTTTCCTGCAGAGGAAATGCTAGTTTGAATACTTCTCACTCAAGAAAGATCTAAAGCATCACTGAGTCAAGGGCTTTTCACCCTGAATTCAATAGACTTCAGGTGAGGTCTTAAATCTGCTAGTGTTCCATTTTTTTTCTACTTTAACCACACTTATATTACTTCCATTTTAATATTTCTTGGCCCTTGTTAGCACTTGAGAAAACTTCTCCTTTAATACTGTACATGACCAGCATTAATGTTTCGATGACTGTCTTCCATATCACCGAGGGAGGAGGCTGAGAAAGATGCCTGGAGACATCCCCCTCTTTCATATTTCAGATTCATATTTATTCATACTCTGTTTACAGTTGTTTAGGGAGATCTTAGTTCACATGATCTGCTTCATATCTGAGACATTTTGAATCAATTTTGAAAGGGAGTTGTGTGTAAATTATCTCTTATAATCTAACCCTGATGCTTCTTTTTTGTTTGCTGGGAGTATGTCTAAAATGAAACAAACCACAGCAATATCAGCAACTGAAATTAACCAAAGATTTTTGCTTTAGAGACCCAAACAGTAGATTACTCTTACTTCTCTCTGTATGCCTATAGTTATTTTTTTGTCTCTCAGAATTTGTTCTCTTTTATTTTATCGGCAATAGATGCCGTCATTACTGCCACACAGTAGAGCTCAGCAATTTTTCAAAGATGCTTTGCTATATTGCATTTTCTGTCCCAAGATGTGCTGGCAGAAGTTTAGCAGAACCCAAGAGACACTTCCTCATGAAGAAATAAGATGCAGCCAGACAGCTTAGCAAAGGTGGTGGTCTAGCTCTGGCTGAGTTCAGTGCTCAAAGAGCACCAAGAGCCATTGCCTTTCATTGAGGTTTTCATAGGTGCTGTAGTTCCCAGTGCCTTGCACATGGTTCAGTATTTGTCCGTGTGAGATATTTGGTATCTAAGTGTGGTGGAATGGCCATATCTTGCAGCCAAACTCCCATCTGCTGCTGGCTCACTCTCCCCTTCCACAGAGGTAGAGAATAGGAAGATCAAGAATGAGAAAGATTATGTGCTGAAATGAAGACAGGGAGATCACTTTCAGTGACCATCACAGGCAAACCAGGCTGGACTTGAGGAAAAGTGACTTCGTACATTGCCAGTTATTTATGTATTTAATGATTTGGGTATTGGAAAGCAAAAAGACAAACACTAAAACACTTTGAGAAAACACCTTTCCTTCCCCCTTTCCCAGGCTCAGTTTTGCTCCTTCACCCTGAGTCCTCTCTTCACCCTTGTTATCATCACAGGTTGTGTATGATTGGTCCCTTCAGCAAGGCAAAGTGGACTTAGGGTCAGTACGTCGCAGTTCCTCTCTGCTGCTCTCTTCTTGTCATGCTCCTCCACTCTGCTGGGGGTCCTACCAAGGCTGCCATGAATATCACTTCCCCAAATCATCAATTGATACAGGATTCAGTATTCCAAACACCCAGGGCTTACCACTTTGCATGCTGCTGGGCCAGGTCTCCTAGAATTGGTGGCACTGCTGAGTGCCACATAGAGCAGTAACATCAGGAGGAGACATGGGGATGCTCCATGGCTGGGGAGCCTGTGCTGGCCCTTGTCTCCATGTCCATGGGCGAGTGTGAAGGTGCTCGGCACATTCCAGCATAAGGCTATCAATAATAAACCATTTTAAATATCTCAAAACAGTGCTGTGATGACAGCCCAAGTAATTAATTGCATTACTTTTAATAGACCCCTCATATACTGCCAAGTCAGTGACATCTGCTGCAGTGTGGAAGTACCTTTAGTGAAGAACATTTTTAATACAGTGATACCTCAAAAGACAGGCCATAGATAGACAAGGTGAAAATGGCCATACAGGGGATAAAATGTTTGAACAGACTGTTAAGCTTTCCTGCTTTTATTTCTCAGCTAAAAAAATGACCATTCACCCACTTACTGGTGGATGATTTAATTGCAACCTACTTCTAAAAACACGTAACCTTTTTGCCTAAGATGCACTCTGCCCCTTCTTGGAGAGCACCATGTTCTCCTGCACCTTATTTCTGTTTTGTATCAGTATTACTATTGCTCATTTTAGCATAGTTGTCTTTGACACCAATCCAGGGGAGGCCTCATCCTCTGATGCAAATAGGCTTGCCCCAGAGCAATTAAGAGCACTGATAAACAGCAGCAGAGTATGTGGAGCTGGAGTTTTCATACAAACACAAATTCACTCCCTGCTCTGGTTCTCTTGGGGGAACAATGCAAAAGATGTTATTAAAATAGGGTTTGTTTATTGACCTTCTCTAATTTCTATGTTCATAAAACAATCTTGTTTATTAACAAGTAATCTTTAGCTGAGATGGAGTGTGTTTCCTGAAGCATTTTTGCAGAATTCATGGATGGAAGCTGGAGAAACTGAATACCAGGGAATTAATTTTAGAGGATATGATCTCATGATCTCACTATTTATCTCTGGAGATGGAGAGATTTTGTCTGGCAGCTGCAACCCTAGAGATAAGTGCATTCAAAGGAAATGGAACCTTTTAAAAAATATATTTACTATTACATTTTTATGCTTGTGTCAAGTCTCAGGGTTTGGATTAAAGGCCAGACTTGTTCTTGTTTCAGTGCTTGTACCTGGCCTACTCCTATTCAGCGGAGTTAATGTGGCAATAAATAGCGACCTAACTTTATGATCCTGCTCCAGTGACTCTCAGGAGGACTGGTAGAAATGCAGCGTTCTAGAGTCTCTTTTTAAGTCCTCATGACTCTCTCTGTACCAAGAAGTGTGTGCTGCAGTGGCAGTGCAGGCCTGGTGGAGCTGGCTTTATGTCTCGTAGTGGTATTGTACATCTATTTTATTTTTTTTCTGGAACCATTCTGCAGCCCCTTCATTCTGTACACATGGCGATGGTGAATCACGGATCCTACTGTGCTTCAGAGATGGAGAGAGGGAGACCAACAGTGTCCCATGCCAGGTGGAAGTTTTTTATTGTTTAAAAATGTCACCATGTAGAAAATATCGGAAAAATTGTGTAAAAGCAGCATGGAGGCAGGGGAGGACTGTTCAGTGGAGCTTTGTTATCTCTGTGGCATGGAAATACAGAGCTGGCAACAGTGTTTAAGTGACTGGAAATCTCCAAGGCAATTTCCAAGATTTGCTGATAGCTAACATGGAAATTGGACAAATAATTTTACAAAATAGTACTTCCCAGTTAATTCCTCTTCTCTGTATGCTGTTTCCTCAGTAAATGGCTGGTTTATTGCCAAGATTTAGTTATTTGGCTGCATTTTTTGTACAATCTTCCTTTACACATTATGTGCCTAAATTTCAGACATTTCCAAAGGACTCATGATTTCCCCTGACATTTACTAAACCTGCTGGAGTTCAGTATCTGAAAAAGGAGGCTTGCTATGGTCCTTTAAAGCAGCAACCAAAAAACTCAGCCTCCAGTATTGAAATTCAGAGCCAAAGCTAGGTCACATCAGCTCTGATGCAGTTAAGCATTTAGGTAGGTGAGTAGGCGATGTCACTACTTTGATTCCTTGGGACCATTCTCATGTCTCAAGTTAAGCATGTCTATCTGCTTTGCTGAGCTGCAGCCAATGTCCCAGAAGCTTGGGTGGAATGAGCATTTCGATGCCGATGGGCCAAACCAGCAAATGTGCTGACCATCCTGTCGTGTGGTGAGCTGGACTCCTCAGAGGAACAGGAGTTCAACCTTAATACTGTTTTATTCATCCTACCTGAAGGGAGTGGACACAAACTCGCATGAGAAGGGAAACAGTGTTGCTGGGAGATACAGGGCATCCATAGGAATTAAGACTGAAGATCTGATAGTGAGGACTCTGTTAAGGAAGCAAGGCCCTTGTTAAAAGGGCATGAAAGCCTTAGGCTGCTTGTAGGTAGAAGTTTTGGGGAGAGACATTGGGGAACAATGCGAAAATGGGAATTGCAGAGCTTGATGCTTTAGAAACAATGGCTCCTAGGGTCTGCTATGTGTGGGAGTTACATAATGCTGCTGATGCTGGTTTTCTTGCCAGGAAGGAGGAAAAGTCTTCAACTGGGTTGAAGACTCAGGGGTTGTGGGTTTTTTTCTCTTTCTTGGACTTTGATTCTGGAAGCTCTGGAACAACTTTAAGTCTCCTCATGACCCTGTGATGACAGAATCTCATATAAATGAGCCAATGGCTAAACTGAATAATCCCCTGCTTGAGGAAAACTTGTTTCTGTGCAGTGAAGTAGTAGTAGGCTAGGTTTTACTAAGTCCAGTAGAAGTAGTCACCTTGCTCTGCACTCACTGCTATGTGAACAATCTTACCATCTAACATATCCGAAGTTATGATAAACTAAGTGGGAACAAAAGTATTTTTATGATTTGATGAGGAAATAGCATTTTAAAAAAATGTAAGCGACCTTGAAATGCTGATCTTCTGCTGAGGTATTTTGCATGTTGCAAATCATAATCATATTTTCAGAAGTGGGAGAAGAAAGAGCAGCCTCAGAAGAACACTTGCAAGAAGGGCTGTGCCAGACACTGAATGTGTTCTCCTTCACAGGCACACCATGAGTGAGAAGTGTTGCCTGAGATTACAGGATGAAAAGCAATAGGTATTAAAACAGCAGAGATAATTAAACCCCCTTTTTGCTGCAAACTGCTACAAACTTCATCATGTACTAGTACTTCTTGCACCTTGAAGCTGAAATGCCGCAATTGTCCTTTGAACAGGTTAAAGGGTGAAGAAGAACAAAGGTGAGCCACCACATAACTTGGGGGAGGACTGTTAGTGCATCTGTCGAGGTTAGCAAGAATTAAACTCTCTGACAGCAAACGCCACAGAGAGTAGACTGGTCTTCTTTGCCTTCTGACTGATTGTACAGCAAATTAACTGAAATGCTTGAAGGCTTTTGGTGCTGATCACTGATTTGTTGAACCCAACAAGTCCTTTCCTACCATGTTTGTTGAAGACTGCAAGATATAGAGCTCTTGTGTGAGTTGCAAGCATGATTCAGTGATTCAGAATGTTTCCATTTATTTTCACTTTGGCAGCTGTAGGCCTATGGGATGTTCCGTAACTTATGCAACAGACCCAGGTATTAAAATCTTTTCTTAAAAAAAAAAATCACCTAGTATAAAGTAGATTTTAGTAAAACTGCACAGGTTTGGGTTAGTAAGGTCTTATTTCAGTGCCCATTGGAATCCATAGAAACGTTTTAACTGATTTTGGTGACTGCTGATGAGATGAAGTAGGCTGCTTCTTGGAAAACCTGGAGGAGAATGGTGATGATGCTATATTAAGACTGTGAACAAAAACCATTACTCTCACTAGCATCAGTAAATGGAGGAAAAGATTTTTTTTCTTAGTCTTACTTACAGTGAAAGAATATAAAGGTTAGGAAGGAAGAGGCCCTGGAAGAAAGAGAAGTATGAGAATGAGTCACAGCTTTCAGCAGGACCTGACTCTGGCTGGGCTTTTCATCTTTGTGCTCAAAATGAATACAACATACAGAAAAACTAATGAAACCAAGACTTATATGCAAAATAGCTGAAGTGGGTGAATTTGGTATGTTTGATGTCTTTTTTGATCTGCAGAATAAAATGTGACAAACTTCCAAAGAAAGGCAGTCATCCTTGTTTCAGTACCAAGTGCTCTGTGAGAGGTGCAGCACAGATTAAGTTGTAGTCTATGGGTGTCAAGGGCACATTTTTGAGTGTGGCAGTGAGAGTTGTTGATAATGAGGTTAAACTCCACATGGAAACCAGGTAATTCAAAGGAGCTGAACTACAATGCTGCTTTGCACCATGATCTGTGCCCTGCTCAAAGGCCAGCTGGAACAGGCAGACCTGGGAGAAAAGCAGCTAGTGAAAGCCAGTTTTAATTTGCCCTGATACAGAGCAAGAAAAGAAACTGCCCTCTTCACTTCAGTTTTTTCATGGTTGCACTGTTTTGGCAAGGAAGGTACATAGATATTTGTTTGGGTTTTTGTTTTTGTAACATACAAAGTTTTATTGATGGTTTTGCTGATGTGGACTCTGTGCACAGAGAGCCACAGTGAAACCCGAAACGTCTATACAAGCATGGAAGTGTCCTGTGCAGAGATCTCTGACACTGTAAGGTTTTAAACACTGCATGACATACAGATTATTCACTTCACAGCAAGCAGTTTTGTGTTTCAACGTGTTTCAACAATATGACAGACTTGAAAAAAATTGTTCCCGACTTTAATTGAAAAAGTAATTGCTAAGAAGAAAAGAATGAAACTGCTGCTTTTCTTGTGTGTTACCTTCTTAGTTGGCACATCTCCAAAATCAGCTGATACAGAGACAAATCTGCATTTTTTGAGAAAGCCATAAGTAACTCCAAATCCTGTACTTGGCTATGCATTCCCAATCCACTCAAATTCTTTTTTGAAGTGATAAATACACAAGAAACTTGAATACAGTGCGGAGGAATAAATGCTGCAATAATTTAGAAGGGGGAAGAAAACCCACAAAGCATGCTGAGCTGCTATTTTCCAGCTTAAGAGTTAGAATTTTTTCCTGAAGCTGTTGCATTTGTTTCTTCTCTTGTTCCTTTCTCTGCCTGCAGAAGGATGAAAAGAGAAGTCAATGGCTTTAAATCCTAGTCTGTGGTTCAAAGCGGGTCTTCATTTCTGCTTAGACTTTGTACCAACCGTCTCCCAAGTGAATTTCATTCATTAAAAAAAATACAGCTTTATTTCTCTGTTTTATGCAAATTAAGTTTGGATAATGTTCAGACCTAACTACTGTTTAGCTCAATGAAGAAAAGTTTTGTTCTCCATTAACACCCACAACTTAATCACTGTTTGTGGATATATAATCTTTTATTTCCTCTTTAGCTCCATTTTAGCCCACCCATATTAGATGTATGATTTTGTCATTTCCCTTGTTAAGTCCTTGTTTTTCCACCAGGCACTGTGGTGTATGCATGTGACAGAGCAGGATGGAGTTGCCAGACACAGTCTCATGGGCAAAGAAACCCAATTCCCTGCCTTCCTGTTAACCAGTCTTTCAGACAGATCCTTAAGTATTTTTTCTAAATTTCTCCTTCAGTAACTTGTTCATACCAGGATCAATTCTGAGAGAGACAGAAAATTCCAGGTAGATGTGGAAGGGCCCATCTGCCGTCACTGGGCCAAGGGCACCCTGCTCAAAAGTACACAACCCCACACTAATACTCAAATACTGTTCCAGTTTCTTCTTAATTGTCTAGTGGAGAAAATACTTCCCAACAGCTCATGGTCAGAAAGGAGAATCCAGTTTGTAGCCAAGACCTAAACTGAGAGAAACCAATGAGTCTTTTGTGCAGGAAATGTGAAATGCTGCATTTCCTTCCCTAAGTATAAATAATTATCTCTGTAACCCCAGTTGCATGATCCCTTGTAAGTGATATATATGTAGTACTTTCCAACAGAAGTGATGAGATACTAGCTTTTGGGGGAATGTAGGTAGGCAGGCCTCTAAGACCTATTTGAATAGTGCAAACAAAAGCTGGCTTTCAAAATTCACGTTATCAGCTTTTTCATCTGCAGAATCTTGGTTTTCTTCTGAGGCAGGTTTTGAAACATATTATTACAGTAAATGTAGGGCTCTAACAACGGTGCTGAGCTGATAATCCTGGAAACCAAAGATTTCAGCTTACCCAAGAAACCTAGCACAGGGCAAACAGCAAAAGTGGATGCTTCCCTACCCTAGATCCCTCCTGGGAGGGGAGAGCATAGCTGCCTCCCTATTCCCAGCAGGCGCTTTGCCTGCCGAGCTGCAAGAAATAGAATATTGACTCACTGCCACTCGAAATATCTCGCGTGCTGATGTTGCCCAGAACCCAAAGTGTATTACCTCTGCATTAATTGAAATGTACCTTTCAGCAGCCCTTTTAAACGTGCTCAACTGCAGTGTGAAAGCATTTGTTTCCAGCAGAGATCCTGATAACTAGTGAGATTCAGGAGCGGTGACTGACCTTTGATCATCGGCTTTCAGCTTGGCTTGCTGCCGTGCTGGGAGGAGGAAGGGAAAGTTCTTCCTTATAAAAGCCAACTTCATGTCAGTGTCTCCTGTTAACATTTAGTTTGTTTAGCTAAAAACATGCAGCTTTGAAGCTCCCTTTGTACTGAATTGCTTGGCTCCTTTTCCCAGTGGTACTCATAGCTCAGAAATTATGTCTTCATTTTTAGTCCATATGTGACTTAAATTTCGATGGATATTGCAGCTGCTGCATTTCCAAGTTTGCCTGTCTCCTAGCTTTCCCCTCATTTTACCTCAAAAACTGCCTTGAGATTTTCCTCAAGGCTGCCAAAGTCAATTTTACCTCTTCCTTGGAACCTCCTTAGCCCCACTGTTTAGGGACAAAACCTCTTCTTGGATGCCACCTAAGTGTAGCTCTGGCATGGTAAGAGCCAGCGGCCCTTCAGGCTGCTGCATGCTTTTGCAGTCTTTGGACTTCTGGGAGAACCAGGGCTCTCACACCTGCAGCTCCTTCAGGATTCATTCCCGTTCATCCTCCCCTTGTGCTTTTTCTGATCGTTCTTGATGGCAGGAGGGTCAACTGACACCTGTTCAAATCTAGGTTTTAGATTGCCGTCTGCTATATGACCTGGTTCCTCCTGTGACTTTGGAGTAATTTATGCAATCTGAGCTTGACTCCATGCGTTTCTCTGAAATTACTCTGATTTACCCTGATTACACAAAACCCCTTTAGGCCATGTCACTGGTAATGTAGTTCAGTATTAGTGGAACAATAGCAGATAAGATGTTTGGCTTCTACACCCAAAACCAATACAAAAATGAAAACTAACTAACACCCACTTTTAAGGCAAGCTTAAAAAATTAAATGCAGAGAGGGGAGCAGAGGGGTCACAATATTTAAAATAAATGCAAATTGAACACACAAAACGAACTCATCCCAGGGTGACAGTTAAATCTGCAATGGCAGCTGCCCACTTTGAACTGTGTTTTTGTGCATGGCACTACTTCACTGTAGGTTAAATAACCACAACCTAAGGTCAGTGGCCCATTCAGGAGTGTGCTAATTTCACTCTGTGGCATTGTTAATAGGCAAGATTTAAAGGAAGTAACTCTTGTTGGTATCTAGTCTTCTAAACAAATCCTAAATAATTTTGATTTGCCTTGTTAGAGGATCAGTTCATTGTTTCTGGCAATTCTCTTGTTGGAAATCTAATCTAATCTTTAAATACTAAGAGAGATGTGGGTTGTTATTTCTGTTCGTGTTCTCCTCCTCTGCTTTAGTGTCATGTTTTCTGGTGTTTGACAAGGCCCATACAAGTAGATGTGCAGAAAAGGGGAGAAGGAGTAAATCTGTGAGTAGGTTAACTCAGCTCTGGGATGAGTTTAGAAATGCAACCATTTTCCATTTTTGCAAACATTTTTGCTATCACCTTTAAAGGTGTATTTTGAATCTGCTTTGTTGTAACAGGTCATGAGACACTTTGCATTTTGCCCGAGCCATGGATTCTTTGGAAAACTGTGTTAGTGTATCCAATCAATCCATTGTATACCACCATTATATGGTTTCCTAAAGAGCACCAAATTTTGATCTGGTGTGATGTTTTTGATCTGATATAACTCTATTGGCTTTACCGGTGCTGCTTAATTTTTACAGTAGCATACCTAAGGGATATTTCTCATTGCACTTATGAGAAGGGGCTTGCGAAGGCCACCTGCCTGTGAATCTTACTGCCTTTTTGGTCCCTCCCCTGGATTTTGCCACCTGGCTTGGGTTGTGAGTATTGCCCTTAATGATCTGCTGAATGAGCATTAGGAAACACTAGGGCAAGTGTCTTCACCATGACTGTTGTTAACTCTGGAGATTTATGTGCCACAGCAATAGCAACCAAACTGAAGCCAGGAGGGCCTTCTTCTCAAAAAAGGAAAATTGAAGGCCATTCAAATTCTGGATTTAGAAGCATGTAAGTAATAGGTCAGTGAGCCTGTCAGAATCTGAACAGCATATTTGTGTCTTCTGGTGACTTATGCTCTAAATTTTGGCTCACAGTAACATCGTTCAGTAGCCCTCCAGGGCTGAAAGGCCCATCTTTATTGGGCTGAAATCCATCCATATGCCATCCTTGCTTAAGGGGAGTTTCTGAGCAGAGAGTGTGGTCTGGCCTGGGTTTTGGTGGCTTAAGATATGGTGAAGCTCCAAACTGAGAGTCTCTGCTTTTTCAGTTGGTAAGCACATTTTGAAGGTCTGCAGCAAGAGAGCATTTAACAAGCCTCTGCTGGAATGAACACCAACAGATTGTAAATTGCAAAGTGCAGTGTAATTGAATCTGATCTCTGGCTTTTACAGACTGTAGTAATTGGAAATTGTCTTTCTTTTAAGTATATGCCATTCCTAAGATGGCTCCTTCTTGAAATTGTGATCTGATAATTTTTAAAGGCATAATGATGTGGAGTAAGAAGTGGTATGCAGTCCTTTTGGTACTGGTGGAGAACGGCTAAGTACAGACTTTTGGAAATTCCTGCTGTGTCACTGGTATTAAACTAAGTCCTACACTGTAATTAACAGCTTAGCAAATATGAATTCAGTCCTTGAATAGCCACGGCCTGGAGCCCAAATATTGGTGCCCTATTCAGGTCCAAGCAGATGACCTACAGCAGGGCTGAGTGGAAGCAGTCCCGACTGGCACTTGGCAGCAGGAGGCTGAGCACCGCACACACGCCCCTCCAGCCAGCTCCCCAGGCAGCTCTGTGCTGTCCTGGATATACTCTGCACTCCTCCTTAGTCCCAGCCTTTGCCTGAACACTGCTCTGCCCAGTGTCTAAGCAGTTCTGTCTTTAATGCAGGGGGTCTAAATTTTGTCTTCAGCCATGGAAATACAATGATTTCCCTAATTTCTTGTTCCTGTATGTCTAGGAGATCTAAAGGTAGAGGTTTGAATATAAAGAAACAAAGTAAAACAGATGAAGTCTAGAACTGGACACTGTCTTTTGTAATGTTGTAGACTTGCTGTTTGGAGTGTACACTCTTTCCCCTTATATGCCCCTTTCCTGTCTCAATATCCTTTATTTTTTGACATGCAGTGATGAATACGTTAGCTGCCTAGGTATTGATTAAAGCCTGTTTGTGCAAAAGCCACAAACAGATTTGAGGCCTGAGATATTTAGAGTAGAGCCTCACTGGAGAGCCAGTTTAGCTTTATCAGAAAGAAAATTAAAAGTTATCTTGCTTAGTGTAAAGTACTCTCATGGTAAGGTGGTACTGGTCACCAAAAAAATGATTGAATGGCACAAGAGAATATGTGGAGACTGGTGAAATGTGTCTCAGACATCTGGATCCTGAGGGGTAAGCAAGCTTAAATTTGAAATTATTGTTATTACTAATAAAAACCTCCTAAGGAGTGATTGTTCATATACTCCTCTTTAAGACAAGACTCATTCACTTTTCAGAAGACAAATTTTAGCCAGATATTTATTTAAATAGATGGTTATGGGGTTCTTAATGGGATTACTAAATTGAAATTAAATACATTGGAGATTAGAAAGAGTGATTGTAACGGTCCATTCTTGCCTTAAACCCTCTGAATCTATAACAGACCAATTTCTGACCTGCATGTGCCAGATAAGTGGAAACCCAAAACTGGCTTTAGATCTAAGCCAACAGCTGTGAATTCTAGAAAATTCAGGATAGGATGGAGGATAAGAATTCCTGTAAACCGTTCACCACATCTACCTACATTTTCCATAGAGGAGAGAAATATTTACAGTGCTCTTACATGATGCCACAGGTTGGCTGTCACCTTCTCTTTGTCCTTAAAACTGTTGTTGTGTTGTCATCCCTGTTAATGAGGACATACCACCACTTCTATTGTTGTGCATAGTGAGTAATAGGAAATATCCTGATTATGAGGTGCTTTGGAGGGTCACCATGGGAGAGGCTGACTAGCACCTATGTGTTGCAAAGGCTGAGTCTCTTTTGTAATTTCCAAGTAGTTCAAAGCTGCCATCCACCTGCTCTGTCTGCCACTCAAGATGATCATGTTCTCAACTTTCTGTTTCATGGACAGGGAAGAGCATGAGAATTTGGACTGCGAAGACAATTATTACCTGCAACTACATGCTGCCAAGATATGGTTACAAGCTGGGTTTCAGTTTCACATTTCTTCTTTGCTGTAACTATTTGGACTGGCTATGGCATTTTGCTCAATGTTTTTCCTTCATGAAATCCATCTGCTGGTATCTTCTTACTTAAAAAATACATTTTGCATGCAAGTCCCCAGATAGCCAATGCTTCCCCAACTCCCACCTTTTTAAGGAAATACAGCTTGAGTAGCCATGTGTGCTGAGCAGTGGTGTTTGAAAAAGTGGGAATGTGTTACTGCAATCATAGGGAAGGAGAAGGAGATGGGATTAGTACGTATTGCCCGTTGCTTCCATCATCTCAGTTGGAGGTGTGCAAACTTCTAGCAGTTGGGTGGTTTAAGTGAGGCACCTGAAATTAGAAACCACTTTTAATAAACACTGTATAAATAACATTAGTATGAGGGATTAAAGAAAGAGCCCTGAAGGAATTTAAGGGCATGGGGTTGATGGGTTCTCCTTACAACACTCCTTCAGACCTGTGACCAAATCCCACCATTTACCCTGCAGTATTACTTACTCTGCTGTGCCAAGGCAGTTGTCTTTTTTGGAAGAGGTAACAGTTGCACATATGTACCATATTTTAAGAATGATTGACTGGCTTGAAGGAATCAGTTTTAGTTACACCTAGGTAATTCTGCTAACTAATAAATATACTCAGCACTAACCTCTTTGTGGACACTCAGAAATATCTGCACACTCAGTCTGAAGGATGTTCTGTGCTTTTAACTCATTTTTTTTCCATGCTAATGTCAGCATTGGGATCCTCTGTTCTCCAGTAAAGGTAGAAGTGGCATTGTTCCTCTTTCTAGGACACAGCGTTCTGTCTGCACATTTCTACCTCTGAATTCCCAGCGAGGCTTCACCTAGGAGGTACTGACATAAATTATTTATATTGTGTTTTGAAGGTTCCCTGTGATCATATAAAATATATTCCATTTGAAAGTGTTTTTCATAATCAAATTTGCTTTTAGCATTTAAGCCATAAAGTTGTGCTGAATGCACTTGGATAGAGCATACCCTTTCAAGTAACTTTTGTGTTAAGAACCTTAAATCAGATCTACAAATGTTCAATGAACATGTTCTCTGCTGCTCCCGTGGTAGTGCAGTGTTGTGAGAACACTTTCTACAGAAAGGCAAACTGCAAGCAGTTTGGACCTGAGAGTGGTTAGGAATCTGTGAAACACAAGTCAGGGCTCTGCTGTGAATTCCTCTACAAAGCTGTTATGTGATCCTAAGGAAGTCGCATTGCTTGTCCATTCCTGTGTCTTCCGCGTGTCTCATCTGCTGACAGTACTCTACTTAACGTGTTTCCTTTGGAAGGCAGTAAATATAGCATTTTATGGTTCAAAACTTTAAATTTTTCAACTTATTTTATACCATTTGGATTAGATAAGACATATGAAGAAGAATTTGGTCTTTACCTGTTGGTATCACACAGCCTGAGCCAGACTTACAAAGGAATTATCTCCTGCATAAAAAAGCCACAGACATATAACCTTGTGAGGGTGTTTTCTCAGCACTATGGTTTTAAAAATCCAGCTCACTGTCTTCAGGCATTGTGTTAAATATGTCTTGCTCAAAAGTATCACATGCATTCAAGTGGACAATTAGAAATTGCCATGAGAATATAAAATTCATGAGAACATTACATCTTACAGAAAAAAAAAAACCTACCACAAAATTTCTACATTTGATACTGATACCTCACCTTGAAGATTTCTTAGTCAGCCACTGATCAATTCTTATTAGAAAGTTGAAGTGCTGTTTATTGATGCCTTGTTTGTCTGTGATAGAAGGTAACAGTTTGATTTTGACTGAGTACCACTGTTTGCAACTTCAAAAATCAGGTTGAATGATTTTAAAAATGCGAAAGTTTGCTTTTTCTCAAGTTTAGTTACAGAAACCATTTAACTGCTTAGACCTCCTGAAAATCAGTCTTTCTTAATAATGTATAAAGATTCTGCTCAGCACTATGCACTATATATACGTGTGTATATAAACTTACAGAAAATGTTCATGCAAAACCTTATCTTCATAATGTGACATGGTCATTAGCACACATACCAGTAGGCTGTGCAGTGGAGGCAATGCATTGATAGCTGCCCTAGCTTTCCCTGTAAATCTGAGGTGGCATTCACTATATTAATCTACATCTGCACAACCTATACAGGCTGTGCCACACGGAGCACAAAATGCTTCATCTACCAAATGTATTTTACAGAGATTTCTGTGGGGAAGGATGCATCTAAATACCTTAGATCTGCAGTCAAATATATGGCAATTCTGAGATTTTTCAAATGGTCCTGTATTTGCTTCCTTTTGAAAATGTAGCTGGATAATGCCTGTGCCTATCTTTCAGACAAACAGCTATTCTGTTGAGCATTGCTGATCAGCCGGCTGTGATCCAAAAGCAGAGCTCCCACTTCACCAGGCTCTGCCATGCTGCAGCTGGTGATGGACTCTCCTGGCTGTGATATCTTCCGTTTCCTGATCAATGCCGTCCCACTAAGCAAAAAGAAATACAATATTCATAGGAAGGAAGAGAGAAAGCAAGGAGCTATGTCTCTGTTTCTCATTGATGCTAGCCTGCAAGCAGGAATGCAGACACCAGGATTTTGGTCTCCACTATCCTTTTCAGTATGCTACACATGACCCAGGATCTAATAGGGAAAAGGAAATCTCTTTTCAGATAGCAGATCCCATATTTAGAAATTAGCATCAAGTGCTGTTTCTGTGCCAAGCAGCTCCTGGCTAGCTGAAGAACCTATCTCGCTACTCCCACCTGTGGATCTTGTGTTATGAAACTAGGTACAGATTTCTTTAATGTTCTCTTTAAATGAAAAAACAATCTGCTTGGTCTCCTAGAAAGATTTTGACAGCTCAGGCGTCATTTTCCATGTGGGATTTGGCCAAGACATAATCTACTGTCTGCAAAGTAGCGAAAGCTTTGGGGCCTTAAAATGACCATTAAGTAATATCTATAAACCTCAATATTTGTCTCAGCTAAATATCTGTGCATGCTGCTGCTCTTACCATTTAGCAGCACTGTTAAGCACTGTCTCAGAAATGTTACTGTTGCATCACCTCAACTCGGCTGCAATTGCAGATTAAAAAAGAAGGAAAGCAAAGCTTCCTCTACATGTTTTGCAGCTCATATGCTATAAGCATTACAGGGACAAAATAAATGGAAGGGGGGAGTGGGGAGAGAGCACGAGGGTGTGAGCAATAAGTATAGCTGTAAGCCTGTTTTCTTCGTGCATTTTAATAGAGATCTCCTGCTACACTGAAGCCTGTATGTGGCTCAGCAACAGCCTCCTCTGTGCTGCCCTAGCCACGACTCCATCGTTTGCTGCATGTCTTGTACTAAAGGCTGGACCCTGCCTTCTTACGCAGTGTCTTAACCTTGCCTTGCCCTTCTACCCCACAAGAGCCACTTTGTTTCCTTTCACTAACAGTCAGACATCACAAATGCTTTCCCTTTTCTAAACAGAACCTTCCTTCCCTCCCATTATCACAGAACCAGCACCACCCCAAGTGGTTTCAGAACTAACTGATTTAGATGCTGGAATCTGCTGCAAGGCCAAAAATAACTCCCCATTTCTTTCTCCTTCATTGGTGAAAGTAAGAGAGAAAGTGGCCAATGACAGAGACACAAATCCCCTGTAGGCATCGGAGACAAATCTATTTTGTGTCAGGAAAAAAAAAATAATGTTCTTGAAAAATGTTTCTTTGCTCAGGCCAACAGATACAGACCTGCTGCATGCAATTTTGCTGAACCGATGGTATCACTTGAATGGCTCACAGACTACATAAAATGCATTACATAATTATATTTTTAAACACTGTCCCCAGCTGTGCTGATGCACATAAAAGCTGTGTTTACAATGAACTCTGCACATGTAATTATTTTGTGGCACTAGCTCTGTGCATTTCCTTGATGGATGCTCCACGGTGCATAAAATTTTTAGCTTTTATCATAGATTCTTCAGTATATTCTTTGGATGTTTCAGCTTTAAATACTTTGTTGTCTTCACATGGGTGAACAGGACTGATGCCTGGAAGGGCTGAGTTATTACATCTGAGGGAACACCTTTAAGTCCTCTGGGAGCAGCAGAAGGGGAAACATGATGAGTGTTGGATTTGAGGCACCTGGGTCACTGGAAGCTGAGCAGCAGAGCCGGCTGCGCCTCCATGAGAGGTTTCCTGTGTTGATCTGGATAGAGCAAGGACCCTGCCCCTATTTGGCCTGCACAGGTTCATCCCAAGCTGATTAATGCTGCATCAAACCCAGATGTTTTGTAAGGTGGGGAGGCTAAACAATGCCTGGTGCCTGTGTGAGTGCAGGAGCAAAGGGGTGGGAGGCTGCCCTTGCAGAGTCAAACAGAACATGGCCTGGACTGTTGGCCTCAAAGAACAGCTTTGATTTATATTCCTTTCTGTTTGTATACAGTGAGTGAGCTCCTAGCATTTCACTGTGAGCTCTCCCTTCTCTGTTCTCCATCCAGTTGCGGAATACCAAGCATTTCTTCATGCTAGAGCAGTAGTTGATGCATAGGACCCAGCAAAAAAGACAGCGGTATAGTTATTTTAGATCTGTTCCAGTATTCTTGAGTATTAATATCACTGTGAAAACCTAGATGCTGGAAGGGTTGGTACATAACACAGTCCAAGAGTTTTGCCTACCAAACAATAACACTTGGAAATAAACAAAGACAAAAAGTAATACAATATCCTGAATAACAGCTTCAAAATGATGGAAGAGCAGCATCACAGGTAGCTACCTTTATTTTTTTTACTATTGCTGCAAAGAACTGGCAGACTTTTATTGTCAATAAGCAAAATGGTTTGGCATTTTACCTCTCGTGTCTGGCTAACCTTAGGCATCAGACTGCACAAAAGAAATGCGGGTTTTGTTGTAAACTAGTTTTTAATGGCAGATGTTTTGTTGGAAATCAGGTCTGCTTTCTGGTAATAGATAGCTTGAATTCCTTTGTTATCATTCCTTGCGCTTTTCAGTCCTGTGTTTGGTCATGGAAGCTGGAAGCCTGTGCTTTCCCAAGGACAGTTGCACCGTGTAAACTAGTAATTGGTCTAATGCCAATAGTGATCAAATTATTCCAAAGCAAATGGCTTGACTGTTGGTAAACCAAGTTTTCCACCCTCACATGAATATAATCTTCTCCCATCACAGAAACTCTTCAGCTATGGATGTCCTTAGCATTCCCTCTGTTGGGCATGTGAAGTTTACATACCAGCTTCTAGGCTGTTGATGCATTTTGCACCAAAATGTCAGGTGATGGAAGAACAATCTTTGGAGTGGAAAAAATGTGGAACTGCATGAGTTTATTGTATTTTCATTTGCATAGTCTACCTTTCAGATAAACCTTATCCCTGTGAGTGTACTGGTACTTGAAAAAGAGTCCTTGAATAACCTGCTCAAGAGCTGAACCACCAGAGGTGCTACTTTGGAAAAGCAAGCAGAGGAAGGTACCAGAAGCAGTGCAAAGGAAACACTTCTGGAGTAAGCACCGCTTAGTATTGTTCAATATATGTGTCTATCCTATTTTTGCAACACAAGGTGTTGTTGTTTTATTAGGGATAACATGGCTTGTACATATGAAAAAAGGGTACATTTCTCACTGGGTAAGACATACTTCTTACTTACATACTGCTCACATTACTGAAGTATGTGAGTATTATTTTCTAAAAGGGCTTATTTCCTTCTAGTCCCTTACTCTAGAGAGCCTTGCTGAAGGTCTGTCAGCCATCTAGGCCAAAATATGTTTTTCAAATATGTGATCATCTTATACAAATGAACATAATTCCATGTGCTTTGATAGAGCTACAACCTAAGCCAGTGGAGGATCTAACTCCTCGGTATTTTATGTAACATAGATAAACACCAAAATTTGTGATCAGAGAGGAAATATTTCTAGGTGTAACATGCTTGCATCATTACTCTTCCACATTAGTTACAGTCCTTTGGTGCAGCCACTTCTGCAAGACTTTTGTGTTTATCTTTACAGCACATGGAGATAAGAGTTGTTCATCTTTTGCAAAATGTTAGCGTTAAGTACGGATGCAAGCAAGAATCCACACTGAATTTAATACAAATTTTGTGGTTCAACAGGACCGAAACAATCCTCTTAATACTACTGTTTGAACCCTGATCTTTGCCTTTTTGCGTCTAAGTCATCAGAAGCTTCTCTTTCCAAAAGCAAAATAATGCTTTGAGAAGTCACAGTTCAGTGTAAATTATATCATCACTTGATGACATAATTAGGGGTTGAGGCATCATCTTTGTTGCATTAAGTCCCTCTTGGAAATGTCCAATAAAGCCAGAAAGAAAATGAGACTTATTTTACAGATTTTTGAGCACTATAATTCCATTCTTGCTATAATATTATCTGTGAGAAGCCTTTTCTCTTTTAATTCTATAAAGCTCTATCACTATATTATCTAAGCAGTTAAGTACTGAGATTATGTAAGTTGAACATAATAGGATGTCTGTAAAACTTTGCTCCTTCCAGCTTTGCTCTTCTACAGTGACTCAGCTGAAGATCTCCCATATGATCTAGGAGAATGTGTGGTAGGGTGGGATTTCCACCCTTAAGAGGAATGTAGAATGATCCTCAGGTATGACCTCAGCTTCAGCCTTGCTCTCTTCCCACATCCCCTGGACTTTTCTGGGCAATCTTTAACCACTGAGCAGCAGATGCTTGCTGTAGCTTGTGCCAGGCATTTCACTTCTGTCTTTCTAGGAATGTTTACCTAATGTTTTCCAAGGAAAAAAAAATCCACCTTTTGATTTTGCACAGCAGGAGAATTTGCCTGTTGTACCAGATAACAACCTCAATATGTACTTTCACAGTCTGTTTCTTCTAGAGGGTATTTTTGGCCCGTAAGTGGTGTTTTAAGAATAATTCTACCAGTACTATTTTTATAATATGTATCACTTCATGGTGCATTACTAACCATATGGCCAAGCACACTACATGCAGCTACATTGCAAGGTTTGATGCCCAGTAGACATGAGAAGCATTTATTTTGAATGATGCGTATTGAGGAAAAAAATTCTGTTTCAAAGGTACAGGCTTAGGACCCTTATTTCTCTTCCTGGCTCTCCCTTGGTTTTAAATGAGGTTCAGCTTTTCTCCCTTGAAATCTCACTGCAATATTGTGGGCTCAGAGCAGCTGTTTTTACTTTGCCTTGCTGATAACTGTCAGGAGATTAAATGGGGAGGAGTAAATTCTGCCTGGCTGCTAGAGGTTGCATCACACAATCACTGACTGGTAGGTCTCTGAGAATTGTTACTGATAGCTAGGTTTTATCTTGGTAAGGGTAAGAGCTCAAGAAATAGGATGACTCAAGGAATGACTAATGAACACTTTATGATGAAACTTCTATCTAAGCCATGTCAACTGTGACCAAAAGTTGTCATCAGGGAGTTATTTGACAGTCTAGGGTTAGTGAGCAGATGCCCTGAGTCCACCTTGTTGTAGACATGTGTCTTAAATGTAAAACCCACTAACTCAGTTTGTATCAATTAATGTCAGTGGGGAAAACCACAAATGGTGATGTGGCACAGTGGTGAACTATGCTGTTACCCCTCAAGTGGCTTCTCCCATTTAGAGCTGACCATTTAATGAGGTAGATGATACTGCCATTACCTTGTGTTTTTCTCTATTGTAAATAAATCATTCTAGTCAGATGTATACACACAGCTTTGTTTTGTGTGTTCACACAGAAATGCAGACTCCCAGGAACAGTTCCAGATACTCAGCTGGGATTACATTATCAACATGGGCATCATCGTATTTAGGTGGGCCTCCTGTGCAAATGTCATGGGGAGTCCCCCCGTATGACTCTAATTTATGACTCTACCAAAATATCCTTCTTCAGCTCCTTGACTAGGCCCTTTATATGTGGTTTACAGGTACCTTTGCTTTTTTTGGGACACTAGTAGCTCCTGTAAAATCCCAAATCATTAGTTACACACCTAAGTCAATGTGGAGGTATCACCTACTGTATTGACTTAGCAGTGCTCAGTAAAATTACCTCCTGCCTTCTGATGCCAATGGTCATGTCTTGCTTTCTCTAAGCAACATCCTGCTGAAATGCATTATTTCCCCTGGAGAACAAACTCCCCCTTCTGGGCAGGGTACAAATGAGGCCGGATGTGCTCAAGGTGCAGGGGCTGGAAAGGGGACATGTGCAAGTTTTGCTCTGGGCAGTCAAGAGACAAGATGGGGATAAGGGAAGTCAGAGACTTAGCCTTGGCTCTGATAATGATTTTTTGTGTGACCTTTTATAAGCTCTTTCATGTTTCCACCTCATTCTTCTCAATCCTAAAATGGAGTTCAAAATCATCACTTCTCCAACACCTCCCCCTCCACACACACACAGAGTTGTGAGAAGGTTTAATGTTTATCTCAGAGACTTTGAACAGTATTATACATCCAGGGAATGTATACAGGCATTCAGACCTCAGAATGAGCTTTAGAAAAACATCAGTAAAGAAAACAGCATTTATATTTTAATCATATTAATCATAAATTTAGGATTGGAACAGAATATGTGATTAACAAACCTGCAAAACAAGCTTTGTTTCATTGGCTTGAGCTGCTTTCTAGTTCTGTTTGTGTACGTCAAAGTGATGTTCAGTCTTTTTAAATGAGTCACAGGACTGGAAGAACAAAAATATTTGATGGTAACATATAGCAGCAAAACAATTACTCTTTTCACTCTGACAGGCATGATAACCAGAATAGCAAGTTAGAGCTAGAGGTCTAGGCTGGTAGTTTCTTTCCACATATCAGGGATTTTAGATCTGCTTGCAAGACAGTGAAACAGAACTGAAATGTCATAAAAATTAAAAGATAACACTAGATCAAACAATAAAAGCAAGCATGCCCGTTAGGATACAACTATTTACACTTATAAAGGCACTACTGATCAGTGAGTCCATGCAGTATTCTGACACAGCACAGCCTTGTCTAGCAGCTTTCTGTACCTTTATCCAGAGGAGACTCCTTTCCACCCTGCTTGCTGCATTGCACCACTGATTTAGTGAAGACATCATCCTCATAAGGATGCTCTTCTAACTCACCTCTGAAATCCACTTGCTTTTCTCCTCTGACAATTAGGTTTAAATGTGCTGCAGCAAAGTACCCATCCTTAGCAGTCGTATGGCTTTTTAAGTGATAAACTGCATTAGCAAATTCCTTATTAGATAATCTATCAAATGAGGTCATACATAATTTTAGCAGTCTCATCTTGATTTATAGCATGATCACAGCAAATTATGCACACACAAACCAGCATGCTGGCTGTCAAAGTCAGGTATTTTTACTCTGCTAAAAACTATTGCCAGGCCAGCCTAGTGGCCTACTGGTAGCACTCTGCATCACCATGGCTTGCCCAGTTTGCAGGATAGCCCTCAAGTTCACCCCTCACCTTTTATTAGGACTGATGAGAGTTCAAGGCAGTAGGTTAAGTCCTTGCTTCATACATTCTAACAGTAATCCTTAATGGTGTTTATTCTGACAGGTTTTCCATACTTCTAAGTAAGGGCATGGGCTCGATGGAAGGGTAAGCTTAGGTATGGGGAAACTGGGTCTGCGGGGTGCTGATCTGCTCCCTGCCTCCCTTCAGTGTTCCCAAGGGAATGAAAAGCTAGTTGGAGTGAATCATCAGGCAGCATTGCGCACGACTGTAACAGAGTCTGCTTCCCAGTCCAGGCTGCTCGGGCTGGTAGAGACTTGGTCGCCTGCACCCACCGGCACTGGAGGAGGCAGTGCTCCATCTCCTACAGCCATCTGCACTCGGGAGCCATGCCACCTGACTTGCTACAAGCACAAGTGATGAGATATAGGGAAAAATGGGAAGGATCTTCGGGAGAAAATGCAGTTTCTGAACTGCCCTTTGCTGTCACCGCTGCTCTGTTGTTCGCTGCAGCCCCCATTGCTCCTGGGATCCAAAAGGGACACAATTCCTATGCCCCAGCTTCAAACTTCTGCAAGTAACATTTCATCTGTGGAGATTTATCTGTAACTACCATAGGGGGGAGCTGCAATAAATTATCTGGTCTTGCCTTTCTCTTCACCTGCTCTCAACTCACGTTGCTATTTCTAGGGTTTAATCTGTGCAAAGTGGCAAGAGTACATGTCATCTCAATTTCCCACTGGACTTATGGCCAAACTCTGTCTGTGAAGGATCAAGTGGGATGGAACAAGATGTGTTCTTTGACATTCCAAGTATCTTGCCCCTAAAATGTAAAATAAAAACTAAACAAAAATCTGAATGAAAATTTCCCCTGGAAATATCAGATCACAGAGGTCTAACTATCAGTACATGAAAACTTCTTGAAACGCTTGTAGCAAGCGTTTCAAAGGTCTCTATGTTGTCTTCACAATAATATTCCTGGAATGAGAGACTGGAAGAAACCATGACACAAAGTCATTCATCAAAGTGAGCTAGCAAAGGGCATGCTTTCAGCGGATGGCACTGCTGTTTTGCACACACTATGGTAATTTGGCCTAATCCTACTGAATGAGCTTTTTATGCATATGTGTGTATGCATATCTGTCATGAGTGAAATCTATTGCATCCTCAGTTGACAAGCTGTGTGTTGCAGATTGCAGCAGGGTTTGGGGAAAGAAATTCATAGCCCTGGCTAAGAGTAGAGCATAGGACTTCCCTCTGGAGCTCACAAGCCAGAACAGCAATTGCACCCCCTCCCCACACTGGTACCAACATCAAGAGGGGTTCCTCTTCTCTCCATTCCTTTTACCCCATGCCAGAGTGGCTGAAGGTGCAGCAGAGGGGATGATGGAAAGGGGTTTGTTTCTTTGAGGCACAGGTATATGGTGAACAGTGGGCAAGTGATGGAGCACCTGAGTTGTGCCAGCCCTTCAGGAAGGCTGTGCCACAGGATGGAGAGGGGTGAATGGGCAGGAGTGGAAAGCTGTCTGCAGAAGGGGTGAAATGCCCCCATGCACCTAAGGATGAGTGCTGAAGGAGGGTGGGGGGCTCTGTGGACACCCCTGCAGACTCTGCAGCACCACCATGCTCACCTGGCTCTGTGCTGCAGTGGCATGTCCCACTGAGCAGCACTGACCAAAACTGCAGCTGGAAGCAGGGCAGAAAGTCTCCTTTGATGCAGTGGGCACTGGGCTCCCTGAGTGCCCTGGCTCCTGGATAGGGACCCTCAGGTGGGCAGGGAAGGGGGCACAGCCCCATCTCCTCACTTTACCTCTGTAGGAGTCCCCTGGGGGAGCAGCTGTGGCACCCCCCGGCTCCGTGGGGTGATGGGGGCCCGGGTTGGCCGCTCCTTCTGTAGACCTGCCTCTGCAGAGGTGTTTGCAGCCATTGGCACGGGCGCTGCAGCGCTGGTTGCCTGGCAGCAGGAACGCGTCCTCTTCCCCATGACAAACATCATCGACCCAGACCACCTCCCGTTTCAAATATCTGCCCATGCCCGAGAGCCCAGCAAGGGGAAATGTAGCTCACCGAACAGAGTAGAGCAAGCCCCATTTCATCACTGGAGCGATGCAGGGACCCTTGCACTGATCAGCTGCCCCACAGGTGAATTCATCCAGCACCACAAGTAAAATTCTGTGTGCTCGGCCATTCAGCACAGATTAGCATGAAGAGGACAAGCCCCCTTAAAGAAATACATGCTAATTAGGTGCATGAATATTTAGCTTTCTACAAAGCTGTCAGAGAAAAAGTAACTGTGAAGCTAACCCCCAGGTCTGCCTTTTTGTATCTGGGTTTTTGAGTCCTGCTGAAATGTTCTAATGTTCTTGATGTGCTGAAAGAAGGCAAAGTGTGGTGTCTGATCAGGAGCACAGCATTGCTACAGGTCTCTGTGGTTTATAAAGCATGTGCAGTGTGTTTATCTGCTCCCAGCTCGGCACTCAGCCCTGAGCGTGCCGCTGCATCCAACCTCTGTGCTGTAGTAACTCTGGTGCTGAACATCATCGCGATCACAGGATTATGAATTTGAGAGACATAAAACCCACCAACTTCAGAGATATCCATCTTCTTTAAAAGAAAGCAAGCCATTATGAGTCAGGCACATTATCTGCCAGCAGCCCACTGAAGAGAGCTGTCTTCTGCAGAGATGTGGAGGACGGGAGAATGCCTGATGAGTGCAGCAAGGGTGAGGGCACAGGGAATGGAAGGGGAGAACACAGGAGCTGTGGTCTCTATGTCATGGTGTCAATGCTGTGCAGGGAGCACCCAGGAGAAGAAGCTAGTGAGCTCTTTGCCCAGGGGACTGTGGTGTACAGCAGGGATTTGAATTTGGGCTGCTCAGGCTCTGGGAGAAGCAGGGTTTGATGGAAGTGTAAAGGTGCCCAGCAGTGCTGAGCTCCACACCACCACAGCTTAATCGCTGCATTGCAAGGTGGAGTGGGTACCTCTATGCTGGGATGCAGTTATTTGTAGAGACAGAGTATAATGAGACCCTCTCTTCCTGCCTGCAGGAAGACTGAAATTAGTGTGGCCTATCAGTCATTTTCTCAGTCTACTCTGAAACAGATTTGTCTCAAGGAGGCTCAAGCTACATGAAAGCACTCACGTTAGGTGCAGAGACAGCTCCCTCCTGACTGTGACTGGTTAATATGATGTGGGAATAAGCATCATGCCGTCGAGGAGCTGCAACTTCATCCTCTACAACATCAGCATCAGCCTGCCCCCATCTAGTGCTGTGGCTCAAGGGAGTCAAAGCCAGGGCAAAAGGAGAGGGGCAGGGAGTGGCTGCAGGGAGGTACCTGGAAGGGGAGTGCAGCAGCTTGTCCATTTTCAGGAGAAGAAGGAAATCTCTGGTGGGTGCTGCACCAGAGGAGCTGTCGCGCAGGGGTGTAGCTGTTGAGGTTGGGAGGAGGGTAGGGAGGAAAGGCTGCTATTTAATTGCCAGCCCTGGTTCTATCAGCAAATAGGAGGACAAGCTGTCACTCGTGTGCAAGGTAGCAGATGGCCTAATTGTGAGATATCTCCCTTGCAAGAGCAAAATGCTATACTGTTTTTAACATCTTTGCCTAAAGCTGAGTGCTAGCTTCAGATACTAGCAAGATATACTGTACAGAGGCACTTTGTGCCAGAAATGTGCTCTAGTGATAATCAGGAGAAAACTGTGCTTGAAGTGACATTTAAAAAATAATTATTATGGCCTATTGCTGTTAGTCACACATCCCAAAAGCTGATCTGGCTAACAGAGCTTTCCAAAGCATCTTCTGCTCGACAGATCATCTGGAAATTATGCCATCATTGTGTCACCATGTCTCGCCTTATAACCCCCAGGACACTGCCTATGTGCGCACACCATTTCTTTCCTCTTCTGGGGGGAAAATAATTCTCTCCGGCTTCTGATTTTTCTCGTGCTGCTTCAGCTGGTTTTGTGCAGACTCTTGTCTCAGCCATTTGCTGGAGAGCACAGGGCTTCCTTTCCCAGAGGCAGCTATGAAGCACTGCCACCTCATCTCTCCTTGGGTGCCTCATAAGAGCTCAATGCTCTGCAAAGCTCCAGGCCTGCAGAGACAGCAGAGCTCGCCAGTGTCACACTAATATCAGGTGCTTGAAACTTTATATTGAAGGTGCAGGGTCGTTAGTGGTGAGTCGTTGTGGCAGGTGCATTTTGTCAGCTCCAGCTCTGATCTGACAACAGGGGAGAGGGCAGTGGGTAGCGTGTCTCTCAGCTGGGTCAGGTTTGCAGAGAAAACTCTGGTAAGGACTTAAGTGGAGAGAAAACTTTGACTAACCTGTAAATGTGCTTAATATTACTTACTGGTGAGGGCAAAACCCATGGCAAGCATCAGCTTGGAATGGAATCAGGTGAATGCTCTGTTTGAGGATAACAGCCCTTGTTGCTTTCTATGCAGACCACTGACCATATTTTTAAGGACTTTTGCCTGCTGAGTATATTACGTGTTGCCTCTTCCTGCCAGGCCTTTAAACTTCATGATGTCTGTTGGGTTTTCTGTTAATAAAAGGGTTTTAATGGGTTATCTGTAAGCTTTGTCTAAGTATTGGGGTGTATTAAATGTTCTTTAAATCTACGTTTCTCTCACTGTCCATCTTCAAAAACTCTTATCCATGCAGTAGATGTCTGTGCTGCAGCAGTCTGTCCTCCTTCCCCTCCTCTCCTCTGACTTTCTTTCCCCATTTGCTCTCCTGCTAAAAAACCCACAGCTGTGACACACCAACCCATCTTTCAAATCCCACTGATTTCATATCTCTCTCAGCCTCTATGTAAATCTCCCTATCTTTCCCTTCAAGGCCCTCTGTAATGTTACTTTGCCTTTAATCTCGTTCCTCCCACTCCTCCTCCTGCCTGTATTCTCCCAGTCATCCCTCCTTTCTGCTCATTTTATCTTGTTCTTGGATGGTTCAATCTTGCTTTTTTTCTTCATACTCTTCAGACACCTCAATCCATCTCCATTTGCTGTTAGACAAACATTTTTCCTCTTGTTATGTCAACTCTACGTTAAATTCCTATCTTTTCTTCCTTGCTAGCACTAACACACCACACACACTCATGCAGAGTCACCTGAGCTGTTGTCCCACGTGGCTTTCCTGGAGTGCATGTTCTTCACATCAGGAATTTGTGGTTCTCCTACAGTGCACACCCCACAGATACAAATGCAAGGGTCTTTTGAAGAGCAGCAGTCACCAGTAAGTAACTATGTATTATTAATCCCCATGCTTATATGATACATAGAAAACTTTAAACTTTCTCTAGCTGGGTAATAAGAGGAATATTTTCTCTCTTGATATGAAGGCACACTTTAGATCTCTAGCAGGATAAATGCATAAAAATGCATGTTATTTATACTTACGATGACTTAAACTTCCTATAGGCAGTGAAGCCATTTGAAGAACCTAAATAAGAAGCAGGCTATTAGAAGAGGTTTGGGGTCTCACTGCACTACATTGCCTTACACTACCACATCACCACTCTCTGCATTCAAATTGCCTTTAACATCTTTACATTCCTGCACATGACAAACAATGGGGACCAGCTCCTATAGAACAGAGGAAATACAGCACCAAGTGTCTTGAGTCCATTTCTCAACTGTCATCAAATAGCTTTTATTCATGGCATAGCACAAGTGTCAGCCAACTGGCAAAGGCAGCCTATATTAAAAATGTTGGGGATTATTCATGTCAACAGACACAAGGCAGCTTTTCTCACTCAGTGGTTCTGTACTAGCAGTAGTATGAAAATGCAGCAGGTTCTCTACAGTAATCTCAAATATGAATAACTTTAGAAGGAGGCCAGCAGCAGACTGTCATTTCCAAGTACAATTAAAAAATTAATCTAGCACAGTTAGACGAGAGCTTGGATAACTGGTTAGATAGAAAAGGCTATACCATAAGGATGTCATCTAGAAAGACTAGGGTGATTTTTTTTTTTAAATGCTTAGGTTGAAGATGGTCTGCAGGTTGTGAACTGATGGGGGCTTCTCAGGTTTGCTTCTGATTACATAATTAGCTGTTAGGTCCTTGGCCTGTTTGATTGCAGGCATTTACTGTGCTATTTGGAAGATGATTTCTGTGGACCACATGATTTGTCTTTTATGGACAAGGTCCAATTTGGAAAGGGAATAATTTTTCTCCTTTTAAAAGATAAAAAAACCCCATTGCTGTTTAACTGAAAATAACTTTTATTAAATTTTTGAGACTATTAATAGAAAAAAAATGAGATGGACACAAACAGTAAAATTGCTTACCTTAAAAACATCAGGCAAAGGTGGAAAATGATGAAGGTTTCATATGCCTCAGGTTAACTGCTAAGGCCAATTCCCTGATCAGTTCTCTGAGTCCCACTGTATTTGCAGAAGACTACTATGTTCTGTCATCTTGCATTTTTAAATTTTTCTTTTAAAACATATGACCTGCTTTTTTTCCCCCCTTGATTATTTTTCACTAGTTTAATTCTCTGAACTCAGTGATGTTATGTGGATATGAAATCACAAGCAATTTAAGTGGAAAATAAAAAATTAAGGCCCATGCAAGTCATCATGAATAAGGTGACCTGATCTGCTCTGACACAGATCTATGTTCCACTTATGCTCTGGAAAACTTTGGATGCTGTATTTTTGTTAAAACCTAATTTCTGTACAAATGTGTGATGCAGAAGAAACCCAACTGGCAAAACTCTCAGACAAATCCCATGCCATCTCCATGACAACATATAGATGCATAGTCTGCTATATACATCCTTATTGGGAGACTAACTGCTCCTAGATTTTTCCCACGGGGAGTTGAAAGGCAAGCTGACCAACAGGCTGCAGAGGATGTTGCTGGGATTTAAATGTGGAAACCATAGATCATGTTTCATGCAGGGTAAACCGGAGGCAGATGGAGCACCCTTACAGAAGAGGTGAGCCTTGCACTACAGATTCCCTTGCTGAGGCTGCTTGGTCTAGTTAAGTAATGAGCACTGGCAGGTCTCCACCAAGTCTGAAAATTCACATGGAGGACCTTTGCAGGCTCTGAAAGTCTTGCGGAAAGCCCATCAGGGTGACTCACAAGCAGGATGAGATAAGAATGGAAGGTAATTTGGGTTAATAAGTTATCCTGAGAGGGCTATTTTTCCTGCACATGTAGAAGGAAAAGAGAGAGTGATCCAGTCCTCTCTCCCTAGTAGAGAACTCTAAACTCTGTGGTAAGAGGTTCGCTTTCCAGTCACCGGCAATGTGCAGGAAACCAGGGTCAGTGGGCCAGGCCAGTGGCATGTTTCATGTTAAATCAAACAATAAACGTTGCTGTGTCATTTACTTGCTTCCCAGAGCAATCAGAAGCAGGATCATGGGATCAGGAGAGTGGCTCTGTCATTTGGGCTGCTCTGCGGAGCATGGAGTGACCCTGTGCAGCTGCAAACGCCGTGCCGGGTCTGCCTTAGGCACTGGTGCTGCAGAGTCCCAGCTCCTGGGTGGGCGGGAGTTTCAGCAGTGTGGTAAGGATGCACCGGCTAGGGTAGCTGAACAGCGATAGATTCAGTAAATCCCCCGTCCTGGCTTTCCTCCTAACCTTTCCCCAGCTCCGTCCTGTGCCGGTGTGGTTTACATGCCTTCACTGAAGGCTGAGCGGCCTGGCCTCGGCGGTGGCAGCCCAGTGCGCGCGTGGCGGCTTCTGCAAAGCAGCTGAAGTGCTGTAATTTCATACTCCAGCTGACGGTGCAGGAACTTCTTCGTCTGCCTGTCCCCTAGCATAGGGGTGGCCCTGGCTGCCACAGGCACTCCCAGAGCAGTCGGTGGAGCTGAATTAGTGCTTGAAGTGTTTGGGAAACATTCCTACTACAAACAGAGTACTGTGTAACTACCTGGGTAAAGCACAGCTGGTCCCTTTATGCTTCTGACTTTTGGACTGGAGAAGTCTTCTGCACTCCTATAGCCTTCTAAGTAAGGCTCCTTAGGCACCTTACCTCCGCTCTGCTGCTCAGCTTTCTGAGAAACGGAGATAACAATATTGACCTCCTTGGTAGAGCACTTTCTCATTTTTTTTATGAGATGTACTACATAAAAACTGATTGTTAGGTTTTGTTCAGCTATAAAAAGTCCTTAACAGTGGGGCACGGTATGTTATCAGCCATAAAAAAAGCCCTTACACTGAACTTCAGCATTTAGGGATAGACCTTTGTTCTGCTTAGTTACTTATAATCTTTGGAGTGGTGTGGCCTGGGTTGGGTTGTGGTTTGGGGTTGTTTTGCTGCTTTCTGTGTGCATATGTATCGTGTGCATATAGTTGACTTTTGCTTCTATTAGGGCCAAAGATCACTTGGTTTAGCTTAATGTACAGATGTAAATAGGCGTTAGTCAAGTGACTGGCCTGTGATCTGCCACTCAACACATTTCCTCTGAAATATAAGGGAAATTGGTTTCCCAGCAGACAAGAAACTGAGTAAAAAAACCCACTGTACCAAGAAGGACTGTGATCCCCCAGAAATAATCTGCTGTCCTTCAGCACACACTCTATGAACATTTTATACTGACAGACAGATCTTTTCCATTCATAGCAGATAGCCTTTTCCTCTACCATAATAACACATATTTCCCTCTCTGTAGCCTCTGAAGAAGAAAAGGAATTCCTTCTTCTCTATAGGGCAGTTGAAAGCTTTATCTCCAGCCTGAACAGCATGGTGCAAGAGTGGCAGTGTTGAGGAGTGCTTGAGTTCATGGCAGATGGCATCTGGACAAGATGGAACTCAGGAGCCTTAGGTAGGTTCCTATTTAACAGCATTTCCAAGGCAGTATCTAGCTATGCATGTCGGGAAAATATAGACAGTCTGAAAGACATCACAGATAATACTAGTTCAAAGTCAAGATCATAGCACCAAAGGCAAGCCTCAAATAGTTCTCCATGGCCTAATACTTCTTGAGCTGATGTTCTGATGGATGTCAACCATTCAGGTGAGACCAGAATAACTAACTGTTCTTTGTCTTATCAGATCACTTAAACAACTGCAGCTGGGCAGGCTCCCCATAAGCCTCTTTAGGAATATGAACCCAGCAGCAGGGTGGTTTGGTTAGGGACTAACCTACGCACTCAGGTAGACATCAACTCGAAGGCAGCAATTTCCTTGGGGGGTAGAAGAGAGACAGAAACAGCACAGAGAGCCAAGCAAGCTCACATGTTGCTGGAGGAGGCTCCAGCTATGTGACCCCAAACAAAACCTGAGGGGGGGATTTTGGGCACAGTACTTTCAAGCAAAAGACACAAAGAATTGCAAATAAAACTCCTTCCTTCTTGTTTGGCCTTGGCTTTAAAAGTTCAAGGACAAAGGGCTTTGTGCATTCAGTGTTAATCAAGAGCAGTGTTGTAAGGAATTACCAACTCCATCAGGATTCTTATCCCAATGGAACCAACCCAAAATAACTCTCTCCCCAAACTGATTGGGGCTGCATAACTGATAAATGGGCTGAAAATAATAATGATTTATATATTTCTTAAGAAAAGTTCTTATTTTAAAGGGAGTTGAAGACAGCAAAGAGTTGGATAGGCTATTATTCTCCAATCAATTCAATTTTTAAGTCTTACTTAAAGAATGCTAATTTTAAATGAGATATTCTTCTGATCATTTCTACAATTGAAGGGATGTAAATTCACATTCGTAATGAATGCTCTTTTTTTTAATATTTGATTGCAGTAATCCAAATGATCCTATTTAATATCAAGGACAGAACTGGTATCTATTTTTTGATAACTGCTTTGCATAGCATACTCCATACAGTTAAAATTTTTTTGAGAACGATTTTAGAAGGCACAGCTCTTTGGTTAAACAGTCCTGGTGGGTGGCATGAAGAGGCTTCTCCTGCAGACAGAGCGCTGGAAAGCCACAGTGCTAAAAGTCACAAATTCCAGGTTCTTTGTATTTTGTCCTAATGATCTTTTACTGCCTTATTTTAATCTTGAGCATCAACTGTTCAGACTTCTAAGAAAAAGATGTGCTCATTATACCTGTTGGCTCTTTTTAGTTTTCACCTTACCCTGTTGTCAGAGACTGCAGGTCTTAGTTTGATTCCCAGTCTTCCTGTCCAGTTGTACCTTCTCAAATCTGAAAGCAGCCTCCTTTAGCCTTGCAAAGTCCATTTGATTGGCTTCCCATCCTCAAGGTGATGAGTTTGATGAAATTAAATCTTCAGTTCTCAGGACTGTACATGTGAAAAACCTGGGGAAGGAGTCTTGGAGGGCTATTGGCCAATGCAATTCAGCATGATAAAACTACTTAGAACTATTTAGCTTTTGTGTGGTAATTACATGCACTTAGAGTCAATGAGAAAGTGTAATAAATGCTGTTTGTTTCTATGTCTAATATGAATAATCATCATTATCAACATTACAGAATATGGAAGGAGACAAAAAACCAGATATTATAAATATGTTGATGATAATAGACTGTTCATAGCAGTAATATTTTTATGTGTTCCATGTGGTAATATATTTCAATTGAGCAGAGTTTTAGGTCATATATAGCTTTCTTAAGGTTTATAAAAAGATCAAGAATCAGATTTGCAGAAAAGCAGCAGTTGAGTATAATGCAGATGAGAAGCAACACCGTCCCCTGTGACACCTTCAGGTATCCTGAGCTGAAAGTTACAGCTAGCCAGGTCTCAGGTGGTTACGGGGCAACTGTGTACCTGTTAGCCACTACAGTGCTTTATCATGAATTATTACTATTCAGACACTATGTTGCCTGCAGTTTGTAGATACTGAAAGAATTTTAAGAGGGACATAGAATTTCTCAGTATAAGACCAGGAGCCAAACATTTCGCCTCTAACAGAGACTTGCTTCATGGCTTCAGACAAAATATCCACTCTCCCTTCATTCTCTCTGTAAACAAGGACTAGGATTTGTGTCTTCTGGGATGTTGTGAGATTAATTTTTTCTTGTGTGCATAACCTGTTTTGAAGGTGAAAAGGTCCAAGTCTTGCTTCACAACAGCCTTGCAATTACAGTACAAGTGGAGCAGACCCCATCTCTCCTCAGAAAGGGGCAAACAGCTTGGAACTCGGCAAGTACTCTATCCAGCTAGAACAAATACAGTTTTGCAGTCCATTGATTTATATTTACAACGCCAAGTTTTATTTGATTTATTTTTTTAATATCTATGTGCTACAACACCAACTTTTTTTTTCTTCTCAAATGAATTGTCACTGGCATGTGATCCTCATTAGCTGAGAGAGATTTTCAATAATATAAGACAAAGGATCAGCAGGCAAACAAAACAGGGCCATTTTGGCCAGCACTGATGATGCAGGCCATAATTGTTTTCTCCTTATGTGAGAGAGTTCAGGATTTCAGAGCATATTGGACTACTATACAGATGCATGGACTATGTAGGGTGGCCTCACAGACACATTTAGGGCCAGAATTACACATCTGCATCCCAGGTGTTGTTTTCATAACTCTTAACAAATAATGGTAGAAAATGCATGTCTTTTATGTGGAGAGAATTCTGTCCTCCCATGTGACTCTCCCTGCACTCCCCTAGCATGATGTGCTGCTCAGCACAGTCCTGCAAAGCATCAAGCCAGAATCCTTCTGGTGTTGAAAGGCTGGTGCTGAAGAGTGGATCCTGGTTTGGGATCCTCTCCACAGAGCCTGGTTTGGGGCCTTTACACCAACTGGGTATGCACCCTTCCAGCTACCCTTTAGCTGGTGTGTGGGTTGCTGTCACTGATTGTGACCATGACTAAATAGTGCCTGCCACTACTGAATGAGCAGAGGAGCCTGAGGCAGGAGGGTGCAGGTGTTATCTCACCCAGAGAAAGCAGGCTATTGCAGGTGCCACAGGCACTGGGAGAGGTAGGGATGGCTGGGGAGGGAGGAGGGAGAAGGGAGAGAGAGGGAGTAGCCACTGTCGACAGGAGCCATGCACTGATACTCTCTAAACCGTTGGAAGAAGGAAAGTTCTGGCTGATAGTAGAAAGTACACACAATACTTCAATGTTGCAAAGAGAATTTGACCTATCAGTGATTACAAATATGGAGAAACTTGCACTGTCACTGCCCACTCTAACTGGTGCCTTTGTGTGAATGGAAGATCAGGCTGTCAGGCTGTCAGCTCCTATGAGCGCTAACTTTCCTCTGAAAGGGAGATGGCCATTTTCCCAACAATGGCCCCAACTCTTTCAGTTACAGCCAGTCAAGTCCCATGACATCAAATATTAATCTAGCACAGAACTTGGGCTGTCCAAGTACATTTTATAAGTAACAGCATATCAAATCCTCTGGACCTGATGACATTCACTCTTTTTTTCACGTCAGTCAGTCACTTTAACCCAGATTCTCAGTTGATTCAAAGGAAAGAAAATGGTGCTTTAGAGAACCGACTACTGCAAAAGTACTTTAAAAAAATGAACTGAAGGAAGGCAGGGCCGAAACTCGTCACAAAAGATCCCACCATAAAATCAGGAGAGCGCACAAGAAGCCTTAGATGACCTCACAGCAAGAGGCTGTGTTGCTGTTTTGCATACAGTTTCTCTGCAGGGGCAGACCTTGGATCATCCTAAATCTAGTCTTTGGGCTTGAAGTTAGTTAAGAGCCTTTGGCCTGATCTGTTTGCATAACAGCAGTTATATTCACTTTATAACAGAATTTCTGCCTATAACAGACTTTCTGTCTATAACAGAATTTCTATCTATAACAGACATTTCTAATACTGTGAAAGCAAACTGAGTTCAGAAATCAGATTTCCAAGGTGGAGCATGAAAAGGCAGGTCCAAGGTACTGGTCTCTTCCAGTTGTTGCCACAGCCCCTCTAATCTGGCAGAGAGATGCCACCACCTTCAGAGGGACTCTATGTCAGGCAGCTCCTGCCTGTGCTGTCCTTAGCATTCAGAACTGGCATGGTGCTTTGATTCACCTCTGATTTTGCAAGGAAAAAACAACTCTTAAGACAGTTAGCAGAGGGTTGAGCATAAAAGCACAGCACATTAACAAACCCACTCCAATTAGCTGGGGGTGGGGATAGGGAATGACAAAAATTGGAAGAATTTTGCTCTTCTCTGCATAAGCCTAGACACAGTGAGAGAAAATTATAACTTGACCCTAAATTATTCAAAGGAAGCAAAGAAATAAAAGATAGGCTAAAGAAGAATCCTTTCTAATAACCTGAATTAGAAGCCAAAGCACATTAACATATGAGGACTGGAAGGTTCAGAGAAATAGCTGGAAGGGAATTGCACTCCTATAGCCATGGAGGAAAATGTAGGAGCTCACTTAATTCAGTAATATACCTAGCATGCCTCAAGAAAGGGAAAGTTTCTACACTATATTAGTACCACTCTTGACCTTATCATGCACAGAATAGATGGCTCAAGGAACAGATAAGGAAAAAGAGGCAGCTTTTTTAATGTTCAAAGGGATTCTGCCAAGGAGTTTTCTTTCAGAAGGTGTTTCTAAGTAGGCTGGGGTGCAAGAAAGGGTTGGAAGCCCAGTGTGATCATTCTCATTTGCAGAATCGCCTACTAAATGATGCTTAGAGGCATAAGCTACTCCAGCTATGGACAGCAGTGTGTTTTCTTTAAGACATCAGCATACATTCTTTTGAGTGTCTCCCTAGTCCTTGGAAAACTGGTAAGAACCTTTGATATTTCCAAAGTTAGGTACAACTACCTGAGCCTGAACTGTTTATGTTTAAGAACAAAAAGTCAGCAAATAAAGAAAAAATAGACCTGAACATGTTGTTTAAGGATGTGTCAGAGAACTCATGACGTCATGTGAAAAGCTACTTCTATGGCAATGGAGTGTAAAATCCAAATGCATTGCTAAAGCTTAAAAGTAATTACTGTCTGGAAGGATTGATAATCTTGTGTCTGTTCTAGCAAGTGTTTAAACAACCAAGCACACTCACCCACAGGCCATCTTAGTTGCTACAGCTTCAGCAGCAAGGACAAAGGCAAAATTAACACATGGATGGGAAGACCCTCCCAATCCTTGATATTTCCATTACAGGAGTTTGCAGCATAGTAGTCAATGCAGCAGTTATTCTGCAAATGGAGAGCTCTGGTCTAGTGCTGTCAGTCTCACACCCACTGTTCATGAACACCTACATTCCCTTTAAAAATAAAATCGTAAGAGCTGTGAATACAAATGTGCAGAGCTTTTACTATTTAAAGGGTTCTTCTGGAAAAACTATGTCAAACATGTAGCTCTTTCTAAAATGCCAGTGATGCCCAGGATTACTCCTTCTGCAACCTCTGCTTTCTGTGTCCAGCCAGTAGATGAATGAAGCTCACATCCTGTGTGGAGCTATCCCATCTCCCAACTGTCTGCCTCCTGCCATGCTCTGCTTCACTCTTGCTTAGGCAAAAGCATTTGCCCAGGACTGGAAATTGCATGGGTTTCCAGCTGGCAACCTTGGTGGTTGCCCTGAGTGATCAAAGCCAGTGGCCTGGTGATGAGCAGCAGGAGGTGCAGGAAGTGTGATTGCTACCTGAGAGGAATGCTCCAGAAAGGGAGAAGCAGCTGGAGGGAGAGTGATGTGGGAAATGCCACCCATCCTGGGAGCGCAGCTTTCTGGAGCTCTGATAGCTTCAGACAAGTGCAGTTGCAGGTTATCACGTTGCGAGGAGTTGTGGAGGTGCAAGGGGAGTGGAGGGAAGGCAGGATGATGGAAGATGACAGTGGAGGCACTATACCAGGCCTGTAATAGTCTTCAGAGGTTCAGGTGCCCCCTCAATCAACCCGTTGCTCAACATATGTTGGTGAGTTTTAGTGGGCATTTGCACAGTTCTCAGCTTTCTGAAGAAGTGAGATGACTTCCACTTATGCATTACTGTTATTTTAGGAAAGCAGGATGTTTGAACAGGAATGAAGGCATCAATACCTGATACCCCTTTCACCAGGTAAGCCAAGGGCATGAATGGGATGTTCTGCCAGTCTCAAGGCATTAAATATTTCTGCTCTGACTTTACACCAGCTCCGAACTGTTGTCAGAAAAACCATTAGCTGCTTACATCCAGATATTAAGCCAAATCCTGGCTCCAGTGAGGCCAGTCATAAAACTCAAATTGATTTCAGCAGCAATAGAAATTAGTCTCCTAAGCAGAGGTTAAGAGAGAGGAGTTGCATGGCAGTTTGCTATTGCCAAACAGTGCAAGTTCAAGTTAAATTCAGTCAAGTTTGGGACATACTGAAACTTGATGTGTGAGTGTGCATACAGCACCAAGGCATGGCAGTGTGGTACCAGGAGACCTAGTTTTGGTAGCTGCTGGAAGTGATTTCCAAACTGTCCTGCAAATACAGATGACTATTTTAGGAATTGAGGGACATGGACATCCTGGCTCCCAGTTGTGCATGACTGACAGTGTCTTCTCTATCTCATATCACTTAGCACTGATATTCTCTTAATTTAATTACTCTACCAGACAGAAGTATTAAATGGTGTTTCAGAATTCTTTATTACAGTATGTGCTTTCCAGTAACTGCCTCACTTATTCTCTGATGGCAGTGGGGGAAAAAAATCCTCCTCCTGGGTATTTCCTGCTTGTAAGAGTACACACCTCTTAGAATTGGATTTTGTTCTTTAGATTTTTTTTGTTTCTGGTTGCATTTAGATTGGTCTCAGGAAGATGTGCAAATCACTGTAAGTGCTCTTCAGTATACATTTACATTTCCCCCTTGCTTTTAAGGAAATGCACACATATTTTTCTATTTCCTCTTTCCTTTTTATTTTTTTGTTATTTCCCATTGTGACCACTTTTTGAATGCATTATTTTCACACTCCATTCTGCACACATATGAAATAAGTTACATTTTGTTCTATGCTAGACTTAAATTTTACATTCACATTAATCTGAACTGTTTCTCTTGGACTGCATAAAAAAATCTACAATTCAGAGTCCTGACAGCTCTGAGCTGGTAATTCAAGTCTTAGATTTGTTATAATCACCAACAGTAAATACTGTATCCATTTTTAGAGAATGATCCAATCTGCTTGTATTTCCTGATCTTTCTTCTCATTCCTTTGTTTTGATATGTTTTCTGCCTCTTAATTGTTTCCATATGAAATGGCCTCAGTCAAAGCAGTTGCAATGAATTACGTTAATTTCAAACTGTCAGCGTTTTGGTCACAGCAGATAACCACGAGCTGGTTACTCCCTGCCTACAGTAGCACTCCTTAAGGACAAGAAGTTAGTTCTGCAGCCTTGTTAAGTGAGAAACAGCAAAGACCAAACATCACAGGCAAAAGACAGCTTAGTATATGTGATTTATGTCTTTTTAGCCAATAATCTTGATCCCATTTTTGAGTTCTGCACAGACATAAAATTTTACTTTTCCTTTCATTGTAGCTGAATAGCATTAGGAATCAACTTAGGTTCTCTCCCATGAACTGTGTTTAAAATGTCTTTTTTTCAAATAACTTGGGAGGTGCCTTTTATGTTTTTAGTACTGAGGCTGCTTTATTGAAGTATAAATCCAAGCCCCTTCATCAAGGCAGAAAGCTCTGCTGGTTCTTCTGCATTTCCACAGCTTGGTACAGGGCTAGATGCACTTAACTAGGAGGTGTGAAGGAGCATCCTGGAAGAGATGGAAGCTAAATATATTCTGCTACAAGATTTCTTCCATTCCACTCTCCACCCCCAGATCCCAGAGACTACAATGGCTTATGCAGGGTTTTACATATGCAGCTAATGGTGGAGGGAGGAGAATTCCCACGGATAAAGAGCTTTAGCCCAGTACCAGCACGGCACACAGCTTGAATTGGTGCTGGGGTGGATTCTGAGGGAAAGCAATCCCATCACTGCTTCCAAAGAGAGGTCCTACACAATTATTTTTAGGAAAGGATCCCTGGCTAGAAGGAGATTCTTCCCTACAGCTTTGATATAGGCACCTGGACAAGGTGAAGAGGGGATGGGATTTCATCTAGATCCCCTGCACTTAGTGTTTCCTTTTGCTTAGCTCCAAGGGACTTCCCAGTTTGGAGGGTTTATTTTGTTTCAAACCACCCTCTGACACCCAGCTATCTGCGTGCATCGCATGGCCTGCAAGTCTGAAGTGCCATGGCTAGTCCTCCCGAGGCCAGGTGCCTGTTGACACACTTTCCATCTCTTACGAGAGTATCACCTTATTTGTGTTTAAGGAACCCAACTCCATAAAAATACAAAAGAGCAAACAAGAGTTTCCTTTCATTTGCCCCTGATTCTATGCTTACATAATTCCACTAATTTCATTTGCATGAGAGCAAAACCAGAGCCCTAGTCTCTTGGTAGAAATGATTTTACAGGGCTGTTATCCAAACCAGAAGGCTGAGCAGGAGTCTACTTCTCATGCACAAACCACAGCAGCAGAAGTGACATGCGAAGTGGTTATTTTATTCCCACTCTACCTTTCTATGCATGTTTATGTACATTGTGTGCAGTGGGATGGGAGCAGAGAACAACAGCTGAGCAGCCCTCCCTTTTCCACACGTGATTGTCTAGCTCATTGGTTTTATCTCCAGGTACACAAAAAGAAATGAAACCATTAAAAGGGATACCTGTGAGCTGTAAACTTCGAGGGGAAGAAATTACTATCGGTTTGACAGGTTTGTTGGTGAATTACTTATTTATGTAGCTCAATAGATTTAATATTAATCACAGATGAAAGACACAAGTTAAACATGCTTTGCAAACACATGCAGTGCCCTCTCATTTACTCGAGAATGGATCAACTTAAAATTGCTTCTGGTACGGGCACAGATAATCAAGTGTGAGAGCTGAAATGAGGACCAAATGAAAGGAACCCAAATTGCTTTTAAAAGTCTCAAGTGAGTATGCTGTTGGAAGTGCTATAAAAGATAACAAAATGAGCCAGCTAAAAATCGTGGCTCAAGCTCAATTTTTTGCAAGCAATCATAAATCTTAACTTCAGCAGCTTTGTGCTCATCTGGGGGCACTGGACGAGTGAAAAAAAGTTGACCTCATCATCATGTGAAGTTTCCTATTCCTGTCCTAAGTTGTCATTGGTAAAAGCCCACAGCAAGAATTCCAGTTGTAAACAGCGATGTGCTGCCAATGTTTCAGCCAGGGTAGCCCACATTTTTTCCTCTCTGCAGCTGTATGTAGTGCAGATTGTGTGTGAGGGGCTCCATGGCTCCAGAGGAGAAGGATAAAAACCAGCCCTCCTGGCCTTCCCTTCCTTTGCTTCTCTGGTGAAATCTAAACGCCCTTTTTCAGGTGTAATTAAAGAGGGAGATGCTGTAATTTGGCAAATGGACTTTGAAAGTCACAGGGTCTTGTTTCTGTGCAACTGCTATGGAAATAGGACTGAGAAGCCCTTGTCCTCTCTTGCACCCACTCCAACTGCACAGCATAAAGATGCATCTGCAGGTCTTGCACCCTCATTCTCAGAGCTTGTAACCCTTCTCCAAACCATCCTTCTTTGAGAGAGGCAGGATGCTTGATTTTTGGGTGGCTGGCCAAGAACCATATAGGTGAGGTTGCAGCCCTTCCAGCAAGAAGATATTCCTGAAATTTGGTGTGAAATTCAGCTCACTTGGATCACCATGGGTTAGACTTTGGTGCAGAGCTGAAGGACATGATGCAGCAGAACCATTAGTTCCCTTCCAACACATCTGCCAAAGGCAGCAGGCATGTGCTTCAGCATGCAGCTCCCACTCTTACCTGTGGGATGGCTCCCTCAAATTTAGTTTTAAAAACATAGGGATTAGCAACTCCCTATTAGCTATCTCACTACCTGCCCGACAGTTTTCTTTGGTGCAATTAAAAATGTCTCCAGAATGCATAATAAGAGTCAATTGAATTTTTAAAGCATCACGTAGACAATGTACATCACGTGGAAGAACACACTTGGGCTCTGGTGGCCCATGAAAAAAGCTCTGGGTAAAGGAAACCAGAAAAAAAGAGCTTTGAAGAGAATTTCCAGCATAGTAACCTCCCTTTAAAATGTGTCTGTGCAGTCAGTGTCTTGGAGAACCTTGAAAATGTTTGTATTTTATTTCTTGCTTTATATCCTTAAAAATATCCCACTAATTTTTTCTTTACCCCCAGGCCTAGTCAGTGTTGTAATTTAAACAACCAAAGGACCTCTTCTAAACAATGGAAAAAAATGTGTTTTTAAAACTGCACAAATACCTATTTCCAAAAATAATTAACACTGCTGTGGTTTCAGAGACACAAGTGATGCATTTTGAAATAGGACTAAATGTTTATTTACGTGAGAGAGCATGCTAGCTCTGATCTACTGAGAAAATAATGGGCATTAAACCCTACACAGCATACAGTCCACTGAATAAAAAGTAGATTATACTTTAAAAAGAGATCTGTGGTTTAGGGATAACAACTCACTTTGAGACTTAGTAAAATAATAACTATTTTGGTAAAAACTTATATCTTCTGATTTTAAAGCTCTTTTAAGGACTTACTTTAAACAGAATGAAAAACAATGAGAGAGGATAATAAGTCACAGCAAGAAGAAGATTTATTGTGCCCTATAGAAAAGTATCAATCCAAAGTCTTCTCTGTGTCACTGAGTTGATGTGGGGAAGCCAGTGGTGGATTTCCTCCGGGCAGAGGATGTCCCCAGAGGTAAGGAAGATATCTCATGCCCCCACCTACCTTCATTGCCCAGCGAAGGAGATGGCACGAGAGGTTAGAGGCAAAGGGATGCAGCCTGAGCAGAAGAGGGCTGTGATACTTGACTGCTGGAGCAGCTAGCACTAATTTGAGCAGCCCAAAGGTCACGACTATTTATGCAGATAAAAGGTCAATGGCGAGCTGGCATGTGGCTGCAGGCTATCTTGGTACGCACATCACCCGGAGCACTGATACAGGCTTCTGATTCACAGTTTGTCTTTCTGCATGAACTTTCAGGCCAAGCTTTGGCTGGGAAAAAAAAATCTCTGCCATGGGAGTTGACACAGTTAGGATCCAGATGCAATTTTTTTTGTGGCTCAGGCTCATCTGTAGCTAAATCAAACCTTTGAATCATTATTTATAAAAGCAGCCAAATTCTGAACTGTTTGCTCAGTATTTAATAAGCCCTTGTGTGCATAAACTCCTCTGAAAGTGTGCCTGAGTGTAGAGAGAGGAAAAAGTGAGTAAGATGCTCAGGATGTGACCTGCTGAAAGAGAGCCAGTGAAAAGCCTACTGAATTCAACAGAGATAGGTTCTTCAGCTGCCAGTGTGTGTGGATATAAATCCCTTTAAACACGTAGGACCTTAGAGCACAAAACTAAATGACATGGCTTGAATTTACAGAACAGTTTCCATTTAGGTAAAACAATGTCTATTTGGGTGAAAAAGGGAAGCAGATATACTACGTCTAATCTAGTCAGATTCTACACTATATTTGAAGTTTTATAGTCAATAAATGCTTAATCTTGTACTGTCATTATAAAATTAAAATGTATTTTAACCTTCAGTTCCAGCAGCTGTCTGCTGCACTGATTTTAACCAAAATCCTTTTGCTTTCTGCTGCAAATCAGTCCCATATGCCCTGATCCCCAGTAGGAAGTGTGCAAAATATTTTGTGACATTTCACTACCCCAAAAAAGGGTAATGGGAAAGTATCATTACATTGACTTGTTTTTCATCACAGAGGTATTTGGCACTATGCCCTAATTAAGACTGCAGCAATAACTCTATTATAAGCACTGTTTTGCCTCCCCCGGTAATTTTTTAACTGTAGTTGCCTACTATTCTGTCATTTTTGCTTGTTAATAAAGAAAAAATATGTTAGGATGAGAACCTTCCATGCAGAAAGCCACCAAAACTAAGAGTCTTCAGACGTAGAAAAGCGTATTTTTCTTCCAGCCATCTTTTCCTGTCAAAATGGAGAATTACAAAGTTCTTCCCTGACCACTGTCTTCCTCGATGTCCACATGAGTGGAAGTTTAAACAGTTGCATGGATGCATTTTGTCAGGTTTATTAATTCCATTATACCACTTCTTCATATTTTGTGGGCTTGGTTTTGGATGAACTGAAACCAACCCATAACAGTGGCATAGTCTGGTTGGGAGATAAACATATTTTGTCTGTGTTTTCCCACTGAAAATGGCAAAATCCTGGCCACTGAGTATTTGCTAGTACCTTCTCAGTTGTATTCATCAAACTGCAGAGAGTCTCCATTCTAGACTTAGGTTCATTCCTGTGTAAGCACTGTGATGGTAATCATTGGGTGGCGGTTCTCATGGACAAAGGCTTCTGCCCCATGTGTGGAAGAGCAGATAACTCTTGAGGACTTTCTCTTATTCTTACAGCTTAACAAATGAAAGAAAAAGAAGCCTTTGAAGAATCTGAAGACATTGGAATACATTCTGCAATTTCCTGGAGTTTATGCTACCTCTTGTAAGTGTTATGATTTTATTTCCAGTCCCTGGAAAACAGAACTGTACTATAGATGATGACTGTGGGATTTCTGTTATCTTGGAGCAAATATAGGGTTTATGCTTTCCTTCCTATTAAGGTATTTTAGAAAATGAAACACAGAAAAATCAAGATCTTCTCAAAGTGTTGAGGGCCATCTATTCTTGTACTTCAAGAACATGGTTTAGAAAGGGGATCTCCTACTGCCTCTGCCCAGGCAGCCTTCTCATCTTCCAGAATGATATGCTGGTGAAATGAAGACCTACAGCTAGGTTTTCCTCATAGGAGCACAGAAAATACTGCAGGTTTATGGACAGTGTTCCGTCAGAAATCTTCATTAAATGGAAGCAGTTGTTTATCTCTTTAAAATAATAATAATAATAAAAAAAAGATTGTGAGTCCCACTGGCTTTTTACTCTTAAACCTAGTCTAGAGCCTGTGATAAGATCTTGCATCTTCCTCCAGCCTCTCTCAGTTTTATGTGAGTGCACTCATCTACTTTTTTGGTCTCTCCTGTTGTGTTTCACGTTAGTGAATGGTCACAACATAGTTAAAGAGTCAGCTTTAGGTCACCTGAATCAGCTTTACAACATCTAGCCTTGAGTAGGGGAGTCATGTAATCCCCACAATAGAGCTCTGTATCCGCTGGCTGCAAACCTGAATGGCTTCTTGAGGGGGTCTGGCAGTCTGTGGCAAGCACCACACTGCTAGAGCTACCTTGCTATCCATGTCTGAGTTACCTAAATGCTGATTGGGATATGCCTGCGTTGCCTTCAGCATTGACACAGCTACAGGCATATTCTGAAAGCGTGTAATGCAGTCCCTTTTGCCCAGGACTCAGACCATGTAGTGCTCTTGTCTGTGCACTTTCTACAGAAACCGAAGTGTGGGAGGAATCTCCTGTGCTATTCTGTAGGGGAAGAAGTGCCATCCCTGTGATTTATGGGTACTATGTAGTCCAGGTGTGAGTCCTTCAGGGACCAGGCACAAAGGACAGGATAAGGTTTTCAACATGCAAGGAAAAAGTGCAGCTATTCCCACAAGCATGTTTATATTAGAGGAGGTGTCTTCCATCCAACACCATCCATAAACCTTATGTTTTTTAATATCTGCTGCTGTCATCCACGTGAGGTGAGGGTACCTGGATGACCAGTAGCCCCAGCTCCTCCCAGTTCTCAGCATTCTGGGTTGTTTGATCAACAGATGATCTCAGGGTACCAGAAACAGGGACGTCTCATTTAGCACCTTAAAATTTTGCACACAACTAAGTTTTTCCTTGCTAAGGGCTGAATGGGCCTACCAAGTACATCTGGGTGGCTAAGTATTGATTTACACCCTAGTTTTATCCCCCTAAAGTTGGACCTGAGGGAGGCAAGTTCTTTATTACAGACAAAGCTGGAAAAAATCAGCCCCATTATGCAAAAAAAAGCCATGAGCTATTTTCCTTCTGTATGTAGCAGTTAGTTAAATGCTAAGTGTTAGTACTCACTGTAGGTAGAGAACTTTTTCTTCTTATCTTAGAAAATCACTTATAAAATTTGCAGTTAATTTCTAATTAGGTTGTTCAAAATATAACTATAATCTTGAGGAAGCAGCTATAGCATTTTATACCATTGCACTGCACTCTGTATACATCAGTCCGAATGATCCATTAAAGTATTACTAAAATGATAGAGTAAATTGCATTTTCACAACATTAACTAAACCACAAAGAGTAACTGTGAAAATTGCTGGCATATGCAGCTCATCTAACCTTGGAATTCAAATTGCTTTTCTAATTTGCTGCCATAATCCTGAATCTGGACTTCTATAAAACTATATTTCTGTGTTGGGGGATGGGGGAGGGGAGGAGAAGCAGAGTGGACAAGCACTGACAAACCTGTTAAATTACATACCAGAGAGAGAAATTATCACATTAAAAAGCCCGAGTCGGCAGAGCTATACCTGACCATTGCAACAGAGAAATTATCGTCAATTCCCATTATGGCTCTGTCAGAGGGGTCAGTCGCAGCCCGTGCCTGCGGCCGGTCATTTGATGTATTTCCCTGCCTCTCGTGGCACATGCAGGCTGCAGAGAGCGTCAGCTGGGCTGCTGGAAAGCAATTCTGGTTCTCTAGGCTACTAAGAAAGGACCTCAGTATACCTGAGAATCTGCTGGTTTACCTACCTGAGAGTGCCAGCAACGCGTTTGTGAGAGGAGAGAATTCCCCCCTCTCCTATTAGGTTCACCGGGATGTTCACTTTAATGCTTAGTAATGCCGCTGGAAGTGTTGGTGTAATTTCATGGGTAGTGTAATTGCAAGTTAACTTTGTGGCTGATCTCTTCAACAGATGGAAGCAGGGTGGGGGTGGTGATGAAACCCACAGGAAATGGGTGCTGCTGGAGGAAAATGCAGATGGAAAAAAGGAGACACATAAGAACAGAGAAAGGGAAGAGAGAGAGATCAGGGAACCAGGGGGCATAAGAAACATATGGCAGAGGGAGGATGCTCTGAATGACCACTTCTTTAGAGAAAACTGAACACAACTAAAAAGAGTATGAAGAATTTAATATAAATTACAGATACCAAATACTTTAATGGACACTAAAAAACCCCAAATGGTATGGTGTTCAGATTCTCTGGGACCAGACGTTCTTGCATTCAAGTCCCTGCTGCTCAGCAGACCCTTAGGCCACAATTAAAGAGTCTGCATTTTATTTATGCTGTGGGCCTTGTGTTTTCCACAGCTTCCATGCTCCTGAGACTCCAGGAACAGGACTCAGGCAGAACTTGCTGTCTCAATGCAGCCCTTCCACATACTTATCATCAAGTCTCTCACGTCCAGCTCCATTCAGAAATGTTTATATACCTCATCTCAATAGATTCCTTGAGACTTGGCACCTGAGTAACCCAGGTGTCACAATGTTTTGCCTCTCCGAGGAACTGTGCGGATAAAGGACAGATGCTGAGGAGAGGGCCTGGCATATCAGGCCCAGCACCATGCACCCGTGGGCGTTTTGTTGCCAGGATCCAAGCTAATGTCTCCACAGGAGGTGGTTTTGCTCCACACAGACACGCCAGCACTCTGCTCTGCTCTGCTCCAGATTTGAGGGTGTGACATGCACTCACCCTGGGTGCTGCTATGCCACTTTTATCCCAAATCTAGAGCGGGTGATGAATTTTTTTGGTCAAGAACTTGTCTGCAGTGATTCATGCCTCTAGAAATGTAAAGAAATTGGGAATGTCAGAGGAATCCTTAAAACTGAACCAAAGGGGGCATTGGGGAGGAGGAAAACTTCCTTGCTCATCTGTCTGTGTGGAGCATAGCCTGACCACGGGTGGGGATTTACTCCTGCTTCCTATGGCAGAGGCTTGAGAGGGTGTGTGTAACAATAACCTTGTCAGTCATTGCTTTCTCAGGAGAGTATTTTGTTCGCCTAGGTACTCACTACACGTTGAAAAAATGTTATCAGAGTTTGCAAAGACAATAGTTCAATGTGTCTGATTTGTGGACTATAAATACATTAAGAGGAAAGGAGGCCTAACAAACTAGTGTACCACAAAACAGTAACTGCGGACTGATTTCAAGGCTGAAGGCCAAATTTAAGTATGCAGTGTTGTTTTCTGTATTCCCTATGATCACAAAGTGAGCAAGAGAGGTGAGAAGCACTGGACTCAGTCAAGGGGTCCCTAGTTATTTTAAGAAATCAGGTCTTGTTCTGTGTTGTTTTTTTTTTTATTTCCCCCTTTTTTACTAAATTCAGTGGACGCAAGACTGTCCTGAAAAGAAAGCAGGTCTGAGAATTTCCGTTAATATTCAGAGGGAAAAACCTCACAAAATTTCTGTTAAAGAGTTTGTTCATGCCAGTCCCCTCCCAAGCACATCCTATTTATGGCCTATAAACCAAAGAGACTGCAAAGAACAGAGATGACTGAAACCTCTTTAGTGTGCAAAGTGAGAACCATTGCTCTAGTTTTTGTAGTAACAGTGAGTAGATAGGTATAAAATACTGTATAAATACCAACTAAATAATTCCTTCAGTAGATATGGAAGTAGGTAATTTGTATTGAAATGCGACTGGTAATTTGTATTCAAACTTAGGTCAGAAAACTTTAACTCAGGCCCCCAAAGTTTAATAATGAATTTATCGTCCCAAAAACGAGTGTTGTGGTTTCCAGAGATGGCAGGTAGGTTTGCTTTCACTGAACTCAACCAACATTGCAGCTCTTTCCTGAATTGTCTTTCAAAATGTATGTGCAAGTTTGAAAATTGCGTCTGGAGCCATTTACCCAAATGCATCTTACAGAAAATGCTGGTAAGACTCAAGATTTCGGCTCAGAATTTCTGGCCACCTGTTCTCAGGCACAGGATTTGGGCGTACACGGTTCCTAACAGGGAGAAACAGCAAAAATGTCTAGTTGGGGAGGTTTAGGTTGGACTTTAGGGGAATTTCTTCACAGAAAGGGTGATTAGACATTTGAATGGGCTGCCCAGGGAGGCGGTGGAGTCACCGTCCCTGGAGGTGTTTGCTTTAAGCAAGGACTGGACAATGGCACTTGGTGCCATGGTCTGGCTGACAAGGTGGTGTTCGGTCAAAGGTTGGACTCGGTGATCTCAGGGGTCGTTTCCAACCTAATTGATTCTGTTAGATCTGTTCTTTTAAACAACGCTACCAAGCGACGAAGCATCTCTGGCTTGCAGCGCGAGGTTGGAATTTTTTTTTTTTCTGCACCGTGGTGGATGCGGAGCGAGACTCATTTAGTAACTCTTGTGTGGGTGAGGGTTTCCGGAGCACAGCGAGATAAAGGCTCCAAACGTTCTAGCAAAGGCAGTCCCAGGGATACTGTTCCCGCTCGGTGCCCACGGAGCGGGACAGTGGCCGTGGCCGGCCCACCGCGGGTGCCGAGGGGCGGCGGGGCAGCCCCGGCCCGGCCGGGCCCTCACGCACTGCGGGCGGGGGGAGGGGGAACCGCGTTCCCGGCCCAGACTGTGCATGTCCGAGTGACGCATTGCAGGTACGAACCCACCAATCAGCGCCCTCCTTACGGAGTCCCTGCACTCCTCGGCATTTTTTTTCCTAAGATCCTCTTCCGCCCAGGGAAATAGTCCCTCGCCCTGCCCCCCTCCGCGCCCCCGCTCCCCTCCACGCCGTTTCACAAGGGCAGACCCCAGTTTTTCTTGCACTTCGCCCCTTCGTGCGCCCGTGCTCGGGGGCTCAGGGGCAGCGGGGCCGCGCTCGGGGCGCGGGGGGGACCCTGCCGAGAAGGGCGCGAAGGGCCGGGACTCGTTTCGCAGCTCCGCTCGCTGCCGGGGGAAGGGGAGGGGGGAGGGAGCGGCGCGGAGCGATCCGGGCGGGCGGTGAGGCGGTTTATGAGGCGCCGGCGGCGGGCGGGCAGGGCTCAGTGTGAGGCGAGCCGTGCAGCGGGCAGGTCGCGCAGCGTGCGCCCCGTGCAGCTCTCAGCTCCCACCGCACCCCGCAGCCAGGCCGGGCCACCATGGTGAGTCCCTGGGCACGGGGCAGCCGCAGGGTTCGGCGGGCGCCGCTGCGGTGCTCGGCTTGTGAGGCGGGGGGTGGGGGGCGGCTGGGTGCGGATGGGGGGGGGGGAGGTTGGCCGGTGTGGGGCGAGGTCGGCTGCAGAAGGGCGGGGGGCAGAGGTAGGGATGCAGGCGTCCTTCGCTGCGGCCGGCGGGCTCAGGCTGGCGCGGATGGTCCCGCTCGGAGGCGCCGTGTGCGTGGGAGGAAGTGGTGGCGGCGGCGGATGGGTCCCGCCCGGGTCCCTTTCCCGCCCTGGGGCGTTGGTGCGGATTCAAATCCAAACGGCCCCGGGGTCGGCGGGAGCGCCGTGAGGCGGCGCCGGGCGTGTGCCGGGGGGAGCGGCGGATAGCGGTCCTGCCTGGGAGGGGACCCGGGGCGCCGGGAGCGGGGGAAGGAGCTTGCCACGATGGCATCAGCTCCGCGTTCTTATCGCTTCCCCCCTCCCTGTCCCCGGCGTGTGCGGCTGAGAGTGCCTGGGGAGGCAGCCTAAGATGTCCGGCTCGCTGGCGAGGTGTGCTGCGCCTGATCATAATAATGCACTGCGGAGCCCTGCAGCTTCTGAGCAGCATGATGATGAGGGGCAGGCTGTGCCTCACTGCACCATCGCCCTCCTCGCTAGACCTGTTGTCAGCTCGCGTTGGAGCCCCTGCCGATTCCGTGGTACCGCCTTGCTGTTGGTGGCTCCGTTGGACAACGGATTATTTGTGTCCTTTTTTTTTTTTTTTTTTTTTTTTTTAAATCAATTTTGGCTTCCCGTTTTGGTCACTGCAGGGGACGTTCCTGCGTTTTTTATTTTTTTAGTGATGCGTTTAGGATTTTAATCTGCTGTCGAAATAAAGCGCGTTTTGTGGGATCGGAGAATTGTTTCGAATTCGGTCTAGACGATGTGAATTTAGTGTTCGGGTTTTTTTAAAACAAGTGCATAACGAGAAACGTACAGAAAACAACTTTGTTGCAAAAGCAGCACCAATGATTACTTAGGGCTGTCTTCGCATTAAGATATCATCTCTGCATTAAGTATTGTGGAATTGTCTTTTCATTCATTACGTGCTTCTAAGGAATCAGATCCCTGTCAGCTCGTCATGTCTAATGTGAACGATGGGTACTTAAAATTTAGATTTTTTGAAGTGCTGTTTCTGAGCAAAGAAATTAGTTGAATCGAAGCCTGAATTGGCTCTTTTACTTGAACTGTGAACCTTTACAGCAAACCATCTATAAAGGAGGGGGAAAAAAAGCAATGGATCTAGCAGCAAAAGACTTACTGCATTTAGTCATCATCTGTACAGAACCAAAAATGGAGTATCTTCAAGCAAGCTCTGTGTTAAAATGGGTGTGTCCAGGAGGCACAGTGACACTGAATGTGGTTATAGTTCATCCCGACAGACCAGACTGGCTCAACCTGTGACTGAATGTTGTCCAGTACTCCCCTTGCTAGATAAGGCAGAACGATCTGCTCCTAGAATAAGCGAACCCACCGTAAGCCTAATTTTAGTCCGTATATGCTAGTCTGTCTGGTCCTTGTTCTGCAGTTAGTCCTGCCAGAACAGAACTGCCCCTTCAGGTCCCATGGCTGTGAAATACACCGAAATGCCGAGTTTCAGAGAGGAACAGTGTCTGCGATTTGCTGATGGCTCTTTATCAGGCAGTGTTAGTCTGCCCTGTTGAGGATCTCCCAAACTGGTTACTGCAGAGCAGCTACGGCTGTAATGAAACACTACCTCTAGAGGCTGCATGTGCCACAGAAATCGCCGCACTCACGACGGCTCCCCTGCTTTCCTAGGAGGTTTAGATTCTTTGTCAGGGCTTCCGCACAGACTGGGGGTGGGGGGGATGGGAGCTACTGCAGTAAAAATGAAAGTACTGCAACGTGAATCACAGAATGCCGTGTCAAATCTGTGATGGCATCAAAGGAGGCTTTCAGGTGGGTCTTGGCCACGATAAAGGGCATGTCAAACCTTCGGCGTGGGCACGGTACAGTCAGCATTTGAACGTTTGGATCTGAAGTTGTGTTGCCTCGATCAAAGTGCGTACCGTGTCACAGGTATGGTGCGCGATTATCTAGCTTAAATTCGGGGCACAGAACTCTAGGAGGCCCCTCTCGGAAGGGCACAGGGGCCTGTAACTCGCACGCATGGTTCCGGGCTGATAGCCCTCCACCTGGGTGGCACGGGAGGCAGGGATCTGGCAGGCTGCTGGCTCCGCCTTTTACTGCTGTTGCGCAGCAGTCCCTGCAGAGCCCAGCACTGCAGAGTGCAGATGGTGTTTGTTCAACCTTGCCCCACCTCCCCGCTTATCTTTCAACTGTTCCATACCTGTGCCTTCTAATAAGCTTTGTGCTCTGCTCAAACAATGTACCTCTTACAGGTACTGCAGAGCTTATCCAAATTCATGGTTAGGATGTTTTAAGTTTCTGGAAGAATTAGAGGAGGAAGAGCTTGAGAACGCTGAACACACTGCTATGTCATGTCTTCATATAAAATTGTTTGTATAAAACAGTACGTGACTCAACTTGGTAACCCTTAAGTACTGACCTAAATAAACTAGGTTCTTGTTGCTTAAATCTGATCTACAGCTTTCTGTGGATATAAATGTCTTATGGAAATGTAGCACATCGTTCTCCTCACTCGAACAATAAAAATGTAAATGGCATGCAAAGGTGGGAGCCTGTGTTAATGATGCTCTCCAGGCAAGCGAAAATCTGCTAAACTTCTGCCAAGTGACCGGCAGAATACTTCCATCCCAAAGCCTAGGGTCGAATTGCTGATGTTCTCAGCAGTGTTGCTGCCACCTTAGTCTGGTTTTTTGTTCAGGTTTTTTTTGTTTTATCATGGGGATACTTCCTACAGCAGCTGAAATTTGGACAAGTGGAATCTGTAGCTTCCAATACCCATTGGCTGCTAGTTTAAAAGCTGCTCAGCAGGGAGGTCTTGGTTCTTGAAGTAGGTGAGCCCCAGGCAGTCTGAGAAAGGAACTGATCGAGGCCTTTGTCTTGGGTTGTTGCTGTATTCTATGCAGATTTTATTTTTTGGTAAGCAGTTTAGCTCTTGTATGGCTGCTTGAGTAGCTGTCTTTCCTTTTGTTATAGGAGAAATAACCAGCAGCTGGTGATTTCTAAGTTTGTATGCAATATAGAAATGTAATTAAAATTGTAATTAGTAAAGTAAAAATTGACAGGTGGTGCATATAGCTTTTTCTAAGTCTGCCCTTGACAGATGGTTAATGTGTTGGGAGACTTTGCTGGGCACAGCTAGCGACTGAAAATTTTTCTGTCAATATTGCAGTAATTACAAAAAGGTTGCTGCTGAAATGGTCACAACAGGAACAAAACTGAAAAAGTGTTGAATGTAGGCAGTGAATGTGTCTCTTCTGTATTTTAGCATGGGTTTCTTTAATCTTCAGTGGCGTACTATGAAGAGTTCAAGAAGCTTTCCTGAAGGAAGTGTGTGGCATTGTTACTGCAATTCAGTTGAAGCTATCCAGACTTTGTGTGAAGAATAAGCTGACTTGAGAACCTAGGGAAAGCGCTTCTACAGTCCTCAAACACCTTTGTGCTGTCAAATCCACTTTATTCAAAACTGGTGATAGATACTAAAGAGGTATAAACTGGGGCCTACCCAACTGATACAGAAACTATGTCTTAGACCACAAACCCTTTCTCTGCTGGCCCTGTTTACCTGGTAGCTGAGTCAGTGTAGACAATGGTCTGAAAAAAGTCTACACAGCCATATGTCATTGAAATGACTGGTTTGGGCTGAAGCTGCTATCTTGTTTTATGGCCAGGTCTTGGATATGAAGCTTCAGGTTAATCAAGGGATGATTTAATTCTAGCAAAGAGTATATTCTTCTAATTTTACCATTGTAACTTAATAACTTAGCAGAAGATACTAGTCTGCCTTAAATTTGACATTTGGGGGTTACTGCTGCATTACTTAGACCTAAAGTGTTTCGTTTGAAGCTGAGGCTGGTAGTGTGCTGTGTAAATGAGTTTTTAAAACCAGTCTAGAGGGACCTCTGTGCCCTGAGCTTGCTAGTGTTACTTGGGCAATTGATTGATAAAAGTGGTAATATTTTACGTGGGTGTAGCAGATATTTCAGGGTCAGGAAATGAGGAGAGGCTACCAGTTTTACTTAGCAAGCAATCCTGATGACTTTTGAGCTGTATTAATTAGAACTATTTCAGAATGCTACAGATAAGTCATGAAGAGCAGCTACCATATTTAGAGGCTTCTACAAGTCTTATTTTGCCTTGAACTTTTGCTGCAACTATAATCATATTCTCTTTTATTGCAGGCTGATCAACTGACAGAAGAGCAGATTGCAGGTGAGACTTCTGTGCTGTGTTGCTACTCCTTGACTTGGCATGTCTCTTAATCCAGTGACAGCCTTGTGTTACACAAGATATTTTGCTTTCTTAGATACTAAAGTAATATGGTGGAATGTTTTGATATGTTACTTAAGTTTTAAAGGCTTATCTACTGTAAAAGCACCACGGACACAATGAATGTGAAGTGTAGTTAAGCAATCCTCGCATCTTTACTGGCTAATAGACCAGTGACTCTTCATTTTTCTCTCATGACTACGGAATTGTCCCAAGTGCAAAGTGAAAGGGGGTGGGGCGGGGGGAGGATAACAAGGGAAGGCTTGGAATCTGCAGTACTTTTCTAACAGAAGGCAGAAATAATGTACTTTGCTGTACCCTGTCAGCAGAGATGTTTCAGAGTGGCTCTTGTTGATGACAGCAGAGACTGGCTTCAAGATGACAACTCTTGATATTCCATATTTGGAACTGCATTTTGTACTTGGACACAAGTGTTGTGTGTGTGTGTGTGCTGTTCTGGTGGCCTGGCACTTGCTCTGAAATGCTTAAATATGCATCTGTTATATCTTAGTATTGGCCCTTTAACAATGGATTATGTGCTCTTACAAATGCTTATTAATGGCAAAAACTTTGGGTTATCATGTCTGCTACTCGTGCAGGCTGCACAAACTTCTGTGTTTCTTATTGCTCTCTGTAGACATATTTGAACTTCAGTAATGGATGTGACTTAAAGCTGGTCATGCAGAATTCAGCCTTGCCAAAGACATTAAAGAACTTCAGGGTTTTGATCTGACAAGTGTGTAGTGTTAATACTAGAAAGTCTTAGTGTGCATAACTGTTGTGTGAAATTATTTTAGAGGATGTTAGAGTTCTGCTAATCTAATAGTGCCAGGTCAGGCATACAAATAACAGCCTCTAAGAGATACTACTATTTAACTGTGGTGTATTTCTTAAAGACACTGTATTAAACAGAAGTGTCATTATGAGCTGGTTTGTTTTTGCCATAATTGCCAAATCTGAAGTGTAAGAACATTCTTCTGTAGCTTTTAGACTTTAGAAGCTTGCTTTTACTCAAAGGAGACTAATTATGGTTTTGTGGAAAATCCTTAGTCTATTTACTCGTAGCCATGGTACTGTCTTGTGAGTAAGCACAAGCCAAATTTAGTTCTACTTAAGATTTTATTTTTTTTTCTGCAGCTGGCCTACATATCTTAAAGGTTTTGTGATCAGTTTAGTTGGAGCAGACTTAATCAGTTGTCATTGCTGACTTTTCAATGGTGCATCACTGTTCCAGTTCTTAACTGTAGAAGCTTTGTTAGTTGATGTAACTGATTATGGAATATAAACAGGAAGCTTATTACCTTGGGATTAGTGAAAATTTTAGGTATTTCTTTATGATGTTATAATTCTTGGAACAAAAAGTGAGTATTGATAAGCCTGTCATGCTGGAATAGAGGTTTTCATGTGCATGGAAAGAAAAAAAGTATGTCTTTAGTGTTAGTATTTCGTGTAAAATGTCATGCCTCTTTCAGTTCAGTTATTGGTATTTCATTAAGCAAATGTGTTTGCAAGGAAGCCATAAACCATGAACTTCAGATATGAAGACATGAGCCCACTGGTCGTCTGTTGGGGAACCGTCCCCCAGTACTGCCTAGGAAGGGCTGCCCCTGACTAAGCAGTCTGCTTAGTTCTGCTGCTGAAGGCCAGTGTCTTGCCATGGAGACTTACCGGTAAAATTTGAGTGTTCTGCAGACTGGCTTGGAAAACTTGAGCCACTGCCATTGTAATTGAGCTTCTCTGAAGATACCTAGCTTTTGATTTGAAGGTAAACTTAGTAAATGGTACTGCAAGGTAGTGACAACTTTCCTAAATAAAAGGCCAGAATACTTAATGTAGCCTCTTCTCCTGGGCTTAAAATCTTCCACCTCTTCTGCAAAGCACCAGAATAGAATTGTTAAAGATTCAAGATGTTATTTTCCGTGGAACTCATTAATTATATAGGACTGAAGCTCCTTGTCAGTGTAAGAAGGGGTGAAACTTCCCAGTTTGTTCATACAAAAGACTGAGTTTTGGCTGAGTAAAGACAGAAAGTGAATACTGGCTGCAATTGCATTCAGTAAGAATTAAAATTGCTAAGTCCAAGGGCCCTTTGGTTAAGCATTGTATTATAAAGATGCCTTTGTCCCAAAGCCAGCTGGTCTAGTGAGCTATCCTTCCTTCCACAAGACCTCCGGGTTCTAACTGGGCTCTGTGAACAAGTAGGCCTATGTATGGTGTTTGTTATGTCTTGTTCCTTTACTGTGCTGTGGTTCTCTGTCCACAACAGTGATTTAAAATTTATGTCATAGTAGAAATAGACATGTTTAAGTGTTGAGCTCCTGGTAGCTGTGAAGAGAACAATTGACAGTTCCAGGCATAGCTTGCTAAACTTTGCAAGACTGGGAATGGTAGCCCTGGTTCACTGAACATATTAGGTCACTGAAGACTGCTACTTCATCTGGAAAGGTGATGTGGTGTAGAGATGCCTTGGAAGCTGTGGTTAAAAAGAACATTTTGAGCTAGGGTGTTGGAGTTTAAATTCTGTTGGATTAGCCTTTCTTTCATGGGGCCTGGAAGTAGTGTTTTTCTTGATGCAGGACACTTTTCAGAGGAAGGAAACCTTGTAGCCTTATAAGAGAGTTCTTATTTGCAATTTGGTATGGAGAAGTGGAATGGAGAAGATTTGCTTTACATGCTGCATGGAGTCATAAAATGTATGAGGTGTATTCATGTTGCAGGAAGCCAGAATTGAGTTGCTCACTAACCTTCAGTGTTTCATAGCTGCCTTCACTAGCCGTGGCTGCAAATCTTCCAAAGCTATGCTAGGTTTCTCTTGTGTTCATCTAAACTGTATCTGTGTAGGTTGTTACTTCTTTGTTCTAATTACTGGAGGTGGTTCCCAGAAGTGGTTAAAGAGGTATTTTAATTGTATTCCTAACTTGATTCAGCATTTTAAATGAGAATGTGCTGCTAATCTTTGACTTGCTTTATTTTCTTTATGGTTATACTTACGATTTATAGCTGGTTGCTTCTTAGCCTACAGCATCTTTAAGTGAAAGAAGGGTAAAGTTGTCCTTTGAGTGGTTCCTTTTGAGTGTTGAGAGCATACCACTGAAAAGCCTATTTTTGTAGAAAGCAAGTCTTTAAATTTTGTGTAAAAAAACAAAACCAGCAACAAAAAAACCCCCACAAAACACCAATTACTAATTTTAAGCAAGATCACTGCAATACTGAGAAGTCTGCTTGATGGTTGGGTTAGTGATGGTTGACCTTCATGTGAAGGACAAAGTAGTTAACAGGTAAACATTTTGAATAACACTTGAGCACTTCACTCTTCATGGAGACTCAACTTTTCCCTTTTGAGGTCCTTCCATGATTGACTATGAACTTCTGTACTAGCCTTGACCTGAAAACCTTTCCTTCGCTGGTGTAAAACATATGTCCTGATAAACCTATTTGTTACCTCTAAGATATCTGAAACAAGCCCCAAAGACTGTTTGGAAGTGACTATAGGTACAGGTGCTTGGTGATTATACAATACTGTCTTAAGACAGTTTTGTTTGGTCCTGTGGTAGCCTTGCTCCAGTTCTTATGGGCTAAACAATGGGAGCTGGCTTTTGGAACACTTCAGACTGTTAGATGTAGAAGAGTAGGGTTTTTTTCCTGGGACTTGATTGTGACTCTGGTGTTAAAGCTGCATTAATGAACTATAAAAAACCTATTTTTGTAGTTTCATTTTTAACACTTAGCAGCTTGAACTCACCTCAAGGGTTTCAGAGTATGAAGTGGATGAAGTAAGACTTCATGCAGGTCATGTGAAAACACAGTTTCTACTATGACTAATTCTGGTCTGGGAAACCCACCATCTGGAATGTTGGCTGCTTGGAAATGTTGAAAAAAACAATACTTGGAAGTATTTCTGATGCAGAAGTACCCTTGAGCTGATGAGTTGTCCAAAGGCATGATATGATCTTAGGTGCCTTGAAAGCTGTAAAAAGATCTGAACTCTACAGGTTAAGATTTTCACGTTTAACTGTCGTGTGTATGAGCTACTACAGCCCAGTGAGCTTTGTGGCCAAAGACAAACAGATGGCATGGATTAAAACCAGCTCCATTTTTGGACTGGACAATTAAGCATGTTATGCTTGTATTAATATTGTTGGCTACAATACAGCCATTGTAGGGGGTAAAGAGGTAATGTTGAAACATGGCTAAAGCAGTCCTATAACTAGTCAGAAACACTTCTGTGAGTGCTGTTTCAGGATGCAGTAGGGCCAAAGCAATTTTCTAAGCAGCTTTTCAGAAATAAAGGCTCCAGTGACTCTCCTCCTTCTTCAACTGTGGTAGCATGCACCGTTCAGACATCTGTGTCTAGCAGAAGTGGCTTATAATGAGAAACTTGCTTTTAGTTTGGTCTGACCATACCTTTTTCCATTGGCTCATCTCCTCTTTTAGTAATAAAAGTGCTGTTAAGCTATAGCATTTATATTTTAAGTACCAATTTCCAATTTTGTCATGTAATTCCATACTGTTTTTGTTGAGATACAGTTCCTACCAAGAATGTGGATCATTCTAGTTCCAGGTAGCTATTTCAGCTCTGTGTTAGGAATCTTTTTCAAGATAGATAGTAACAAACACCTGAGTACTTCTGAAATGGATGACCTGCAGTCTTAATTTAGGTCAAAATGTGGTTGATTAGTGGACTGGTGTGTAGTTTTTCAGATGTTGGTGCTTTGATATTGGCATTAGTTATACTGGCTGAGCAGCATACCAGAATTTTCTTACAAGAATGAAATCAAATAATTTAGAACAATAGACAGCAGTGGATTAAGTTAACCTTTCAAAGCTGAAGGGATTAACTTTCTTGTTGTTGTACAGAATTCAAAGAAGCTTTTTCACTATTTGACAAGGATGGGGATGGTACTATAACTACAAAGGAGTTGGGGACAGTGATGAGATCGCTTGGTCAAAACCCCACAGAAGCAGAGCTACAGGATATGATCAATGAAGTAGACGCTGATGGTAAGACTTTACTAATAAGTAATTTAATAAAGTGCATGAAACGCATTTTTCTAACAAAGTGATTGTCTTTCAGGCAATGGCACAATTGACTTTCCAGAGTTTCTGACAATGATGGCAAGAAAAATGAAAGATACAGATAGTGAAGAAGAAATTAGAGAAGCGTTCCGTGTTTTTGACAAGGTACTATAATGTTTACCTTAAATATTCCTTTTGAGAAAACTGTCTGACTTCTAATGTGCTTCCTCATGTAGCTGAGGGGTATTTGCAGTCCTGTCATCTGGAACCTCTAGATGGGCCAGTCACCCTCTACTGTGGTGCTGTACATGGAAGTCAAATGAGGTGTCAGGATAGTAGCGGGTGACACTGTGATACCGCTTGCTGTGATACTAAAATACGTGTACACAACTGGCAGGGAAATTGTTTTAAGTACTTAAAAATGTTAATATTTTAAATCTTTCATGTAGTCTTTGCTAAGTGAATTGCTAAAAGAGTCTGAAGTTACTCGGTTTACTGAAGATGCACCCTTAAACCAAAAACATACGGTGTGAAGTACCTTTGGTGTTGGAGAGGAAAGTCAGTTGGGTTAGTATACACTAGTACTTCAATGTTCGGTGCCCCAGCTAGCAGGGAATATGTAAAAGTGGTCTCTGAAGGCCTTGTGGCTTTGTGCTGGAATCCTGTTAAATAGGCAAATAGATAAGTAGCTTCTGTTCTAAGAAATAACCACTTGAACCACAGTCACGTAATTTAATAGACGCCTGTCACCTAAGACGGTTGCAAAAGGTGCTGGTTTCATTGTTAGTGGTATAAAAATGTCTCAGAATAGGACAGCCAAAGTAGACTATATTGGATAAGTTGATCTTAAAATGTCTTTTTAAGACTAAGAGATTGAACAGTGCTGAAGATGTTTACAGCTCTCATTTGTCTTGTGCAAATGCTAGTGGTTAAAGCTATGTTAACTTCTTAATGTTCAATTTGCTCTGCAGTGTTCTTAAGTTATAGTTAAGTCACTAGGCCTTAGGCAACTCTATTCCAGTGTTCCTTTTATCCCTCCCAGGATGGCAATGGTTATATTAGTGCTGCAGAACTCCGTCACGTGATGACAAATCTTGGGGAGAAGCTAACAGATGAAGAAGTTGATGAAATGATTAGGGAAGCAGACATTGATGGTGATGGTCAAGTAAACTATGAAGGTAAGGAGTTGCTAACTGATTTTTTTTGTGTAGCACTTCTCAGGCTGGTGCTTGTGTGGTTGCTTATAGCCACACCAAGTTTAAATAGGGCAGCGTTCAGACAAGTTCATCTGAACACGCAGTGTTCCTTTAAGCTAATGTTCAATTAGTATGTACATTGTGTACCTCTGAATGGATTCAAGAGTGAGTGTTATTGCTGCCTTTGTGCCAAAGGCAGAAAAAGACTATTCAACTGTGCAGTATAAGAATTAACTTCCTAAATTTAATGATGTCTAATGACCATTAGAATAAGCAAGTTGTCAGATGTTCACATACTGTTCTGTTCACTAACGAATGTTGATCTGACTGTAGGAATTCACTTGTTTATCATAAATACTTTTAAAATTGCTTACTAATCAAAGGAGGAAAGCCTCTAAAATATGCAGAAACTTCAAGACCTTTAGAAGACCTCTTCAATATATTTCACACAAATCAGCTGTAACTTAATTTCTATTTCCTCCTTTCTTTCTGGCATTGAAACTTAACTAAGTCATGCAAGCAGGAGGAATTCTTTTAGACACTTGTTTGCAGCTCAGACACACTAATCTTGTTTTCATTTTAACTTTCCAAACATGCTGTAGGAAGTAGTGATGAGGGTATTTTCAGATAATACCTGTACTGTTTCTGAGGTGTAGGTGTGCTTTTCCTTTAAGGCCTCTTTGATTGGGGCCTAAGGATGAGCACTCATCTGTCAGTGAAAAGTCATTTTTATGTACAAGGCTGCTGTTTCATCACTGCGCTTATGAGTAGACTGTTCAGAGAGTGGCACTAGAGAGGGTCAGCATCCCTCTTGTTTCCAGTTGCTCTTCTGAAACTTGAGCAGCCAATTAACTCCTTTTAGGTTCCCAGTTTCTTTTCATTATTGTATCTGAAACTATGTTCCAGCACAATAAATGAATCCTATTTTGTGGGTTCTGACTTAAAATGTGCCGTGAATAAGCATTGAAGCAGTTGCTTAAAGACAGGCAAAATAGTATGACTTGGGCTGTTCTGATTTGGAAAATAAAAAATTCAACACTGTACACCTACTTATTGTCACTTCAGTGTGGTTTCTACTCTTAGTCATTCTTGGGTATCTTTTCCCCATCTGTAAGTCGGTGGGCATGAATAATGTTTTGTTTTGGAAGTAAGGTTGTTCCCTAGTTCACTGAGGGACCAACTTTATTATAAAGAAGTAGAGGCCTCTTGCCATTAAAAATAGGAGGGGTTTGGGGGTGATTGGTGAAAAAGGGGACGGTCTGGAAGATGCTTTTTTTGACTGTAACTGAAAGCATAGTTTCCAAACAATGTTCGGCGCCTATAAGGTCACTTTTGAGATCTTGCAATTCAGTTTCTTCTCTGAATAACTCATGCAACTCTTTCCTTTTACAGAGTTTGTACAAATGATGACAGCGAAGTGAAGACGTTGTACAGAATGTGTTAAATTTCTTGTACAAAATTGTTTATTTGCCTTTTCTCTGTTTGTAACTTATCTGTAAAAGGTTTTTCCCTTACTGTCAAAAGAATATGCATGTATAGTAATTAGAAGGCCATTCCTCCATGTTTTTCTCCTTTATCTTACTGTCATTGTTCTGATTTTTGGAAAATTGATCTAAGTAACAAATGTTGCATGTGGCTTACTCTGGATATTTAAGCCCTTCTGCACATCTAAAGTTAGATGGAGTTGGTTAATTTGAGGGAACATCTGGATTGTCTATTAAAGAAGTAGCTTTCTTCAGGAGACTTAGGTATGACTGGTGTGACAAGTTACATAAAGTAAGCTAGGGTTTACCATGCATTAGCAATTCCTTAGTTAAAGCAACACGCTGGCTCTCGTTCTCTAGTACATAAGAGTTTATTCCCCTGTCTGTGATGGAGGCTGAGGACTCTTGCAGTAAAATGAGGTTAATAGTATCTGTCATGTGGCTAATGCACTGTAAAAGTCATTCTCCTAGCTTACTTCACAGTAACTTGTTTGTGGCCATACCTGTAACATGTTGTTGAAATGTGGAGTCTTAACATTGTGGACGATTGACAGTCAACAATATGAAACTTAAGTTGCACTAATGCAAAACGGGTGATTTATCCAGGTACTCGTACACAAGTTTTTTTTGTACTGCTGGTCCTGTACCAGAAAACATTTTCTCCTCTTGTTACTATGCTTTTTAAACTTTGTTTAGCCACTTATTTTAAAAAAAAAAAAATCTGCTTACGGCACGATTTGCCTCAAATCCATTCCAAGTTGTATATTTGTTTTCCAATAAAAAATTACAATTTACCCATACTGTTTCAATGTATCCTTGAATTATTTACAGGAATTGTTCAATGCAGTTGCTGCTCTGTGTTTCAGTATGTAGCAGTTCGGTTTGCTTATGCAATGGATTGGCTGTCTTAAAATAGCTTGGAAGGTGAAAACTTAGTCCTTAAACTCTGGCCCTTAATAGTATTGTTGACTTGAAGAAGCTTTCTTACTAGTAGTTTAAAATGTATTTTACAGTCTTGTGTGGAGCTTGGTGCTTCAATAAACTTACCGTAGTGACTGGCTATGCCCACTATCTGTAGACATTGTGAACTGGATGTTGACCTAGTTCAATAGTTGACCTAAAATTAAAATTCCTTGTTCAGACAACTAAACCTGTTTGCTTTCTTTTAATTATTTTGGAGTTTATTCCCTCTCAGCTGCTACATCGGGGTAACTTAGTCTCACACTTGGGCTTTCCTGAAACTGCCATGTCTGAGTTGCCATTCAGGATGCAGCCAGCTCAAAGTACAGAAGGAAAACATTCTCTTACTCATTTGTTAATGAGCATGATTGTGCTTCTTGCACTAGTTTCTGGTCAAGGTTTAAATTTTTTTTTAAAGCAGAAAACAAACCTGGTTTCGACCAAGGACAGATCCAGGAACTCAATGCCAGAGGCTGCTCGTGCCTATTTCCTCTCTACTCTCCTGGCAAGAACTGACTTGACCTTACATATGCTATATGGTTATCTTCTTCATGGATTCTGGTGGCCTTTAAACAAAGCATTGGCCCCTGTATCTGGTTACCCTCACTGGTCCCAGCAGAGCAGTTACCTAATGTTTTAAAACTGCTTCAGTCATCTTTGTCTTTATGATTGCAGTGAACATGTAAAATCAGGACAGCTGTTCAATCTGAATTCAGGAACACTTAATCAAATGTTTATGGTCATTGATCTTAAAAGCTCTGCTCTCTAAGGACTATGAACAGCTCTACTGGCTTTCCAAAGAGGCTTGTCAAAAAGCATTTAGATTGCCAGCATCAGAATTCCTTAGAACTGTTGTTTGTGCACTGGCAATCTGATTCAGGAAACTTATGCAGTCTAAATTTTCTAGCAGTTAGGGTTTCCCTTTTACAGAATAAGTGACCAAACCAACACTTCCCACCCAGTCTTCAGCCCATGGTCTAGGAGCCTGGGGACAAGACACAGGTATTTAAGCTGGCACAGGTTGAGGAGAATTTGGCAGAACCATCAGAACAACCACTTGAGATTCTGAGTTGCCAGAGTATTGGAAGTCTCATTTTTAGAGGTAAGTAAAGCAAACAGGGATCTGACAAGAATTTGATTTTGCCAGTCTGGTGTTTTGACTTTGAGTAGACTGAGGATTGCACTTCAACCTATGCAGGCTTCTACAGCTCCACATGCGTGTTCTGGAAGCATCTGTGGTGAAAAGGAGAGGGCCCTCTCCATTATGAAAGACTGTGCTGGCCAAGTTCTTTGCCTTTCATAAAAGGAGTGGGTGAAGAATGAGTGAGAAGGCCACCTTTATTTATGGCCACTTTAGCTTCTCCCAGCTTGGAGTGTTTTAGTCATAGGGAATCAAAGCTGCTGGTTTTGTTTGGTTTGTCCATGTTGCTGTTATGTAAATGAAATGCCTGATTTCTAGGTCAGTATTGAAGTCTTGTAGCCCTGTTTACATAATTCTTAAACTGTGGAATGGGAGTGGCGGATTTCAGTACTGGCTGCTAATGGAAGGATGTCTTCTCAGGTACAGTGGGCCAAGTGTGATGGAAGCCAGTGGCATTGGTCATGAACCTTTTGGCTGAGGTGCGCTTCTGCATCCTCTTGTGATTGTGGAACAGTAGTCCTTAGGTCACTCCAGGCAGATTTCTGGATACATGTGTAGGAACACTGAAGTTTCAAGTTCAGCTTCTGATAGCTATACAAGACAATCCTTCATCCTGTCTGATAAATATGGTGGGGGTTCTTATGTTCTGTATACTAGCAAAAAACAAAAACACCTTTGGCATGACACTGCAGTAAAATGGCTGTTGGTGTTTTATTCTACCCTGGGCATTGAGGTGGGAGATCTTAGGCCTAATGTTCCCTTAATGGGTAGGCTTATTGATCCCTGATGGGAGGGAATGAAGACAGCCAGATTAATCTCAGTAGCATCCACGGGCAGGACAAGGGGCAGTGGGCACAAATTTGAATACCAAGTTCTGTCTGAACAGGAGAGAAGACTTTTACAGTAAGAGTGATAACCTTAGGTTGTGGAGTCTGTGTAGATTTAAAACCTAGCTGATGAGGTGCTGGGCAAATGGCTCCAGCAGATTCTGCATTGAGCAGAGAGTTGGACTAGGTAACCCGAGAATCACTTATCTTGGCACAGACCTCTTGAGAAGTGAAAGTGCCCCTGCTAGCTTCCTGGGCTGACTGTGGTCTAACCCTACCTCCATCTGGCGGTCTTCTCCAGCGAGGGAAGGTGCACAATTGCTTGCTAGAGCCTGATAAGCTTTAGAGTATGTCTCTTAACTCATCCTAGTAGTGTTAGGAGTCCCAGACAGGACTAAGGCATGGTACCTCAAGGTTGCGAGCTGTCCTGAAAAAAAAATACTTCCCTAGTCACTTGTGACTGTGGAGTTTTGAAGTGGTAAATACGTGGCTGGATTAGTAATAGTAGCTGATAAGTTTGCAGCCTGTTAAGATAACTGCTAGTAAATTAATGACAGCTAATGGCTAAAGAAGAAGGTAAGTGAGGATTAAGGGCCTGCTAATAAGATCAGTCTTATTATTTGAGTGATACTATAGCTCAGAAGGCAGAAGAGCGTGTAATGCAGGAGTGCAGCTGGTGGACCTGCTGCAGGCAGTGCACAGGGAGTATTTAGTCTTCTGGCCATTGGTCTCCAAAGACTTGGCTCTCAGGAGTGAGGCAGCTGTGTTTGTTGTTATCAGAGTGGCCCACTCAGAAATTGTTTGCTAACAACCTGGACACAATGAGAAGCAAAATTACTGCTTGCTTGTATTTATGTGTATCGCTTCCATGACTATACCATGTTTATTGGATAGTGACTCAGTCCACTTAAGAGAAAAGCTGTGTTAAACTGGTTTACCAAGTAAAGGGAGTTCCATAGTTCAGGATTAACCTCATTGCTCGCTGTTTCCAGTGAGGGTGGGTGGGAAATACTAGACACTTTAAAATTTCTCCTTGAAATACTGTGTTTAAAAATGGCTTTTCTGTTGAAGTCTTCATGCTGTAATGGACAGTTTAAGAAGTTTGTCAGTCTGTCAAATGAGACTTCTCAGTTAAAAATGTTCAGCTCAGCAAAACTTCTCTAAAAATGAGTCTTGAAAAGTAACCTTTTTTTACCAAGTGAGAACAGTAGGTATTTGAGATGACTGAAGATGAATATGCTGGGGTGTGCAGTCTGAGTATAAAGAAAAAAATGTTTAGTTCAGCTATAAGGGACAGTTCCAAAACAACTTGGGTACTGCATATTAAATCTGTGCTTTAACAGAACCTTGAAAAGGAGATTGAGTCACCTTTGGGTTTGTTAAAGTAAGTGTATATCATAGCATCTCCCTAGCTGTCTCTTTTCTACTTACACCTACCTTTATCATCAGTACAGATCTGTAATTGGAATGAGAATAACCATCTGCTCCAGTTTCTGGTTTTGAAAAATGTTCCTACAAGAACAGTCACAGCTTGTCAAGTTATCTATTTACTCTGAGGGCCTCAATTTTCCTGTTTCACATAAGGGCTAGTCTGATCTCCTGGTGTCATCTTCAGGTGATGTAAATGGCAGTTTGTATTTGAAATTGATTACTCCCTTTGGCTGCTCTGTAGAAAAAACAGTTCCTTTGGGTTTTTTTCAATATGAACTATGGAGAAGAGGGCATTTATTTCAGTGTCTTAAACTTGGGATTCCCGAGATACTGTTGAAGAAGTTGTGCAAAGATCAACTGGGATACCTTCAGATGTAGAAGATTGGGTAAAGATGACTTCAATGGCAGTAGCCTAAAGATGAGGCATATTCCTTGCAAAACTCTGATTGGATGGTGTGACACAATAACTCTTAATAACATTATCGATAAGTTCAGCAGGTTGTTGAATGGGTCTGCTTTTTGCTGCGTGCTGTGTGTATGTAAAGTAGCAGTGCTCTTAGATCTTGCCATACAAACAGGATATCATGCAGTGTTATGTAGTGACTGTACACTAATAGTTGGCTTTTTTTAGGAGCTGAACTGGAAATAAGAGTGAAAGGAGGGCATAGGGGAAAGAAAGAGGATAAAAGGGTGTAAAATTAGGAGAATAGCATGGGAGGAAGAGAAGTTTGATGCAAACATCTAATAATTCGTGCAAGACAAAGTCCACCAGTATTTTTTTAATAATAGCAACACCCTAGGGCTAGAACCCCTGCCTTGCTCCTGCAGGGTGTTCTCAAATGGCAAGGGTGGTAGCTGGGTTTATTACATTTCCAGTGGACCCCATAGCTGGAATAGAGTCTTTAGATTGTTCCAATTGCATAACCCTCATCTTGCAGACCTCTGGGTAGGCATGTGCTTGCTCAGGAGTGAGACTTTCCTATTAGTAAAGCAGTACTTTTATCAGAGTAATTGACACCTTGATCAGCAAACAAGATCAGTTCTCCATTCAGACCTCTCCCTTAGTCATTTAGGTATCACCAGCTTGTGCTGGCTGGTTCCTTGTGTGACAAGGCAACCCACAGAGGTCAGACAGGTATTCCCCTTCCTTCCAGGTCTGACAAGCTCTAAGTTCAGATTAGTCACTGATTGTATTGTCACAGCAGCACATTCGTGGTTCTGTTGTACCTTTTTAAAAGGCACGTGCTTTTTGGCAGCCAGAAAAATATCCCTGAGAGAAGAAATCTCTGCTAGCTTTTTGTGTGGGATTACAGAAAAGTTGTCTGTTCTGGGATGAGAGTTAATTTTTTTTTTTTTTAACTAAGTTTTTTTTCACACTGCTAAAAGACACTGCTCTGGAGATAAAAGTGGGGGGAAAAAGGTACAGTGCTTTCCCCTCTTGCCAGTCTGTCACAAATTGTGAAACATTAGAAGATTTGCAACCCCAGGAAGACTGGAGTGTTTTGCAGTTCCCTCTATTTCTAAGGTCTTCCAGCCTCTGACCAGTATAATTCTTTTTTCTATTAAATAGACACTATTTTTCTACTGTTTACTAAACCTGAGGCTTTCAAAAGACCTTTGAAGCTCCCTCTATGTGAAGTGGAAATGAAGAGTCTTGTTGCGGCCAAATCAGTCACACAGTCTGGAAAATCATAAGGTCTACTCTGAAGCTCTGTGGTCAGTGCAGTCTACATTGATTCAAAAGGTCTTCAATATGCTTAAAAATAAAGCATCTGATGGATTAGGATGTGTGACAATTTCCAATAACTTGGAATTGATTCACAAAGCAGTGTAATATGTGATCAGAATTTTTCCTTTTTTTAAAGACGGTAGAAATAAGACAGACTGCATAATTGATTTCAACTCTGAGAATGCTTGGCATTTTTCCTTGGAATTAATATTGGCATTTATTTATACGTATGTTGCACTTTAAAAGGCTGCCAAGATAAAAAGTATTAGAGGATTGTCTTCTGTTGACTCTCTCTGTGGAAGCCATCCCCACCAGGCAGATTAACAAGCCAGTTTGCAGGATCATCTGAAAGCAAGAGTGAAGGAACACTTTCAGCAATTCTTTTTTTTTTAATCATTCATTATTCTACCAGTAGGACAAGTTTTCTTCATTTTTGAAATGGATTGTGATGCCCAGGTTAATAATGCAGTGAAGTTACGCCTCTCTGCTAGCTTTTCCATCCCCTCCCACCCTCTTGCTATAGCAGCAAAACTGGATTGATGCTGTGGGGTTTCTGCAGGCAGTGGCTTCCCTAAAAGCCTTTAAAATCCTTTTGAGGTTCTTTACTGGGCTTTGGGAGGAATGCTACCGAATAATTTCCTTCTGGCAGCTTTTTCCCTTGAATTTGCCCATGTTCTGTCCTTCCCTAAGGAAGCATTAGCTAAGGAGACCCATCTCCACAAACCCTGAAGAAATCTTCATGTGACCTGAAAAAAAAAAAAAAAAAAAAGCTGGAGGCCTGTCCCTTAAAGGATGGCCCAAATTGCCATGCTGTAGATTCATCATTTATCTGGCATAAATTACACTTGAGCATGGGTTTTATTGCCAAGGTTCTGATAAATTTCCTTTGGCTACTGAAAAGACATAAAATGTTTTTTCTGTTTTGCTCTTATTAAAAAGTAATTTTCACTGCAAAAGCAATGAAATTGGGGAACATTGGGCATTAGGGGGGAGGTTTCATATCCATGGCCCTTGCTTTCTTGGCTGCCTCTGTTTAAAGATAAGTTTGTCTGCTCTGCTAGCAGTTAAATAATAAAAAACAGTCATTTGCTCATGGAGCAGATTGGAAGTATCTGCATCAATCCTGAGACCTTATTGCTCATCTGCATCTGAGAGAAAAGTACCTCCTTGCAATCTGTCTGTGAAGTGTAGGCAAGCAGCTATTGAGGGAATTTGCTGAACAGTCTTAAGCAAACTGGCAGTTCTCAGAGAACATCTGACGCAATTACATTTTATATCAGAAGCCTGGGGAAAATGCATCCAGTATTCAAATGTGTGTGTTTATTTCTTCAGCCCCCATCCAGCCATCTCTTCTGCACCCAGCCAGAGTCAGGTGTTTTCACCAAAAATGCTGATAGTTATATCCATGCACTGTTGGCTTGGTAGGATTAAAGGAGTCCTGCAAATGGTATCCTCCACTTGAGTTGCACTTTACTTCCTCAGAGGGGAGAGGCAGACTCTTATCTTGCCAATCACCCTCTTGGTCTTATTTACTGTTCAAAATACCGAGCAGGTGTGCTTAATTGTTTGATGAACTCCAGCAATTCTGGCCTTTTCTGATCCACAGCCATTCTTGTGAGATAACTTCATCTTGCCAACAGAGATACTTTTGACTCCACTGCTCAAAAGTTGTCTATCCTTGTGAGCAGTATTTTTTTTGCCATGAATCTCTGTGCCTGAGATAGCATAGGGAACAGGAGACTGGTGTGAAAGGTATGCAGCAACAAAGCTCTTCACCTCTGGAACAAAGATTTTACCTCTTCAGTGAAGCTTAGAATGCTGTTCAGGGCACCTGCAGAAGGCCATTGATTACAGCCGGTGTAAACCTGTTACCAGGCAGAAAATGGCCCCAGTTCAGATCCCTAATATTGCTCATGATATGTGTATATTCTAACTCACTTGTTGGGGGAGGGCCCATCTCCTCTGCTGACTTGCAGCCTCCGGGATCAGCCTCAGCAGATCCCAGCCAGGAAATTCTTTTCCCAGCTTACTTGCTCTTTGGCACAGCGTAGCAATCTCAGTAATGTGGGGATGAAAACAAAAGTGGCATATGAATTTTGAGCCATTCTGTCAAGCTGCCCTGCAGCAATGAGTCTGACAGTCTCAGCTCAATTTAAATTAACTTACCAAAGAGGTTTGGATATTTGCCTTTTATAGTTTTTCCATTTTTGCTTGAAGACTTACATTTTTAATTTTTATTCTAAGGTGTTTATTTTTCCCCCAAGCATCCTCTACTATACAGAGAGATTTTGTACAGTAGTTTAATTATGAATAGTGCTTTAGAAAAGCATTGGAACTTCAGCATTATGGGGAGCTGTGCTTAAGCAAGATCAGAACCTTGAAAGGTACTTATGCAAAATGATGGGCCATACTTTGAGCCAGTTTCTACCTTCAGTTCCACCATATTGTTCTTCTCTGTCGTGTGGAAGTCTGGGAAGAATCAGTAGCTTGAAGGTCCTGCCATCCTCCTGTCTGTGCTGACATTTTATTCCAGGATATTAACAGTACAGCAGAACATTAAACCCTCAGCTCTCTTCCAGCTCTCAGGTTTGCATGCGAGTAAGTAAATCAGATGAAAATTATGTGATAGGAAAACTGATTTATGTATTTCAACACTGAAGCACACCTGTGACTCCCATTTATATGCTTCAACTGAAGGCCACTGGACTCTCCTGATAATTTCAGTGGTCTCTGGATCAAGCCCTCAGTCTTGACCATCTGTGTGGTAGGTCCTGCTTCAGCATATTCTTAAGGATATATTTAATTCCATCCCCATTTAATAAAGCAATTAAGTGTGTGATTAACTTGAGTAAGAGGTTGAAGCCTGTGCTGAAAGTCAAGTATGGTCTTTGCTGAACTGAGACTTAAATAGTAATTTACAGTAGAGGCTATCCCCATCCAGTGTCTGGAAAACAGGGCTTCTGCAGACGCACAGCCCTGGTGGGTATCGCTGTGGATACAGATCTTTTCAAAACAGCGATCTAAAATCCAGCCATTTTCAAGAAAAACACTCTGGCTTGTTGGTGCCCTGTGATGTACACAAGCCCTTCCTTTTACAGCAAATATGGCTACAGGAGGGCATTCATAATGAAAACCAGTTATTTTGAAGTAAAAACTGGTAGAAGTGATTGAAGAAATGGGAGCAGTGACAACAGTGCCTCAGCTCACCGTAATTGCTTCTTTTTCAAAGTCCAGGTGGTTTGTTTAGTTCTGCAGTCCAGAAGCCCTCAAAAATTTGCTTCACTCCAGTAAGTACTATGCAAATAAATCTTTCTTCTAATAAAATATGCATGAACATCTGAAATGCAAAACATGTACATAAATTGCCATGTGTTGGCTGAGGCATAAGAGCTCTATGTGTGACCTGAGCACATGAGAAGCAATTCAAATCAGTTTAGCACTAGCTGAGCTGGCAATCTAGAGGGCTACGAGTGGCTCATTTAAATAAACTTGCACTTGCCAGAGACTAGAGATACTGCTAAATGAGATCCAGTGAATCTCTCTGTGGTGGCCTAAGAAGTTGCCTCCCCCAGTTACTGACTGTAGTACTGTCTTGGAGGTTGCCCCTTTCCACAGTAAAATTAGCAGAACTGCCTCACCTCAGTTGCTTTATTGCCACAGTCTCCTCCTTTCTTTAAACTGCAGGTGAAGTGAAACTTAAGCTAAACTAACAGACTTCACACTGAAGCTGCTAAGGCATTGACTGTGTTCTTTTGACTTCACTGTGAGCATGGCAACCACAAATGTAGTATTAGTAACTCAAATTGTGGCATAAAGGTGTAATAAGCTTATCTATTAATACCCTAACAATCAACAGCAATTTCATCTCAGCTGGTAGGGGAGTTCCTGTTACCCTCACAGCCTAGGCTTGTGCCTTTTGTACTCTGTGGCACACCAGGGCATCAATCTTTTAAGCTTGCAAAGAACTGTATTGCAAGAAAATAAAATGTCTTTTTAATGGCAGTGAGACGGCTGCTGGAAAAAAGACAACACATCAGCTCATGTTTACAGGATTTTGGCCAAAATGGTCTTCGGGTGGCTAATAAAATACCTAAGCTTTCTTTTTGTGATAATTCAATACTGAAGGTCCTTTATTGGGGGGCATAGTGAAAAGCAATATATGCCAACTATCCTCTAAAAGGAAAAAAAGACAAGATAAACAGTGTTTTATTTCTTCCCTTGTAAGGGTTTAAAAGAACTAAGAGTATCTGCCAGACTTACAAGGAGGTGTATTTTGGTGGTGTGGCTAAGACAAATTCAGATTGTAGCGTAGAATATTCAGAGCCAAAGCGTGAATATTTCTGCAGTTGAAAACAGGAGTGAGTGCACTGGATGCATGTCATGTCTATGTGGTAGAAAAAAAATTATCTGTAAAAGTTGTTTCTTGCTTAAATTACAATTCCATAAAATTTAAAATACCTTTAGCCCTTTTAGTATGGAGGCCGATTCCAATTGCTTCAGTAGTAGCATGACTTCTCTGGCCTCTGTAATATAGTTCCTGATTTACTGCAAGAGATCAAGCTCAAGACCACTGCAACTCCATTTTACTACTTCATTGAATATATTGTGTATGTTGTTCATTAAGTTGTCAGCTATCACTGCACAGGCAGTACCAACCCGTGTAATTGTATTTCTGATCTGTGGGTCTGGCACCCCACTGAATAGCCTTCTAGCCACACTGCCCCCAGTAAATTAAAAAAAAAAAAAGGGGAAAAAACCCCTCAGTTTGATGTATTCCCTCCGAAGAACGCTCCAGTTACCCTACTGCTGGAGTGTTACAGAAGGGGCAATCACTTCGTATGGAGGGACTCGGAGTCAAAAGCTGGTGGTTTTAGTTTACCTGACTGAATTGGCTAAATGGAAAATGCAAGTATTGCTGCAGTCTCTTCTTCCAGCAGAACTAGATGATGGGCCATGCTGAGCAGATGGAAAATGGCAGTCTCCAGTCGTTACTACGTATCACAAAATGGACATCTGTTATGGCCCGACTTAGGCGCTTAAGGGAACCTCTACATGATCTTCTGCAGGAAGACTTGGGCTTTCTCTGCCCACACCCCAAGCAGGCGCACGCTTCAGACTGAAGAGAAGCTGAGCAACCATGGTAAGGGGGCCATAAGGGTGAGTTAAATACTCCCAGCTTCCCAGCAGGATTACTAGTTCAGGTTTGACACTCTACTAATGAGAACTATGCTGCTGGCTCTAAGTGGCTGATGTCCAGGAGACACAGTTCAGCAGAACCAGTGTGTGTGACAGGGGTAGTATCGGTGCAAGAGACAGCCATAATATTGCCTGACCGAAGCATCTTGCCTCCCACGCCCCAGCACACTGGAGACTGTAATCCAATTCCCAGGTGCTTAATTCCCCTCATTCACTTCAGAGGGATGACAGGCACTTACCTCCATGTTGTGACTGGCAGCATTTCATTTTGCTTTTAGGTATGGCATTATTAGTTTTACGACATCCAAGATGGCACTAAATATCAGTGCGTTATTTTGGAGCTTCCCTGAGGACCAGAATTTGACTTTTTAAAAAATCGTGTGTTGTTAGGAAACATGTGTTCAGGGGTCTATTAATCTCTCTACAGCTGACACTCAAGGCCGTCTGTGCAGCCATTTGTTACAACACCACTAAACCTGGCACTTTAATTATGGGATGCCAGTTCTTGCTTCTCTGTTGTGAAGTGAACATAAAGTCATCACTTGTTTCTATTTTTGCATGAAAATGATTCATAATGTAGAATGTACTGTACTACAAAAGGGATGGAAGAAAATAGTTCCATGATACATGTTGGGAGACAGAAGCAATGGCTTGCTGCTGTGATTCACGCTTGTACTGCCCAGGCATTCCAAAAATGGCTTTCTTCACAATTAGCCACAAAATCTGTAAACCATAAAAGGAAAACCATCAGTCTAACACAAGTGGTTCTGGCTGGCTGCTTGAAATAAAGGAAGGTGAAATTCATAGAGCGGGTGAAATGTCAAAACTTACTGGGCATCTTCTCCTAGTTACATCATAATTAGGCAACCCAAACTGGCTGTCTTTGCTCTGAAACTGAAAAGACTTACTGTGCTTCAAAAATCAATACAGGGTAGTGAGAACCAGTGCCTGATAGTTATTAATGGTTTGTCTATGGCATAAGAGCCCTGTATGCAGCCACTTGTTGAGGACAGGGGCACGTAAGGGATGGCTGAACTGCAGCCCTGCTCCCCTGGGCAGCTGAGGGGCTGCTGCCTACATATTCCCTGTGGAACACACTTGGCAGAGAGAAGGCAGTGAGTAGGCTGAGCCCTGGCAGATTGCTCTTCCCCCAGCACAACCAAATCAAAAACAACACTGTTGAGAGCACTCAGCTGGATGTCAGCTGAAATATGAAAATGTGGGTGTTGCTTCTTTCAACAAGTCTGCGTCCTTGGGACCTCCTCAAGCTTGGCATAACCAGGTACGTCTCAAGAACAACATGCTTCTTCTAAGGCTTTTTATAAGACCTCTAATCTTTGACTAGGAAAAGTTTTCAGTAATGAGACAGGGTGAATTCCAGCTATAGCCAAGACGCCCCTCTTACAATTTATAAGCAGAATATTTATTAACATGTGCCTCCTGAGAGCCTTTGATGTGTACTCTGGGAAAACTTACATACACAGCTATAACTATAGACGCAAGGACAATTTGTTAGAGCTGCTAATTCATTTCTTAAAATTAGAATCAGCAGTGATAATGCTTGTATATGTTCTGCCCTGTGCCTGTCATACCTGACTCAGCCATAGTCTTGACTGTATTTCTCACAGTACCCAGGGAGGCCTTTTTACCTTTTGGGGCTGAATCTATTTGATGAACAACAATCTTAGGGTACCATTATTTTCTAGATATCTGATGGAAATGAGAAAGGGGTTTGTTTGTTTTTAATCCTGCAAAACAAATTCTATGCCTTGTCATATTTATAGTTCTAGAAAAAATAGTATCCTTAAGAAAGAAACATCACTACAGTTCCTCAGTGTTTATTTGAAAGTATAGCAAAGAACTGTATTAATACCAATTATCATGGGACAGACTTTCTCATTTAAGTGAATGCTAACGTTTTATATGAAAATCCTTTAGGATCTCATTATCTACTCCATGCCAGGTAACCTATTGTGGTAGGAGAGCCATTCTGAGTAAACAGCAACTTCTTAAATGAGTTACAGATACTGCTATCATACAGTAGTTTGCGACAGATTATCCATAACACCTTGCAGCCTTGGAATTTCAGCCTGAATCTGGTATGTTTTATGGACAGACTAGAGCTGCTTGGCTGCTGATTTGGAGAACACCTTTACACTTTCTGTTTATTTTGCTGCATAGTTGTTTTGTGCCAGAAATGTTCTCATGTGACTTCAAGCTAACAATTAGTGATAAATGGCATCCCTGATGAGGGGTTTTGATTATATACACTAAGTAATCTCCTGACCAACTGCTCCCCTTCTCAATTTCATCATCATCATAAGGAAACAAAGTGATGCACTAGTGCAGTGCCACTATCTGTGGAGGCTAGCTTTTCAATTTCATAAATGCGTAGCAACATCCTGGGAGTGGCTTAAAGTACAGTCACAATCAGGAAAAGGATTTTGGGAAGCAATAACTCTGTGTTCTGTATTAATTCTGAATTATAAACATAGCAGAATATATACAAGTCCAACTTTCCAGATGTTTTTTTTATCCTGGTATTAACTGTCAGGAGAAAGCTCTGTGATATTAACAGTCTCAAGTCTATTGCTAAATGTCAGCTTTTCCACATATACAATTTTTTTTTGTCACTTCAACGTTGCCAACATTCTTTTAATAAAAAAAACCCCAACAGTCTTTTAAGTCATGATCCCAAGGATCTGTGACTGTCAGGATTAATGGCTCCTGGGATTTTTTTGCCGGGGGCCTGACTGTGCCAGGAATTGCCTTTCCACTAGTCACCTTTGCTTAATTAATCATCCCCAAGTCAAATTTGCTAAGCTTATACGTTAAGGGCCTAATCTTTTGTTAGCTGTTACCCAAGGAAGTTGCAGCACTTTTTGGTTTAGCTCAGTGAGAAGGATCATGGGCTTCCAAAAACCAGTTTGGTTATGCTTTTCCCTCCTGCCCATCATGGAAAGCTAACCAAGACTCTGAAGCTGCTGTGTAGTTTCAGGACAGCCCCGCAGCTGCTGCCGAGGGTCAGGTCAGCACTGCCCCGGCGGTGCTGGCTGCTGCCACCCGGCAGGCTACAGGCTCATCTCCTGCATTCACCACGCTCTTCCCTTCTCTGTAGTTCAGTTACAACTGTCATACTTGTAAGGCTTATGCCTCGAGCTCTCTAGTCCTCTTCTGCAAGGTTTTGGAGCTCGTTTTTCTAGTGCTTGGTCACTGCAGTGTTTGTTTTACCACTTGAGTGGCATCCTGCCTTGTGGATTATGTCTATGGCTGTCTTCCCTCAGTAGCTCTGCTGCTTGCTTTCCCCAGCACACCAGAAACTTCTGTTTATCAGGAAACCTTCTTACTCTTCCGTGTTCCAAAAGCAGAAAGTAATTTCTGTCCCCCTTGACCAATTTATCTTTCCTTTGATGAACGAGAAAACATACATAATTTATGAACCATTCCCACGTGGCGTGACAACATCCAGCCAAAAGAATTTGTTCCTATCTCCCTCTGACCAGGATATCTGAATCTGACAAATGGATATAGAAATGTCTCTGCAAGCATAGGAGAACCGTAGCAAGCCTCACCACTTCCCTGGGAGACTGCTGCATGCCTGTTTCAATTGGTGGCTATTGGGCGTGGTATTAAGTTGCTTATACCTTCTTTGTTATTTCTCTTCTGAAGCATACATAATAGCTATTATTAACCAGCAGCAATTGAATCCTTGTCCTAGAACTATAACCCATCAATGAAGCAGTTGTAGAATGAGAACAGCAGTATTTGTAATAGCAGGGTGCAGCTATGCTGGCCAGCTTGTCAGTTGGCACATACTCTACCTACTACCACAGACACCTGAGGTCAAAATGCTTCAAGAGCCAAGAGAAATCTATTAATATCATTCTAAGTGCTGTGGGTAAGGTCCAGGTAAGGAGAGCCTCAAGAGGGTATCTTTAGAGAAGCAAAATTCTGTATTTCCTATCTATAATATGACAACTAATAATCCTCTTTAATGGGTGGTCATTAAATGGTCGCTGAATCAGTATCAGTGTGGTTTATCTGCCGTGCAAGTATCAGTAACCGTGTATGTGAAATCTGCCAGAACTGTGGTCTGCTTTGGAGAGCTGACTTTTCAGAATGCTTTTCATTCATAAACCTGCCACTTTTGTCACACTTTTCCCATATTGCTCATCCTTTTTTTCCTGTTCTCTGTCTTGTCCATACAATTATACTTAGCTTCCTACTCATTTTCATTTCAAACATACCAACTTTGATCTATCTGATCTTTTATTCTAAATGATCAACATGAGAAAAATTATGACACAAAATCTAGGGAAAATGCTGCCTAAGTTTAACAGAGAAATCCAGTAAGATCCTTTCTTTTGTAATTATTTAATGTATTTTCTGTTTACTATTTATCATAAGGTTGGTCTTTAGGATACAGGAGTCTAAGCTTCCCAACCCCAATGACAGGAGTATTTGATGGCACATTCATTTATTCAAGCTGATGAAGGCTAATTCTTTGTTAGACCGCAAAGGAAAGACATCATGCAATTTTTTTACCGTGCATCTCATGACATTTTAGATTCAAATGGGACTTTTGTGGTTCATGAATTGCCCTTAAATCATCTATATGCTGTCACCAAGCATTTTCTTAACAGCTGTTCTTTCCTTTACTTAATTACTTATCAAATGTCAAAATGTGATGGCTCAGTGAAATGTCCTGTTATCTGAACAAACCCTAACTTCAAAATCATTTTCTGTAGACAAACAAAATGAAGTGCTACATGAAAATCATGAGATGTTCTGACTGCGCAAAAGCTTCATTTTTATACCTGACTAAACCTGACAATCAAAAAATAAGGGAGGGGAGCAAGGAGAATTAATAAATATACATCACCCTGCCTAATGGTTATTAAGAGTCTCGGGCTGGACCACAGCTGTTAAAGACCAAGTTGTGGTATATTTTTTCTGGAGATGAATATGAAATCCTTTTATGGAAGATTATAACTCGAAATTGGCTGGTGGAAGTTGTTGGGGTTTTTTTTAGATAACTATTTTAAAATCTGCTCGGATACAACAAAATGTATGTTTTCATTTAAGATGGACCTGAAACTTCTGGAAAAGCTGGCATGACTGTAATAACTGATCAGCATTACTTACATCTGATATGGCTATAAAACTATTATTTGCTTTTGGTTTGGAACAGGATTGAGGATAGAATTGTCTGTTCAAAACCGTAATTCAGCTCATTTCACAGTAAAAAAAATAACATAGCCATTAGAAAGAAACATATAAATGCAAAAAAATATATTACATAATATGCTAAGGCTATTTTAATGTGTTTTTCCTTTTCACAGAGTTGCTATATATTTTCTTAACAGCTGAGATCTGAATATAACTAGGGATGCCTTTTCTGAATTGCTTTCGATTGCTTCAATTACAGAAATCTCAAGTTTGGGCTTAAAATGAGGTAAGAATATGTAGAGGCAAGCTTGAGTAATGGTGTAGTTTGCTGTCAATGCCTGGAAACAAGTGATATGGATAGGATTGCAGTTTCATGTTAGGAGGAACTTCCCTAAATACTGTTCTTTGTTAGTTCTCCTCTAACCCCAAAATAACAGGAGATGCTGAAATGTGAGGGCTTTATACCAGTGCCTATGAAGTCTAATCAGAAATAAGCCTTTAGTGTGTCACTGGCAATAAAAACATGAGGCCAGAATCTGTTATATATACAAAAGAGCAATAGCTTAATAGGATGAGTCTACATTTATTTTAAACCTTGCATTTATTTCTGTGAATGAAAAGCAAGGATAAGAGTATCTCGAGAATGAAATATCTGTAGCTCTGCCCTGCAAAGTGTAGTTCTCATTTGCACATCTAAAGCCCACCAGTTAAAAAGCTCTACAAGCAGAGCCTCGTGGAGCCCCACAGCAGCAGCTCTGGCTGTCCAGCAAACAAAGGCAAAAGGGCCGTGGTAAAAAAAGATGACAGGCAGTGTTTGGCTCTGAGGACTGGAAAAGAAGGTACAGCATGCACTGCCTTACTCTGAGACTGTGTTAACTCACAAAATGTGAGTATGACTCCCTGGGGAGAGAGAAGCAAAGAAGTAATATGAAAGGTGTTTATATCCCTACCAGGCATTCACAACACGAAGGAGGGGAAACTGAGGCAAAAGGTTATTGCCCACAGTGCTGTGAGCAGCCATATTTACCTTTCATTCTATATAAAACCAGGAGCTTATTTATCACTCTTTTGTTACTCCTTTCCCCTCCCTTCTCTACTTGTTAGGAGGGAAGTATAGCCTATCATGGGAGTCCAGGTAGGATATATTTTTTTCCAATACCCTGAGCAAACGTTTGATAACAAAGGAAATCGTTCTCCTTTTTGTTGCTATACCTAAGAAAACAGTTGCATCTATTGTTTATAAGCAGCAAGGTATTCTGTGCAATCTGAATGCAGTCTGAACAATGATGAAATATTTAGAAATTAGTTGGTAGTGATGAGCTGGCAGATAATGGACTTCTCAGCTTCTTGTTTACATTGCACCATCCATATGTAATGTTTGATAAAGTATTTGCTGTGACATTGGCATGATTATTTGCATCAGTTAAAATGAGTGTTAATTTATAATCAACTGTGATTGGAATAATGTTCCATGGCATTGAGTTATTCACAACAAGAAATGTTCCATTAATCAATCCAAGAAACTAAAGGACAGGGTTTAAAAAAAAAAAAGAATTAGCTGCCTAGAGATGCTAATGATGTTCTTAGTAATTTCTTTTAAATCCTGGCATTTCTTCAAAATACTCACTTATTCTGAAATCAGTACTCATAAAAAGTTTCTTACTTGTGCATTGGCTTCCATGAAAGTGCTTATATAAATAAAACTACTATAAATAGTGTGGAAGACTCAAAAATTAAGACAGCCTTTTGAAGAGCTATTTGGAAATTAGAGAGACCCCTGAAATGAGAACTAATGACCTCCTTTTACTCCTGGACATGATAATTTAGCATACACACTGCAGAATGTTTTTCCTCGGTTACATGGTCATTCTCTGAGCTGCGCTGAGGACGTGCAGGATGTGTAGCACACTGGAAAGCCAGGCTGCTAGGAACCAAATGCATGAAGCAAAAGTTCCTCGTCAGCATCAGTGCTCATTCTTTATTGCTTGACTGGGGTGATCTTGTAGTTTCCAAGAGCTATTAGGCATGTTGTTTGTTTTTAAAAAAATGAAGCAGCAACAAACAAACTTTAAGTGCATTGAGATGATTCACATCATGGCTACTGGTGCTCAAGACATTGTGAGCTACATATATTAAACAATACATTTTGAGGGCATTTATCTAACACCAAATGTCTTTTGCTGTTGATGGGTAACGTAAGGTCTGTGAGTCACCCAGTGCATTTAATCACTGTGGCTAATAATTAGAGAAAAGGAGCTTCCCATGGAAGCTGTTGTGTAATGTTGATTTTAATAGGTCCTTACCCAGGCCTACCCTTTTCCATGATGTGAGGGCTATCTCCTAGTATCTCTGCCTCATGAATAACCCCAGTGACTTCACTGTGAATGAAACACAGAAAGTTGTGAAAGCCTGACTCCACCAAAGACAGTGGTAAAACCCGCATTGCTTGTAGTGAGGACAAGATCTCACCTGCAAGGTCTTGCTCTGCCCAGCTTTGGCAACTGAGATGAGAATCACAGGGCCAGTGTCCTCTCATGTCCTCACTAAGTGAACAGGGTGAAATGCTTCCCAGCCGTGCTGGTACCAGTCTCAACCTCAGAAGTACTTCTTTACCAATTTGAGTCTCAGGTACTTTGTATCGACTTACACAGTCTGTCTTTTTCGTACCTCCGGCTGAATCTTGCTTTCAGCCAAGTATTTCCACAAAGTCCATGTGAGCAATAATCCCTGATTCAAATCTGTCAGGATGGGGTTATGGAAGCAAATCTTGCAATCCCTGCACTGAGGCTTGCAGAAGTGGTGCCGAGTTTTCCTGGCTGACTGTGCCCTGTACAGTGAGGGGGGCTGTGTGTTCCCCATGGGAGGGCTGACATTGATGTGGCAGAGCAACACCAGGAGCAGGATCCCTGATGCAGCTCACTTGTAGGATAGGCCTTGCAGTGTTGTGACTCAGCTGGTTTTATTTGTGGTAGAAATGTAAATATCTGGGCTACAAGGCAAGAGCTACACGAGAAGCTTTGCATTCAGCAGGCTTAGGAACCCAAAGCAGCCTCTGTGTTTGGGCACATAAGTTCCTGAGTAAATTTAATTCAGATTTTACTCCTAGCAGGGGTTGCTTACCCCCTCTGTAAATAAAGCCACCTTATTTGGGTAGCCAGCAAGGTTTTAAAAGACTAATAATAGATCCCCAGGTTAGAAAAGTTTGACCTCAAGTTTTATTTAGGATGTAGGACTCTCATGCAAATTGTAGCACAGAGCAGGGAGAGAAAATATAACATCTGGTCTGATTTTATAGCTTCTACTCTAATGCATTGTAGCAAATCCATTTAAATAAGCTGTACAAAAACATCATCACTTCTGCTTAATTATAAATCTGTTGCATATCATTTTGAGTTTTGAAAATGAATATGGATAAAGAGACTTACCTCTAATCTATATTGATCTCTATCAAGAGATGAACAGATGATGAACTTAAACCACCCAGTTCTATTCCAGTGCATTTCCCATCTGTACAGAAATGGAAAAATGTTTACTGTAATTAAGATCTAACACTTCAAATAAACGATTATGGTAAAAAAAAAAAAAAGGCAGCAAAATCACGTGAGAAAATATTGTTGCATAGTGCCAAGGTCAGTTGACACAAGAATAGAGAAGGCAGGAAATATGCTTGTCAGTGTGAGTAATGGGCTGTGTTCTTCCTCCTGGCAAAATGCATAAAGGTGAGCATATTACTTAACATCTACATGCTTCAGTTCTGTCTCCTCCAAAATGGGGATAATTGCTCTCTAAAATGTATCTGAAAACACTGGTTTGTTTTTATTCTGATACCGTATTAGTCAGAAGAAACAATCACTCATCTTTCAGCTCTAGCACTACATTGGGAAAGACACAGAATTAGAGTGCTGGAGAAGTGATAAAATTCAAACATATGAGAGACAAAAAGGCCAATGACACCCATCATAAGCTGGAAAGTCCAAGAGGGCATCAACCTCTGTTCTTTGTATGAAGATCCTCACTGACATTTATAAATATCAGATCTTGAAATGGTACCATGAAAATTCTGTCTGCCAGGAAAATGTTTACTGTGTTTAGTGGATGAAGAATCCTTCAGTAGGATGGTGGAATTTCAGTTCCAGAGTAGTATGTGACCTGGTTGGCACTTGTGAGTCCTATAATCTGTCACTCCCATCTGCCTAGATTTGGAGAAAAAAGATGTCTGTTTACACTGCTTTCTACTCCTTATCACTTGTCTGATGTAACTTCTGTGTGAATATCTGAACAAGCAACTTGATTAACGTGATGACCATAGGAATATACATCCAGAGATTATAAACCTCCGTGACAAGGGGCTTAGGTCTACTTAGCCAACTGTGAGAAGGAAATATGAACAAGGACAAGACTGTTTTCAGTTTAGCCAAGGATAAGCATAACCAAGACTTCCTTATCAGCTGTGACTTGAATTCTAACCAGTGTGTGGATACTTGAGGTAGTCCTGGGGCCAATTAGCATTTGCTGTACTCTGCACCCCCGAATAGCCCTTCCTCTGATGAACGTTACTTAGAAAACTGCAAAACTCAACACAGTGAGACAAGACGTCTCTGGAGACAAGAATCATCACAGTACATTTATTTCTTCCTTGGAAAAGGAAATATATACACAACTCTGTTTTATTCTTAATTTCTGAAGCTGCAGGAGATCATTATCTTATTTCAATGTCCTATTCCAATTACATTCATTTTACAATCCTGTAAAATTCAAAATAACATAAAAAATCCTTATATACTCATATGGATATAGAAGTGGTATTTCTAAGACTTGGTACATTTAAAACCAAACAGTTTAAAAAGAAATCCATTGTCATTTATTTGTGCTTGGTTACTTGCATTACTTTTCAGCTTGGGTAATACCAATTAGATGGTTTATGATTATTTCACACTGAATTTCACTGCAGGCTCCCTCTGCACCAGCACAGCTCTTCAGTGGTTCACTGGTTGCGAATCCTGTGGGGAGAAAATTTATTTCTTTGTTGGAAGATAGAATTTCTTTTGGAATTTGTTTAAATTGCTGCTGCCTGCTGATCGGTCCTGGTCTTTATCACAGATTCATTAACATGTCAGCCCTGGTGCTGTGATGGATGCCTTGGCAAATGCTGGATCTGGCTTGGAAATCCCTGCGATGCCAAAGAATTAAGTCCCGGACCCACTGAGTGCCAGGAGTGAGGAATGAGTAAAAGAAAATAAGTTTAAAAATATAAGTAAATGAAATAAGGATTGGGTTGTACTTCCTGGACATGTTTTCTGGGTTTTCTGTTTGCTGGAGGCAGCGTGGCTCAGCGTGCACTCAGCAGAGACTGAAGGTCTGTGAAGACCATGGGCAAGTCATTTCATCTTTGATATTTTGGCTTCCTTTATCTGTGGAGTTAATGGCACCCTTCATTTGGAGCTCTCCATGTGAAAATGCCTATTCCCAGGCATTAGATATTGTGGAGCAAGACATGGCACAAGAAAGGCTGGGCTGTTATTTCAGTCTTTCAGACCCTTTTGCAATGCGGTATTCCTAAAGGAAGTCATTTTCTAACAGTCCTGGGAGTTTATGGTTCATTCTTCCCTCCTTAATCTTTTATTTGTTTGCCATTTGTGTGGGTAACACCAGGGCCTGGAAGCTATACACCCACAGGGTGGTGTCCCAAGCAGCCACGAACTATTGCAGGCTTGGGTCAGGAGCACATCATCTTCATCAGCTTGCAAAAGAGCATCAGGAATACAAGGGGGAAGGTAATGCTGCCTCTCTCCAGACAGAATTTCTCTCCTGTGAGAACCTAGGAGGGGCTTCAGAGGAACTGAAAATCAAGAGGGAGCTGTAGGCCATGAGGCTCAGAGGAAGAAAAAATATTCAGGGGTGTGGGAGGAAAGGCAATCGAAAAATTTTTCTAAAAAACTTGAACAGCCCTCTGGCAGGACAAGTAGAAATAAGCCTGACAGGAAATGACAAGCAACTGCGATTAGGTAAATGTTAATAAGAAAAGAAGGCTCTAAACTTAAGGGAATATTAGTATTGATGGTAATAGAAGAAGGTGCAAACTCTGCAAGTTTTGTTTTCTGGCCCGATGTACTTAGGTCTAATTTAAAGTATTGACTTCAGTGGGAATACTTGTGTTCTGAGAGCCCTGTATGTGTGTTATGTATCTGTTGGAGCCAGGGGCTCTGGCGGGAGTAGTGCTCTCTTTGCTGGTTAAGGCTGCTAAAATGTTTTTAATGCTATTTTTACTCCTTCTCCAGTGCTTATAATTGCTTATAACTTTCTGAAACTTTATGTACTGAGCTGAACTCTTCCAGATAGTTTCCTTTTGAAACTGGTTTCATGCATGAGGGCAAGAGGAAAACCAGTTCAGCCATTTAAAACCAGGAATGGCCTTTATTTCCATGCACTGGCTTAAAATATTTCAGAAATGCTTTCCAATCCATACAGTTGTTTCCAATTAGAGGTTAGCCTTGCAAGGTGTAAGGACCCTCTCTCCTAAGACTTGTAAAACTATTTCATAGGGATGTAAAGTTTACCTTTTTTGATTTACATTTTTTTTTTATTTAGTAATTTTCTTAAAGCAGTCCTAAAAATTCATCATGCATTGTTCATAAGATGAGACAGTGTGCCATGTTTCCAGTGTGGGTGCAGTTTTAGATTTCTGCTTAGGTAAATGAAATAAACAACTGGGCATTAATACTACAAGCAAAATGGGACACGGCCAAGGGAAACTGTAGAATAAGCTTCTTAAAGTGGAATATATAAACTCACAGTGTATTAAATTCATCACCATTTCTCTTGCTGGAATTAAAATATGTTACATCAGTGTAATTCTTCTGTATGGGAGCCTGAGCAAAGTGTTGGAAAACTTTGCATTAACAGAGAGGAATTGGTGAGACAGGGTATGTCTTTGCCAATGACAGGCAAAAGCAAGAACCTTCCTGAAGGTGTTTTATTTATGTGGTTACTGGTGATCCTTAGGCAGGAAAAGCTTTCCATACAGTGCTGTGGCTGAGGCTCACTCAGAAAACATTGAGTTGCTTTTAAAAGACAGTAAAATATTCTGCTCTTAATTTGATGGTGGAATCTGTAAGGTGGCTTTGCTGTCCTGTGTGTGACTGCCATTAGCAGCGCCTGTGCTGTCCTGATGTACTATGCCAGGAAGGTGTCTGGCTGCTGAGAGAGGGAAAATTCCTTCTTCTCTCAGCTGATCCTTTACATCCTTCTCTGGTGGCACAGTTTCCTTTGCAGCAGTGAGAACAGCCTGTATCACCCCGGTACTGTGTGTGAAATGGGAAGAAAAGAAATTTGGATGCTGTGGTGGTGCCATGTCCTCAGGCCACCATGCTTCCTTAGGAGCAGAAAAGTGAGCATGGCCAGGGGTTGCCACCCTGTCCAGGGAATCTCTGTGAACAAGCCACAGCACCACAGAAATGCCTTTTCCCCATTTCATTTGTCTCTCACAGTTTTCCTAAATCTTCCTCCCTGTGAAATTTCTCTTGGCTGGTGTGATGCTTTCCACCTAGCCAGGAGTGGAGGTAGGTCCCCCTGATACACCCGAGGAAAAACACATATTGTTGCATGTCATTGTTTTTTCATATGGAAAGACAGGGCAGAAAGAGGGTGGGGCAGATGGGTGTAACTGCCTTGAAAGAGAGCAAGGACAAATGGAGAAACATGGGAGTGGGAGAGCCACCCTCATCAAGCATCGTAAATTGCTTTCATTGTGACACATCAAAGCAGAAAGCTTTAATATCTTCCGGTATTTCTTGCTACAGGAACCCTTCAGAAGAGTGGGGCAGTCCTAAGCAGACTTGCTCCCAGCATCAGGTGGGCCTGGTAAATGTTCTTGTCCCTGGGATGAAGGATGCCTTTGCAGCCTGTGAAGTATTTGTAGTGGTGTTATTGGCTCTGGTAATCAGTAACTAGCTAAAGGACACTTAAGGACATGGGATACATTTTAGATACTGGCAATAGTGTGTCCTAGCACTTATCAACCATTTCTGCCTGAGCCCTGCCTGCCATTTCTGCAGCATGGTGTTCCTAAAGGGGCAAGGGAAGGGACTTGGTGCTTCGGTCTGCATGCTTCCCAGCTTGCCTGCAGTTCTGTATTGGTATTAAGGAAACAGAACTTGTATTTCAGCCTGCCCTCCATGCCCTGGTGGTTATCTTATGAACAAATTGCATTCCCATTCTCTTTTAGCAAGCCCAGGCATTATTAGCTTAGGCTGTATACACTGAGAGAGAGGCCCCTGTGGCTTTACAGCACCTAGCTCAGGGTGAATCCAATCCTTAATCAGACTTTGGACTTTTTTGAAATTTGAATAATTCTAAAGGTCACTGCTTCTGTGGAGGTTGGGAGAAACTTGCTCTCAAAGGAAAGGGAAAGCTTAGGCAGCCATCTCCTCTGTTGTGAGCACTCCTGACAGGGTGGTTTGTGCACGACCACATTTTTTGTCAGTCCCTGTAAGTAATAGATTCCTTTGTGCTCCATGTAAATAACTGGGACAAAGTGTATGTAGAAGAGTCCGATTATGCCTACATGGCTTTCTGGGCAGACAAACTGTATGCCACTACTTATTGTCAGGAAGTCAAAAGTTTCTTGACTTGCTTTATTGCACCATACCAGACCTGCCAACCAAGCTGCTTTTAGGACACATCTGTCCAGGGGACTTCTTGCTCTTCTTATACATGAAGAACCTGGCAGAGCTTTCAAGAGACATTTAGAATTGCTAGTCCAGGAAAGGAAATAAAGTCAGAATGCTGTAGCCAACCTGATCCTTTCCCTGTTTGCAGCAGTGTTAATTAGGTGTGGCTTTACTGGGGTCAGCAGGGTGTTACCACTATAGAGCCAGCAAGAGCCCTGCTTCTGTTTGGTGGGACATCCAGTGGCCCAGGGAGCTGCTGTTCTTCCTGCTAACTGTCCTTGGGTTTGACTTAGTTTTCTAGAAAAGATCCTAAAATAGCAGTTCTGAAGCTCTCCCACCACCCTGCTTGCCTCAGCGTGGAGAAGTCAGTAGCTTACATACTTGTGCCTTGCCATCAACAACACTTCAGCTATAGTCAGCTGGAGACAGCTCTTCACCTGTGCCAGGTTAAGGGCTGGCCTTTGCTCTCAGGTTACCTTCACTGTGAACAGATCTGCCCTGCCTGATTTAATGAGTGTCTGTGAGAAGCGGTTACACTGCCCTCTCCTTCCTTGAATGGAAGAAAAAGACGGATGAATAACTCAAACCTGCAACCTGATCTGTAGGTTTTTAGCCATCAGTTATGTTTCTGCTGGTGTAACCCTGGGGTTCCCCTTCGAGTGGGTGAGGTGGTTCAGCTGTTCCCTCATCTCCCCTTTGAAAAAAACCCCCATGGTCTGTGATACTGATATTCCTACTGTGTAGTGAAAATACATCCTCTCATGGGTTCAGAATAAACAGATATCTCTCTAAAATGGTAGCGCTGAGTAGAAACTGATAGAGATCAATGCCTGGGAACTTGGTACAATAAACCTCCTTGTGTTGCTGTTTGTCTGAACGTGGCTCCCATTGTACTGACGTGGCTGTCGGGTAGGTAGCAGGGAACGCATGGCTGAGTTTTCTTTATAGTTGCTTTCAAATATTTATCTGCAGGAGGATAATGGGAGAGCTGTGTTTCCTCTTGTCGTCAGAATTTCAGAAAGGATTTTAATCCCCTGCGCTCCTGCTGCTTGCAGAGCCCTGAAAAAAGTGGCTTGATCCTGCTGACACAGGACACAGGACCACTTCTCCTTCTTCCTTCTTTCCATGTGCTTGGACTTGCCAGACTGAGCAGCATACTGTGAAAATATCGATATTTTGGAAACTTGACTGAATATGTTTTTCTGGGCTATAAGGTACAATCAGTGAGATCCAACAGGGGCTCCTGGTCTTTCTCTTCTTTTTCTTTTCTGTGTTCCTCCACTTCCCTTTTAACTGGTGAGTGAATGCGTGAAGCTGGAGATGTACAAGTCTCAACTCCAGTGCAAGATGTAGGTGCCCAGCACATCCCGGGACTGAGCGCTGATTTCCCTCTTGCCAGCATGGCCATTAACATGAGTGTGTGTTAAGATGACATAGACCCGACTGCATATTCTGTTCCAGGTGCTTACGACTCATGAAGGGTCTCAAATGAATAGTTTAAAACCTTGATTAAAACCTCAAAAGCTGCTGCAAGTCTGATATACTGCTCAGTTTCAAGTCAGTGCTGAGATGATAACTGTTTGATACTGTTTACAATAGGTCTTTCCACAGGGACTGCCTTAACTTGCTCTCTGCTGATTACTGTTTAGTGTCTCATTTTTCCTCCAGTCTGAAGGTCTCCTCTTCCTTTGCTGTAGCTCCGGGTGGGCATTAAGAGTTTTATTGTGGCTTTGGAAGTACTCAGCACTGCAGCAAGGCAGAGCATCAGTGTGCCTGGCCTTTGCGTTAATGATTGTGTTGCAGAGATAGGGATCATGTGCGGCTCCCTTCTGCCTCCCCAAGTCCTCATAGTGACAATGTGAGCTCCCATAACATCATAAAACACAGTTCAGCAATTACTGTGAAACTAGGGGGAGAAGCTATGAACAGCCTGTCTCCTTCTCAAGCTGCCCCTTTTGCGAGGCACACGTACGACTGTGGTGCTGGTACACAGGGAACAGGGCATGCACAGTGGCAAGAAACATATTGCTGTGTTGTGATATGCCACACATGCTCTGTGTTTTCACAGAGCATGTGACAGGAGGGGCTGCAGTCTTCTTCCAAAAATACTGGGTTTTTCACAGCTGGTGCTCTCCCTTTATTCAGTGCATCTCACCTCTGCGCTAGGCAGGAAAGTGGTTCTTCTCCCCTGAGTCCAGACATGAAGTAAAATTCATCTCTCCTTCCTGTTTCATAAAAGAAGCAGCCAAGGAAAGGCTCCTTCAGCTTCAGAAAGCTGCTGTGAACTCTTCATGGAACCCTCCTTGCAAAGCACAGTCACCAGCCGCTGGGGCCCAAGGCTTCAAGGAGGTGAGAAAGGCCCATGTGCTCACACGTGTTTCCAGGCCCAGTTACTGTGTAGATGTGTGTTATGCTTCCATTATGGCTCACAGTGGTAAAGTACAACCTGGTGATAGTAAGGGAAAAAATTTCGCTTTGAGGTAACTGAGAAGTAAAACCTTGGACTCTCAGATGCAACACAGTTCAAGGTATAATACTAGTGTTAAGCTTTGCCCTATTACCTGCTGGATAGAATAGTGGGTTGATAGATACCAAGATGGTATCTAAAAATCATATTTAAGGTTGTGTGGGGGTTTTTTTCCAAAACAGGGCTCTTCATTGCTATGTGCACACGTAGCAGCGTGTCAGGGGAACACCTAACGCTTGCTAGATAAACACATCGCTCTTCTCCACGTGGGAGGAGCAGCCACAGAGCTGCATCATGCCGAGCCCTGCTGGGTGCTCCTCCGTCTGCAACCTACTTAGTATGCAAAGATACCTTTTCTGCAGTGAAAAGGCTTTGATTCGCCCAGGTCCAGATCACTTTATTAGCATTGCAAAAATGCCAAGAGCCTGTACAGCTCTTCAAACAGCAAACCCTTCTGCTCGGTTTGATCATCTGCTACATATGTGATCCTAGCAGAGATAATTTGGAAAGGTGTGTTTATTGCTTTGCACTTAGTAGATAGGGATATGCCTGGCAGTTCCACAAACATGCCCTTGGCTAAAGTCTGTTGCTAAGCAATAGTTTAAGATAAGGAATATATACAAATCCCCAAATGTTCAGTTTTTAGGACTCAGGTACTCATATGAGAGAGGTATAGCAACACCCTGCCTTTGTCCAGAGCCCCCCAAAGGAATGTTAATCTTCATTAGCCTGAGAACAGCATTAAAATGTAAGGATCTGCTGTGTGTTCCCCCTCCTGCAGCCAGCTGCAGTGCACAGCAGAATAAACAGGTCATATAAGTTACCAGCTCTACTCCTCATCTGAGGTGACAAGGTACAGAGAACGGACAACTCTTTCTCCCTGAGCCTTTATTTATGGCAGACTTTTGCACATGGAGATGGTAGAGTCACAGATTAGTTCGGTTGGAAGGGACTTTTAGAAGTCTTCTAGTCCAACCCTCCCTGCAGCGAGCAGGGACATCTTCAACTAGATCAGGTTTCTCAAAGCCCCTTCAGCCTGACCTTGAATGTTTGCAGGGACCGGGCATCCACCACCTCCCTGGGCAACCTGTTCCAGTGTTTTACCACCCTCATTGTAAAAAAACTTCTTCCTTATATCTAATCTAAACCTACTCCTCTTTCAGTTTAAAGCTATTCCCTTTGTCCTATCACTCCATGCCCTTGTAAAAAGTCCATCTCCAGCTCTCTGGAAGGTGCTGTAAGGTCTCCCCAGAGTCTTCTCCAGTTTGAACCCCAACTCTCTCAGCCTGTCTTCATAGGAGATGTGTTCCAGCCCTCTGAACACCTTTGTGGCCCTTCTCTGGACTCCCTTCAACATGCCAGGGTCTTTCTTGTGTTGGGGGTTCCAGGCACTCCAGCTGGGGTCTCATGGGAGCAGAGTTGAGGGGCAGAATCACCTCCCTCAACCTGCAGGCCGAGCTGCTTTTGATGCAGCCCAAGATACAATTGGCTTTCTGGGCTGTCAGCGCACATTGCTGGGTCATGTACAACCTTTCATCCACGAGATGATGGGAGGGAGCCAGAGCCTTTCACTTCTTGTCTCTCTGCTTCTGTGCATGCCATCCATGTGGCCCGTGTAGCTAATCACCTCAGTAGCATGTCTGTCACCCACGTTGCCTTGTGCCCATCAGCCAGTGAGTCCCTTTGCAAGCAAAGGGGAACTCTCCCACGGTGGTTCTCTGCTGCTTGCGTCTCATGGATCGTGTCACAGACTTGGGCTGTTTGCATCTGAAACTGAGCCTGCTTCTGCATTGTTCACCTGCCCCATAGCTCTAAGTCACCTAGTTTCACCTCATGCCCCCAAACAGTTTGCTTTATGGCCTGCCGTGGGTGGATCCAAGCAATGCTATGGGGCAGGAGGGCAAGTCCCATCCCTGCATTTCAGCAGAAGCCTCATGGAAAGACTTCTTGTCTTCTGCTCTCCCCGTTTCTCCATTGTGTGTGAGGGAATAGCGAGTAGCTGCAGGAGCTTGGCAGCAGCAGTGGACACGAGCTGAACTGACACATAGGGTGCAAATAGAGTCATAAAGTATATGTGGCAGTGTGATGCATATTAAAGTGATTTGCAGGGTAATGTTTCCCTGACTATATTCTTAGTAACAGAGAAGTGATCTTCCCACCTTCCCACCTTCGCTACAGGCACATTACAGTGCCCAGCAAAGAGGCTCTCAGGAGCTGGAGGTAGTGCTGGCTCCAGAAGTCTTCAAATCCCAGGTTTGCAAGGGCCCCATCCCGCATGGCCAGACTGTGTCCTGCAGCTTTGCTCTATGCAGAGGCCCCATGCCATAAGCCCATGAGTGAGCACACGCCATCTCCTGTTCCCGCCTCTCAGTGGCACATATAACAACATGCCCAAGAAATGACTGTGTTCCCTCAGGAATAAGGAAGGACCAGCCTGGCTAAAATGAGAGGAGAGAATTTTATATCCATGTAGTTACAAACTCTTTATTTGGAAAAACAGAGCTGTTTGTCTGGTGCTTCTTGGACCTTTGACTTAATATTAAAATGACCTTCGCACAAACCTTCTCCAGCTCCTTCCCAGAGGAGGACAGAAATTACTGTTTTCTTTCCATTGGCTCTTGCTTCAGAGCAGAGGTTTAAAAACCGGGCTGCAGCTGCCCTCTCCAGTGAGGCCACAAATGAAGCAACTGCATTTTAGCTCTGGAGATGTTAGTCCCTCAGTCTGCAGGGTGGGTCACTAAAATGCCAGCTGGCAAGAGGTCAGTGAGCTTTCCTGGATTATGTTCTAAAGCGGGCAAAAGGTCTTCCTCTCACCTGCTCTTTCTAGGTTTGAGACCTCCAAAGCTCTGGTTGTCTTTTCACCTCTTCCCTCTCTCTGTGCTAGCACAGAAGGTGTGTGTTGGGGGGGGTGGGTGTGGTGGTTTGAAAGAAGGAAAATAAGGTCTTTTCTTTGGTGTACACATAGTTCCTCCAAAACCTGGAGCCAAACGCCTTGCTTGGTGAGCTTCCCTTTCACAGAATCACAGCATGGTTGAGGTTTGAAGGCATGTCTGGAAACCACCTAGTCTCACCCCCTTCTCTAACCAGAGCAGGTTGATGATCCAGTGGAGTTTTATCTGTTTCCAAGGGTGTATGCCCCACAGCCTCTCTGGGGAACCCATTCCTGGGCAGCTTGACCACCCTCACTGAAAGAAGTTTGGTTTCACGTTTAAATGGAATTTCTGGCATTTCACTAGCACCAACAACACCCCCTTGTGTGAGCTGGGCCAGGAGTTCCTGCCTCTGTGTATCTGCTCAAAGAAGGAAGGATCGCCTTTCTCTGTGTGCTGTTTCTGGGATGCTACATTTGTTCCCATGTCAACCATCTACCCTCATCTCTCTCAAGCAGAAAGAAATGGCAATATCTCCTGTTGCCTTCCAATAGATTTAAAGTCTGCTTACATGTTTCTTACAGGCATATGAAGTTGTATGTGCAGAGCCTAATTTAAAACAGTCTCTGGTGATGGTGTTCTGGATCACCTTCACGCTTTAATGCCAATGTGAACAAAGGCATCTTGAGATCATGCCCTACCTTTCCGCAAGTAACTTTTTAACCTGATAAGAATACTATTGTCATACAGCCTCTAAAGCCCAACAGCACAAACGCCTGGGCTACTGTTAACAAACATGGCGAGAGTGTATTCTCCTGGGAGGGTTTGATCATGGAAGTTACTTTTGTTATATCCAATTCCACTAAATATATCTCCAATTTTCCTGTCTCTACATCAAACGTTACATGTTAAGGAGCCTCGAATAACAGCTGCTGCCACTCATGTTAACTGAGAGGAGCACAAGACACTGAAGTGTCTAGTTTCTCATCACTTTACGGGACGGATAAAAGTATCTGTTGTACTGACTAGTCCATCAAATATGAATGATGCAGATAGAGTGGCTGTTTACACACAGTGATCTATTTTAGTTAAATTGAAAACACACACAGGGGAGCGTTTCAGCTTTGTGGATAGAAAACACTGGAAACGTCAGGAGTTTCTTTGTTTTGCCTCTTCTGTTTGCCAGTGACAATTAGCATTTAGGGGTGCCCAGTCTGTGGCTAGGAGAGGATGAGCTCTCTTCTTCTGGGCCAAAGGTCAAGATACTGTAAGCTATCCAACCAAATCTCACGAAATTGAGGACGAGGTGCTTGCCTCCTTTTACCATTCTAATTTTACCAGAATACTCAGCTCTTTTGTACATCATTAACATAAGCATTTACAAAGCCGGTCCCTCTGGAGGATGACAGCAATTGTTTTGCTTAATGTTTAATGGCTTCCTCTCCCTCTGGACTCTGTGCCAGGGCATATTGTAATGAACAAGCTCTGGAAGAATATTATAGCCTCACTTCATTTATTAGGATGCTTTACATAGAAATTTATTTTGCACTACCATGAATTATATAAACACACAAATTAAAGATACATACGCAGTAACTGCTTGCAGAGAGCATTGTCTGCAGCAAACTCATTAGGAGAATGAATTGCTCTGTAGAAAATCACTTAACCTTTGTGGATTTCCTGGTACTGTGTTTATTAATGCCCTTGCTTTATTTTGAAATAATATCTCTGTGTTATCTGAAAACATGCTCCAGACTTGAAAATTAATGTACAGCATGAAGATTTCCTCTGAACATACTAATTATATTGAAAACAAAAAGTAGTGAGGTCTCATTCTGCACTCCAGTGCCCATGTACAGAGGAGTACAGATGTGTCCGCCTGTGCAAAGACCTTTGAAAGCAGAATCAAGTGATACAGGGCTAAACTCCTTCAGAGGAGGAAAAGAAAAAGAATAATAATAATAAAAGGTTGTGGTTTCCATGGGCAAATGTTAATTACAAGCGGAAGGTTTCACTGAATAGCCTTTATCACTGGGCTCAATGGCTAACGTTCTGCTGTGGAAAATATTTCTCCAACAGCAAATGGAGATGAAGGAAAATAGCAGACTAACTTTTTGGCAAAATGTCTACTTCAGTTAGAAAAACAATGCTCAACATGCACATGTTTCTGTCAGGAAGGCTGCTAGCAGGAATATGGCAACTCTAGTAATTTTGCAAGTAGTAAAAACAGGATGTATCAGGAATAGCACGCTGGGTACAGAATAATCCACACCGAAATGCTCGGCTGCAGGAAGCTGTGTGTGCATGGAGACCTGCACCCGTAGATATTTTCAGTGTCAAAGCATCACTGAAGCCTTATATAGTAATTTTGTGATAACAAAAGCTAGCGATTAGTCACTGAAATTTCAAGTGACCTTGGTAACCTGACTGCCGACTCATTCTGTGGCCTGTCTTGTTTATTGGGAGTGCTGTGACCCAGGTAACTGAGGAGAAGCTGTTGCAGGTGCCTTCAGGGTGACTTCCTTGCCATCATGCTGCTGATTACATGGGCATATGGGACTATGGAAGGAAGGCTATGAAAGATTTGGTTCAGTAGGTTTTAAGTCTGTAGCCTTATTTCAAGGACATACTGTGGAACTGAAAGCAGGCAGTGACACTGAGGTGTATTGGAGCAGACTGATGTTCCTTGAACCTGTTGTGTTTTTGGGGTTTGATGCTGCTTCTGTAGCACAGAGTTGCTTCTGCCTTTGCTGTGAGAATAGCCATCATTGTATGCATTGCTGCATCATGCTTATATCTTATATAGTTACAATAATAACCCTGCAGAGTTAGTCACTAGAGAGCAAAGGTTATTGGCTTCCAGTGAGAGCTTCCAGATGATATTAATACAAATAGAGTAAAACTTTGGCCTTGAGGGGAAAGCTCCAGCAGAAGGCTACTTGGAGTAATTAAACCTATCATACAAGTCATGTCTTCCTGAAATGAGTCGAAAAGCAATATTAACCTGACTGAAACTCCAGCCTCCTTAGAGGTCCGAAGCCCTGGAACTGACTGCAAAGGCATTGGGGTGGGCTGGAGGTTGGTCCTGAGGACGTTTGTGCTCCAGCTGGCAGCACACCTGAGTCTTGCAATCACTTAAGTGTGAAATAAGAATTAAAAAAAATAAATTGACAAAAAAAATTGCTGCTTCTGCACATTGGCATCTAGTGCTTTATCCTTTGCATTGTGGATTCAGCATGGAATGGTTGCCAGCAGGGGAAGGAGGGTGGGTAGGGAGGGCGTAGCAGATGCTGACTGTAAAGTAAGTAGAACTGGAAGGGTGCAGTGGAGGAATCAATGGGATGCAGAGAGGAAGATCTGAGCTCCTGCAACCTTGGTGCTCTGGTGTTTCGCCTCCATTTAGAAAAGGAAGCAGCTTGTAAGAGACTGCTAATGCAGATAGGTTATGGATCAACAGACTTCAGTCTCCTATGGATTACATGAACAGTCTTATTTATTGCTGGAGGTTAAAAGAGGTTAACCCTGTGTATTGGGGCTGTAAGAATTCTCAAGAGCAACACAAACAAGGCCTGAACAACTGAAGTGTCGAGTCTGCAAAAGCTCCTGATCTAAACACAGTAATTTACAAAGACAAGTGAAGCAAGGTTACATATTTCTGGCGGAGACTTACAAGAAGAACATCCCTTGTAACTATTTAGATTTTTCTCCTATCAGAGCAAAGGGAGAAGAAGATGATGCTAAAGTCAGTTAGTGGTATGTTGTCCTTTTCTGTAAGAAAAGGCAATGAATTTTAGAGCTGTTCTTTCTAGTGAAACCAAAACAGCTCTGATTTTGAAAGCACCTTCATTATCCTGGAGCTAGATTACAATGATTTGTAAGTTGAAACAAAAGCATAACTTTGTTTTAGTTATGTTTTAACTGGTATAACTGATAATCTTATCAGCATTATCTGGTCACAAATGAGTCTTTTCTAACTATAAAACTGAAATTCAACTCTTGAACAAAAATGCTTGCTGGATACTGAGCATCTCTTTATATTTTAGGTTTTGCATAAAGAAGTTATGGGACCCACTGTATGTGGATGAACATTTTTGTTTTCACAGTAGGTTGGTAACATGTTTCTGTCATGTGGGATGACTGAAAGCACAGTGTTTTGGTTTTCCTGGTATAGTTATTAACATGAGTGAAAATGTGCATACCCACATTTGAGAAAGTGGACTGTCAAAGAATGTCAAATCCATTGGTCAAATGTTCAGAGAGATAAAAGTCGAAGACATTTTTCAATTCAGTAAGACAGACTGTTCGCCTCTAATTCAGTAGTGAATGGTGAGCTGTATATGATAAATCCTCTAACTGCTCTATTGAAAATCATGCATGTTCCTTGTTTTTACGTAGGTTTCACGTTTTTTTTTTCTTAAAGCTCTTCAACATGCACACATTCCCATCTTCCACCTCACTCTTCCAAATGCAATAATCTCTGTGCGTGATTGACCTAAGCGATCACCATGGTTTCCAATTCAATTCAGGTCCCCAAAGAGGTCTTTTAATTAAGAAGCTCTAATAGAATCTCAGAGAAAACTTCTAAGTCCCCAGTCTTCAGGCTGTGAGCTAGAGATCTCGGGGGTGTCTGTGGCCAACTAGTACAAGACCCTGAACATGTCCTTTGTGGAAAGGTTATATCCTACGCAGAAATTTGTGTTAGTGGATCTTAGAGATGCAGACATCCCATGGAAAATTCCTAGGGATCACACAAAGCTGAGAAGTTCTGTAGTAGGCTGCTGTTGAGCAGTGGGTAGTGACCAAGAGACTGTTGAGGTGAAAGCAGGCACACACAGAAATGTCTGTGTAGGAAACTCCAACAGTGTGTGTGAGGTACTCAGCCCAGCTTGCAGTCAGCTCAGTAGTTGCAGATGTGTACATAAGTGGGATTTCCAAAACTGCTCAGGACTGGTCTCTGTTTATTCCAGTGGGGACAATCCCACCTTGTGTGTGTGCAGGTGTGCAGAGCAGCGTTTGCTGATGTTTACTCAGCAGTTGGTACTAATCTCCAGGAAACAACCTGTGCCTGCTGGACTGTGCTTGAGATGTTTGGTAATGTTGTGCAGAAGTACTTGAGAACGCTTTCACACCAGGAACTTCAGCATTAGCCACACAGGGGAACAAAAAGTGGAACTGGAAAACACTTCTAAATCCTTAGAAGTATGGTATTTACTGAAAAGTAACATTCCAGAAAACTGAAGCCACATATAAACTTGAGATAACTTTGATGAATAGTTCTTGGCTGAAAAACAGAAAGGAAAATTTAAATGGTTTGTGTTGATTGTTTCAGGATTAAACATCTTGAATTTTTGTTTCAAATGCTCTCCCTTCTGGCAATTCTCTCAAAACTTCTGGTCATATAAATCTGAGTTACTGAAGATACTGCTTGAGGAGTCCTGTCAGAACAGTATTTTGTTTAATTGGAGGGGGGTTTTTTAAGCTCTTTATTTAGTTGAAAATCTCTGAAGTTTTTCTTTGGAATGTATCTTGAAACAAATTTTTTTTTCAACTTCTCTGTTAGCTGACTGAACAGAACATGATATTTGCAAGTACCCAAGAGGGGACAGTGGGAGAACAGAAAAAAAAATTAAAAGCTTTGATTGTGATGAGTTATCCCCTTGGCACAGCAGAACTCCAAGGCCAGACCTGGACCACTTGTACAGAGGTACCTGTACATTTCTGCACCTTGTAATTGCACCAACATGTGTCTAATATGGGCCACTCTGATGATTTATAGAAGTCATTTATACTGCATTTATATAACAAGTGAGTGGAAACCTCCATTAACTCCCCCTCCACAGAAAAGACCTGAGAGAAAAAGGGGTTTGAAGGAGGACTGTGCCATGCTGTGACGGGGACATGGTAGTTGGGGGTGGGAGGCAGAGTGCAGAAAAGAACAGAACCCGAGACCCAGTGAAGTAGCCTGTTCCGCACAGAAAAACACCTCTCCCTTGGCTCCACTCCTGGCTGAGTTGGTTTTTCATCTGGTGAAAAATAGGGACGAAATACCTCCCTTGCTATCCTTTGAAAAACACGTCAGTATCCTCAAAGGACATATAAGAGCAGCATCATTATAAGTGGGAAATTAATTGCTCTCTTGCTGGATTTAGCAGCTTCCTGTTTTGGAAACCTGAGATACCATCTCAAATTTCTGTTTGTTGTCAGCCTAGAAGAAGAGACTTGAAGGCTGCAAAGCTTCTGGTGAGGCAGCACTTCATTTGCTAATTGTCTCTGCCAGACAATGCCATTTACACTGAGCACAAAATCACCTCTAACCTCCACTGACCAGAAAATCGTTATATCCTTGAACTCCCATCCTTCTGAAACAGTACCTGGCATTGCAAACTTGGGCTGTGTGTGTCATCCCCTCTCATGGGACAACAAAATACAGGGATACTTATTGCTGGTTCATTTACAAACATCCCCATTTCCAGGCCTAATTACAATATCATAAACATCTGCATTGTAAAAAAGATGTTTTTACTTGCCATGCATAATGTAATGAAGCTTTTGCTTTGAGGACCGTTCTGTCCTTTGAGAGGCACAGGACTGGCATCTGCCCTAAGCATGCTGTGGAAGGGTCCAGGTCCTGTGCTTCAGGCTGCACTGGATCTCTGGTGCAGGGCAGAGGTTCAGAGAGGCCTTTGCAGCCAGAAGGCTGGGGAGGGGCCTGCTTGACATTTGCTCCCTCACAAACCAGTGTTTCTGTCAGAAAAACTGGTGAAGCTGAGCTTTGCCTCTGTGAGAGCTTTGCAGTAAGGAAAATGTTTCCTGTTTTACAGTTTTCATTGCTCTTTTGCTGTTTTAGGCCATGTTACAATGCTTGCCATTTTTGCTGTATAAAATTCAGATGTTTTGCCCACCTGCTTCTCCTCCTCCATCAGCTGGATATCACAGTGGCTACATCAGTTTTAGATGGGATCACGCCTGAAAGTGGCAGCTCTGATACTCAGAGCAATGACCTGCAAGGCTTTTTTCCTCATTATTAAACACTGAAGTTGGAGCACTGAGAAAACCATTGAATCTTGCTATTCAGTTGGTGGATCTGCAGGGATGGTTTTGGCTGTAAGACGTTGCTCTTTGTTTTGGAGACAACATAGCAGAGGAAACTGGCTTGACAGCCACAGCTCATTTAAATGCTATGGTGACTGCTAAAGGCAACAAAATAAGCCAGTGTTAGCCAGGTCTACCTCCTCTAACAGCAGTCTTTAAAGGGCAGGAGGTTATGTGTATAGTTTTCCTTTGTTCCAGGGACTGGTTCAGGCATGTCTGGCTGGGATGTGACATCTAAGGGATGTGGTTAAAGACAAAATAAACACTGCTGCTTTGGTGACTCCACAAAAATCTGACAGCCAGAGACTGTCAAGGAAGTGAGCATCTGGGCAGCAGCAATGCTTCTCATCTCTTCCTTTGGGAAGTTTATGGGATTGCTAAATGTAAGGAACTGCTAAATATCTGGACCTCACATGAAGCAGGAATATATTGCATGTATCTGAGTTGGTTTTACCCATTCTGCAGCAGAAAGAACTGGAGGTATGATTGAATTATTAAAAATTATATAAAACATATAATAAATTATTTAAAAATATTAAATTATTCTTAATGACCTTTCAAGAGTTTTCAGGGAAGAAGTGATTCTGAATTAAAGGTGGAGCTCCCAAACCAACTAGAGCTCCTTCCAGCAAAAATGAAGGGTGAAAAGGTGTATTTAAACAGAAAGGGAATATTAAACATCTGTGTGATGCAGAGAAGATAACAATGTACCAGCATTAGAATGGAAGTAAAGATGAGTGGTGTCCCTCAAGGGGACTGAACAATGAAATTCTCAAGCTTTTGCTGGGGTTCAGGTGGATGCCTCCAGTTGGGCTCCTGCTTGGAGGGGCCATGGAAACCTTCTCCATCCGTCCCCCACAGCAGTGTTTCACTTCCTCTCTGTGAAACAGTTAGAAAAAGGCAGGGGGAGAGTCAGAGCTAAGTATTGTGTTCGCTTGGATTTCCAATTTTTAAGACTGTACAAACAGCTGAAGGACTTAATTCTGTTACTGCTGCAGATGAACCTCGTTCTGCTTGAGTTATGCTGAATACACTCATAAACCAAAGTAGCTACAGTTATTAAGAAATGTTGTTCAAAAACTCCATCCTTAATCTCATTTGAGTATGAAACTAGGGGGCTGACTTCTAAAAAAGGCCCTCTTGAAGCTTGCCCAAAAGATTAATGTGTAAATGCAAAGAATGCTCTGGAAGCTCTTGAATGGAGACATTATATTTCCAAATAACCAAAGGAGTAACTGTAGCAAAAAGATGATTAATGGCATTGCTGCCAAAATAAGGTGAGTCCCTAAACTTGATGGCATAGTATTTGCATGTTACCTCAATGTTACAGTTTCTCACACTACCTTTGTTTATTTTTATTGGAAGAAGCACAAGAAAAGCACGATGCTTGCTTAAATCTCCGTAAATCCAAACATTTGAAGCTACATTACTCCTTTTTCCTGGCGCTGTTCCTCTCTGAAAGCATGCTGCTTTCAAGCTCTCGTTTTTTTTCCCATGAACTACAGGGTGTAGGCCAAAATACCCTTTGCAACTGGTAACTTGGTAGGCACACTAGATTCCAGTTAATGTAACAACTGGACATTTCATAATACTCGAAGTATCCATGGCATGAATGTCCCGAAACTCGCAGGAAATATGAGCAGCATTTTTTGTTTTCCATAGGGTCAATTTTATTCGTCTGGTGAAAGCATCTTACAATGACAAAAAAAAAAGTTAAGTTACATGGAAAACTGACACTGACAGCCGCGTTAACAGTATTAGAGTGGCGTGTAGGGCATGCCTGCTATGTGCGAAAGCTGAGCACCTCTCTGTGCACCAGCTCAGGGAGGTTCGTTCTTATTCATGCCATTGTGGGCCGCTATGCAACGGCGCAGTGTTGCATCCCTGTCAGTGGCTTTAGCTACTGACTGGCATGTATTTCTGTGAGAAAACCAGCTGGATCTTTTAGTATCCAGTCACTTGGGAACCTGCTGTGGTTTGCTGGTGCTGAAGGCACAAGCCAGTTCGTTAAAGGCAAAGTTGGAGGAACCATCTTGGCAACTGCTGGGTCAGTGTTTACCTGCCCTCCTGCCAACGTCACCAACTGACGGATGATTTGGCTTCTCATTTCTAAGAAAATAACCTTCTGTCTGACCACGCACTGACATCCTGCAGCACTGAACAACAACTCAGCAGTAGGGAGGCCATTGCCTGGAGCCAGGCTTAGGGAACAGTCTGAGAGTCCTTAGACCAGTGTGAGTGAAGGGGTGTTAGTGAACACGACTGTGCAGCTGGCACCAGGGCAGTGCTGAGAGGCACTCAGACGGGCACTGCAATTGTCCCTTTGTGCATAAGGCAGCTCCCCTTAGCCAAAAAAGCAGGGAAAGATGTCCCAGCTACACATGCCCATTGCATAATTGTCAAATATGCCTGTAATACGATTCCTTCAGAGGCAATTACTGCTGCAGTGTGGTTGCTTTGGGAAGCTTTCCTCTCCAAGGCTGAACTGCAACTACCAAACCTCTGTTGGTTTGGCTGAAAAAGGATCATGGCAGTGATGTCTTTTTACTAAAAAGGATTGTTTTTAGGACTGCTGTTATTAAAACGAAATACAAACCAGCCAAACTCATTCTTCACCAAGACTCTCTGAAAATGAAACATTTTTTGGATAACATAACTGTAATTCAAACTGCAGCAGCCAGTGCTATGCCTGCTTTGGTACCCAGCCAGTGAATTTTAAAGTAAACACCCTCCAGGACTGTTCTCCATTTGGATTTATTAGTCATTACCAAGAAAAGATAATTAGCACTTCTGAAGCATTGTGATAATCAGTAGCATGAAGTGTTACCAATAGAAACGGCCGGGGGTACTTGTGTGGCGCAGGAGTTTGCAGCTCCGTACTCCCTGTACGGAATGAATACATGGGTGGGCAGATCCTCAGCTGGAGGAAATGCTCCTAACTACCAACTGCTCCAATGGAGCTAATGACACTTTACATGGGGTAAAGCTCCACTTTACAGGGGAGCTGTTCCCTGGCCTATTGGGCTTCTCCTTCTGTTATCCTGGAGGCAGATTAATTTTTTTTTACAATACACAATCCTTCTTGTTGGCCAAAGGCAACAGCACATACTACTCCTTTACTGCACAACAGGAAAATAGAAGATAATTATTTTTCTTTTTGTATGCACCCTGCCAACAAAAAGGAAAATAACCTTGTGGTGGAACAAGAGGAACCTGATCCTTTAGGCAATGATGTGGTTTTTTTAACCTCCCTCTTTCAAAACTGATGAATGAGAAAACTGTTGGACTCAAGTCAGTGCTAAAACTCATGGAATTGGTTCCCTAAACTTATTGTTCCCCAAACTTCCATTACATATGAACTGTAATAATCATATGAGGGATGGCATGTAAATCTTGTGTTGTTAAATTTCAAACCCTGAGTATTAAACATGCCAGGCTTCCCGCGACACAAAATAGTATTACTGAGCTCAGATAAGGAATTCTATCAGATTTATCAATGTTGCTATTTAAATAACTATCACAGTATATAGGCTTGTCTGAAATAGTTGTCTTTGTTTTTCTGTATCTGGAAGTGTGAGCAAAATCCATGCTGAATAAGAGAGGTAGCATGTAAGCTTGGGAGGGCTTCTCTTTTGGTAAGCATGAGTAACAAAGATGGCTAGAGGATTTACCCCCAAAACATTTGTAAGTCTGCAACAACCACTTTCTTTCCTGCACTGTACAGAGCATTTCAGGCCAATACAACACCCCTCCAGCCAACAGGTCTTCTGTATCCCCTGGGAAGCATGCAGCAAATCTCGGGATTGAGACCAGTATGCATGCAAAGCACTTTGTCTGCAGATGCTGCAAGGGCTGTGGTGTGGTGTGCTGGTAAAGGCTACCTTACCCATGGCAAGTCCTGTTGATGCTGATGGCCTTTACTCATGTACGTCTTCCTGAAGCAGAGGCTCTTAGGACTGCAATTCCAATGCCAGTAACACTTGTTAATGCACTTGAGAAAGATGGGACCACCCTGGCAACATCTGACTTGTTGATGCACTCAAAGTATTTGTGAATATTTGCCCCTCTCCAAGGAAGATGACTGCTGTGGCAAGTCTGATTATTGCCAGGATAAAGTTTGCCAGATAGCAACAAACACGATGGGCTGGTGGCTGTTTACAAGCTATGCATAAATGGGTCTGTAAGTGTTTGCTTTTCAGCTGCTGCTGGGAAACAGGCACCCTCTTGCCAGGTCACAGACCAGCTATGTTACAGACCTCTTAAAGCAGTTCCTTGGTCATAGAGGTGGATGCGTAGCTTGTTCTCAAATAGCTGTCCAGTACACAGGAGTTGCTATGGCAGTGCTTTACAAATATACATTGCACAACGGAGCGGTGATGTCGGACCACACTGACTCTTTTCTTCTGTCTTACATCTCACACAGAAGGTTTGCTCCCACCCTGGAAACTGTGGAGCAGAACAAACACCAGAATATCTATCTACATAGGTTTCTACTTAAGTCTATTGTCAGATTGCATCTGACTGTGGAACTGGGTTTAAAACACCTGGGTAACAATTTACATATTACGCCAACAACAGCATCTCTACCCCTCCCCTTCCCTCTTTCCCACCTGCAGTGCAGAGCAAGCCGACTTCATAGCGTCCTTCATACCAAAATGGGTCTCGGCTGTGTCTTTTTGTCTTCATGAAACTCATTTAATTCCGGTACTTTAACACCTACTCCTTCCTCTGCTGCTGGTGCTACTGCAAACAAGAAATGCGTCCGGGTAACACTGTCTCCTTGGAAACCTGCCTCTGGCCTAAAAAAGTCAGTGTTGGTGCCTGTGTGGCACTGGAAAGCCATAGAATTCATGGGCCAAGCACCTTTTCATGGCTGGGCTACTTTCACTGGATTGAAATCAGCCTAGATCAGATCTGGAGTCCCTCGGTGAACAGATAAATAATCTGGGCTATTGCACCAGGATGATTTAATGGGAAAAAGTAAAAATACTGGCCTGGCATTGCACCAGGCTGCTGAGAGAAACCTGAGAACAGTGTACTTCCCTTGGTGTGGGCATCTTGAGGGAAGGCTGGGGGCAGGAGCTCTGCCGTGGTGTGGTCTGGGAGCACTGCGAGGGCCTAACTCTCCATTAGCCTGCAGATTTCCAAATAGTTGTAAACAGTGCTGACTTCAAGTCTGCTGCCAGAGCCTCAGGCTCTTTAAAAAATAACCCCAATTCATTTATTGCCTAAGGATATTATTATTTCCAGAGTGAACTAGTTAAGGATCACAATACTGGGCGGAATTGTAGTACAAGGTGTGTTTTAGTGCAAACTTACTTATGAAATAGTCACAAATCTTCTTTGGATGAAAATAGGAGCAGAGCCCAAATTTTTTTTTTTTTTTTTTTTTTTTTTTTTTTTTGTTTGAAAAGTGCCTGCAGCAAATTTCTGCATCTTTATCTTGGGACTGGTCTGGACAGGGCTGGCTCCTGTGGGTTGTGTGACAGCACGGTACAGCTCCACCTTGCTGCCAAGGCCCCGGGGAGGTCAAGCAGAGCTAAAGAGCAGCTTAGCAGGGGGTATTGCCAGCTGTGTCCCCTGCCCTGGCTGTGCCAGCCATGGGGAGGCTGTGCGGATTAGAAGCTCTTCACTCTTACATCTGATACGATATGCAAAACGATCCCACTCCACTGAAGGCTCAACTCCATACCTCTCATGTGAAATTTCTAAGAACAATCCAAAGATTTAGTTTCAAGAAAGAAGTAATTCATATATACACATACTGCCTTCAGCATACTTTCCCTTAAAGGACTGCTGCCATCTTTTGCATCATGAAGAGATGGATATGAAAATATTTTGTGCCAGGAATGGTAATGCAGTAGAGTTCAGAGTTCAGTCACTATATAATGGTAAACACTGCATTCCTCACTAAAAGTGATGCAAGAGGTGATTAATAAGAATGAAACTTCGAGTTTATAATTAGCTACTTCACGTAAAGACTTTCAATAAATATGTAAGTGGAGATACATATATGTTTTTAATACTAGTTCAAGTGTGAACTGATTTGGTCTTTGGTCTTTCTGCTTTTGTGAATTATATTACAATATTAGCTTTTCTAAAAAATAAGTATTTTTAATTTAAATTGGTCTAGGCAAGTACTACACTAAATACAGTGAATATATGCAGTATATAAAAGCAAGGTAAGAAAAAGGATTATCAAAATAGCTGAAATAATTTTGTAAACAGCATATATTGCATGTCTATTTGATGCAATTGTCATTCTTGTCCTATCAGATCTGCAGGGAGGCAGCCACATGTTTAAGCACAACTTGGTCAAATTAGTTGGGGCATTTACTCCTGTTTAGAGCAGGTTTGGGCTTTAATTCAGGGTTTGGGGTTTTATCTTTAATGAACACTGAAGGTGCAAGTGCTTTGAACAGCTGTACCCTAGCACGATCTTTTTACAGTCACCTTAAACCAACACTTTGAAATAAGCCTGGATACTAACTTTAACAGGAGGTTAGCCAGGCACCTGTGAAGAAAAAGGCATTCTCTATTTCTGCATGTTGCAAATTCTTTTTACAGTTCAGCTTGTCTCAACTAAGCATGTAGACCTGAGCCCCATCCTGGAATTACTTATCCCAGTTCCAGGTTACAATGGCACTTTTCTGTTGGGCTTTTTCTTTGTTTATTTATTTGGTTTTGGTGTCTGTCCACAGAATGAAGGTGCTTAGCTGCAGGGAAAAGCTTCAGAGCTCCCGGGGTATGACAGTGAATGGAATGACAGGACTGGTGGATTCAAGGTCCAGTGCAGTAAGGAAGCACTCGATGGCTGCTTCATTTTTCCCCTGAGCTTGCAAGACCTCTCCAAGGCTGTTCCAGGCAATGTGGCTGGTGGTCTGGATACGGATGGCATCTCTGAGGACTTTCTGGGCCAGTTCCCTCCGTCCAAGTCTGCTCAGCACCAGGCCCTGTCAACAAACAAGTGATGAACAGTTAACAACGGCACAAAACAGAGGAGGAAATGGAGCGTCCCCAGCTCCCACAAAGCCGAGCTGCCGTATGAGTGCAGATGCAGGAGTCCTATGGAGGGATTATTTAAAAAGTAATGGTGAAAGTTTTATTTAAAGCAGACACTGATCCAGAAAGTGCTCCTGCTGGGAGAGCGTATACTGGTGCTATACAGAAGAAAGGTTACAGGCCCTTTAAGTATCCCTCTCTCCTTGCCCAGAAAACAGACAGAAGTTCAATTACATCCCATATCTTGCACATCTGGAACATCCAGCTGAGGCTGAGGTAAAGTCTCTCATCTCCTACATCTCGAGCATATAGAAAGATTCTTAACAAATAGGGGACGGAGGGATGTGGTCCTCTTCCAGTCTTCTAGGGGCAGGCTGTATGTAACAGCATGGAATGTGACAGCTCTGTCCTCCTGCACTCCAATGTAGATCCTAAAGCAGTGTGGGGGAGGAGAAGGATGCAGGAACCTTGTTTAAAAGCTGTCCTTAGGGTAAGAAAAGACACAAGTGGGTGTAACCATCTGGAGGGAACAGGAGGGGGAGGATGAAAGAAGTGTTAGGAAGAACATGTTTTCCTATAGGGCTCTCATGGATGTGGATCTGAACCCACAAAGCACCTAATGAAGTGCATGTTAATTATACAGCAGTCAACACACCGAGCCCCACAGCCATGAGAGCTTCGCAGGCCACAGCGCATTAGTGGCATTTCTCTGCTTCCTCCTGGAGGTGCACACAGCAGGATGAACCTCCCACCAGCTTCACCCAGGGGTGGCCTCTGGAAGAAGCAGCCAACACTGCCATACTGCCTGCCAAGCTCTGCGTGGCCTCTGCCTGCACTCACTCATGGAAATGCTGGAAAGTGGGATGATTGTCTCACTTCATGCTTTGCCTGAGAAAACATAGTAGGTGGATGCATGTATTTATAAAGAAAATCATTAGCCTAATCTTTAATGTATCTAATTGCCTTTAGTTCATATGAAAAGATGTAAGAAACCCGAAATCTCTCGCAACTAGAACCCAAGAAAATTTCTGATGGAAGAATGGCGATGCTTTTGGAAATAGTGAAGATTTTTCCTCTTGTTTTCTTTGATTTTCCAAAAGTACCATTAGACACAGGGTGCATCAGCATGACTGAGACCCTAAGGCCAGTGATAGTACTAATACCTACAGCCTGAGACAAAAATTAAGAAACACCCATTTAATCAAGTATTGGTGGTGCTATGAAAAGTTTCAGTGCCTCTTTCTTGCCCATAACCTTGACTTGAATAATCAACTCAGAATCAAACGTGATAATTTAGAGATGCAGTGGGGGTGCTTTTTCTTTAGGTTCCTCTCTGTGTAGGAAAACAACAAGGCAACAGGGTCTAATCTTACCACTGCCTGGGGAGCAGGCACACGTGGCACAGAGGTACCCTGGTGGGAAAGGCTGGTTCCCCTGGAGGTAGCTGCCTGGAGATGACTGCAGGCACGTAATGACAGACTGGAAGGAATTTGTGCAATTATAATTTGAGTCACCCGCTTGACAGGGATAATGAGGCATAGAAAGGGCAAATAGTGTGGCCATAGCAAATCTGCTGCTGAGCCAAGAAAAGACAGGAGTTATCTCAGCTCAAGTTTGTCCTCAACCACAAACTCACTCTTTCTAAAAACTCTTCCTGTTGCATGGACCGAGCAGAGCCGACTGTGCTCTCTGGTGGCCGGGGACCCATCGCTGTCCTCGCCCTGACACTAAGCGGCATCCAGCCTCTCAGAGCTCTCAGAGGCTGCTGGCCCCGGAGGCACAGAGGCCAGTGAGCCTGTGCAGCTGCTGCCTGTCAACCCTCTCAAACGAGGAGGGGAATTCCCTTCCCGGTTGACATCTCGCGCCTCTCAACAATGCTGCAGTGAAATCCACCTCATCGTAAACTGCTCGTGCAGCACAGCTCCCTTGTGCTCCCCAGCACCCTAGCTGGTCAAGAACCAAAGACTGGCCTGGCTTCCCTGTTACAGCTTCCTGGTTGCTTACTCTTCCTGTGCTTGTTCTGCAGCACTGGAGGAGGCTGTATGCAAACCCAGGTACTGTATTCAACCTGGGGGAGATGCTGAAGCTGATGCCCACCAGTAAGTGCAACACAGGTGAACATTTGCTCATAGGTATTTAGTGCTTTCAAATTTGCCAGTTTAGCTGAAAAAAGATCTGTGAACTCTCAAAAAGGGTGATTCTGGGCTCCCCAAAGCCAGGGGAAGGCGTCCTGTTGATGCTGCAGTATACTGCATGAGCGGAAAACTGCTGTGTGTTTCTGGAGAGAAACACGGCAAACATTTTTTAAAGGAGTTTAAGATTTCCTGCCTCCTCTTCTCATGCACGGCTGTTGATACCAAAGGCTGCCCAGGTCCGTGGCCCTTCCAAGGCATGCCCACCACCTGCTTCCCTCTTTGGACCAGGAACAGCCCCCATGCCCTCTTCTTACACACTTGCCTGGAGTTCCATGTAGTGTGGGAACACGATGCTGGGCTTCAGGCGTCAGCCCAGGTGGAGGTCAGGGTTTGGTCAACCCACTCTGCAATCCCCATCCTTGCCAGTGTTCCCAAGCCCCAGCACAGAGACCTATTTCTTTGCCCCAGAGTGAGCTGTGACAGATGGTGTCAGCCTTTTCAGTGAGGCTTAACTGAAGCAGCAGAAATATGCTGCTGGATGTTTAAAGGACAGGTTGAACATCATTAATTCTGTGTGCAGGAGAGCTGCTTGCTTGGGGTTTCCTCTCTCTCCTCTTCCCCACACTGCTCCTTGCAAACCACAAGCATTTTCTGAGAGCTGGAGGCTGCACAAACCCCAAGCCTTAGGAAGAAGTAGCACTGAGCATTTGAGTTTCTGTTTCCCTGCGGTATTTGCACTTGAGAGCTTCTCCTTGCTACTGAATTTCTTATTTCCCCATGGAGTCTGGCTTACTCTAAACAATGCCTGCATGTTGTTGCTATGTAGGTCCAGTTGGAATCTGCCTACAGTGCAAAAGAAAAAAAATATATATAAATTCAGAAAGCCACCCACTGACAGGCAATTTGCATTTTTATCTGGAAGATTTTTTTTTAAAAAAGAGATTTTTCTAATGAAAGTTCAGCTCATGAGTTTCTATGGAAACTCATCTGCTTGGTGTGCATGCATAATTTCATAAAGTCAGATCTCAGGAAGATGAGCAATTAGTATAAATACAAGCAGCAATGTGATTAAGGGTTTCATCCTCTTATTCCTGAAGATGGAGGGTGGGGGCTGGGTTTTGTTGTCTTTCCTCGGTTTCTATTTGTGTTTTTGCCAAACTTACTGCAAAGACTGATGTACAAGGTAGCCTGGCTTCTCTGCCACCTCCTGGCTACCACTGGCACTTCTGGTTTTGCCTGGTGATTTTCCTCCCAAAGATGACAAGTACCTCTAAGTATGGCCTTCTCTGTCAGTGATGTTGGTACTGAGTCAGGCCCCAAGGAGCAATGAGGACAGGCTTATTTTTAAACTCCAGCAAATTATAAATAGTAAAAAATCCCAAACCAACTCAAAAGGCGAGAGGGAATCATTTTTTTCAAGCTCCTGTGGGCAGCACATCCCCAGGGCTTGCGCCCCAAGCCTGTGCTGGCCACACACACAGGCATTTCATGTCCCGTTTGTGCTAATACAGCTGCATAGTGCTCGGATGCTCACGGGCTCACTCACTCACTCACTCACTCACTCACTCACTCACTCACTCACTCACTCACTCACTCACTCACTCAATTGCTCGAGAAGGTCTGAGGGCAACTTGCACAGATTAATTTAATTTCTTCTTTAGGTCTGAAGATGTACTTCAGATTTTGTAAACAGAGGCAGAGTAGTGAGGCCAGAGCACTGGAAGAAATTAATTTGAGGTGAAGGGCTGCGGCACAGTGAGGCTGGTACAGTCTAGTGGTGTACGAAGGCTGAGGGGGGATAGTGAATTTGGTCTGCTGATTTAGGGTACCTTTTGCTGACAGCTGGACTCCTGAATTCATGGTTTTTAATTTCAGGGAACAGAAGGTGCCTATGGGAAGCTTTTTAAAAGTATTTTTGACCTCATCTGCATGCAAAACAAACAAAACCTAAACCACTTCTATGGTGACACCAGGCTGGACTCCCTTGCCTTCAGTGATGTGATACTTAGTAACTGATACTTGTGTGAGTCTATTTTTGTTTTGTGAGAGCCATATTTCAATTTAAGTTAGATGAGAAAAAAAAGTGACTTATTTTCAATTTCCACTAATAAAAAAGTGATCATAAACCACACCTGAAGTCTCACTTTCAGAAGGTTGTGAAATTTCTGATCTGTGCCTTTATTTCCTGAGAGTGTGACAAAACCTCCTTAAAGGTTGTTAGCTCATAAAATTCCCAGAAAATAGTGCAGAAAAGACATTATGGAAGACTACAAAATAAGCCTCACACACAAGCTGGAGTTTATTTTTAGTAACGAAAATCAAAACTTCCTTTGCAAATGTTTAGTTCAAACACCTGATGAGCTGCAGGGAGTTATCCTGAGTCGGCATTCTTGTCTTCTTCCACTAAGATGGCACAGATTTGCTTGTTCTTTCCTTTAGGGCTTGCATTGGAAAGAGATGTACAGAAAAGTATTTTATTCCATTCCTGGAAGGTTGCTTTTTGTTGTATTTGCATCGTCATCTCATTCCTGGAGAATCTGTATAGGTGGACCAGACTCTATCCTTTACAAATGGATTTTAATAATTACATAAATGTAAGTTCTCTCTGTCTTTGCATGAGACTCTTAATTCCAAAGTGAGGTTGTCTCTGATGCTTATCTCAACTGAGCAGAGCATTTTCACCTCTTATTGTCTAAATACCTTAAGATGTTTCCAGAATAAATCAGACTTTGCTGCTGGGCTTCCTTCAGTGCATTATTTAATTAATTTCAAGGCAGATGCAGTATCCTTACTGTGTTCTCCAATTTGTAACATGGAGATGTCACTAGTGGTTAGTAGGAGGGTAATCAGCAGCTGGCAAGAGCAGGGCATGCTGCAGAAAAGTGCTCGTTCAAAAGTGTGCTTATTCAGCAGAACCCTACAAAAAGCCTTTCAAGATGCATTTGGCACTTGGTGATAACAGTCTCATGTAACAGAAAAATCCGCACTGCTACAGGGCAACATACGCTTCTGTAATTATTTAGCAATCAGAATAAGTTGCAAGCAAAATCTGTTGCATAAATCATGAAATATCAGAGTCCTTTTGGAAAATGGCAAATATTAACCCTGGAAATTCTAGGTCTCCTAGAATAAAGACAGACATGCAAGTAGTCAATTGCTCTGTGATTCTTTCCCCCTACGTTCATGACCTTTGCATTTCTGAAGAGCCAGGATTTTTTTAGCTGTGAGCAGTGAAGTGAGTTTTTGTTGTGCTGTCACTTAGCCACGCAGCGGCTGGCAGTGTGGGGGTAGCTAATCATCCATTTTGCTGATTCAGTCCAGGTTGTGGTGAATCTGAGCTATACATCTGAGCTTTGTTCCCTGAAAATACACTGTAGGTGTACAGGGAGCAGTCAGGGTCCTCTCACCAAACTGAATTAGAGACCATATCTTAACTTGCTGCTCTAACAAAGGGTGACTGGCATACAATTCCGGGAGAAAGCTCATCTTTCAGTTTTTTCTGCTGCCTCCTTTGTTGAGAGCAGCTTTTCCTTCTCTTCCTTCCCCCTCTCCATCTCCTCTGCCAAAGCTGCTGCATCCCCTGTCAGTCAGTGACGCTGAAGTGCTGCATTTGATAAAGCAGAGGAGGGGAAGGAAAGGGGAGGAGAGGGAAGGCAGGCAGGGCCACTGCAAAACGCAGCATGTGGAAAGGAGAAGTAAAGAACGGCACCAGAGGGGGAGAACTGGCAAGTGCTGGGAAAAGCAAAAAACCCGAGTTAGCATCACAATTTGTAGCACTTGTGTGCCCCACTGCCTGTAGGTTTCAACTCAGTAGGTTCAGCCCTGAGATTACAGCTCCAGGACTGCAGGCACTGAAGGCAGCCTAGCCTTTGCTGTTTGAACTTCATTGCAGCAACTTCGTGTGCTACCGAGGAGTGTGAGGGAAGAGAAGAAATGAGACTGCAAGGAGGTATCAGAAGAGACAGATTAGTTGAGTGTGAAGATGGAGACATTTTAAGCCCACCAGAGGCTTGGGCACATGGATATGCTTTATCAACCACACTAAGGCAGCACTGGCAGGAAGAGAAGAAAAAGCAAAACAAAGAAAAGATCAAAAGTGGTGAAGACCTGAAGAGAGGGACATCCCTCTCATAAGCTTGTCAATATGTTTTTCAAGGCAGTGAATAATTGCAAAGGCAGCATCTTGCTCCGGCCCCTCTGTGAGTCCAAGGCAAGCCCCCCTCCTGCAGAAGGGAAGCATTGTGTCATGCTGCACACTGCCCTCTGCCCAGGCTTGCTGTCTCTATTGGAGTTCATCAAATGTTAGCAGGGATGTTTCTACCGTGTTTGAAGCTTAAATGTGATAAAACATTTATTGACATAAAAAGCAAACCCTAAGGCAGCATTTCAAACCAGAAAGCTCTGATCTCTTCACAGGGAGGCTCATACAAGCCTAGGGAGAATGAAGAGTTTTTCTGCCTTGTTGGATCGTCATCACTTAAGCTTAGTGCAAAGCAGAATCGTTTGCTGCATGCTGAATATTCTCTAGACAGTTATTCCTTTGCTGAGACCTACATGGAGATGAAGCAGGAAGCAGGGAAGCCTACCAGGATGCCTCAACCACACGTTTGAGAGTAACTAAATCCAGTATTTGTTTCACACTCTCTTTCCCTATGGAAGGCAAGATTTCTCCCAGTCCTCATCTTAGCAGCTGTCATATTAATGTTGCAATAGAGCACACAGTAGCTTCAACTAGGACTCAAGCTCATGGTGTTGTCTGTAAAAATATGCACCAAAAGAAGGTCCCAAACTAATAATAAATAATAATTTAGAACTTGTAATTTATAAGTTAAGGTCCCAGTTCTGTTATGCTTCCCTGGCAGAAAGCCAGTGGGATTCAGCCTAGGTATTTTCAAGTATTCCAGAATCCATGCAGAATTGAGACTGATAAGCATCAGCAAAAGAGAGAAAAGGCATGCAGCATACATGTGGGATGCTGAAGAGTGGCAGGTAACCCGCTGGCTAAAGCACTCGACTATAAAGCAGTTGCTGTGCTTCCTCGGCTGCTAACGCATTTCACACTGAATAATCTGTCATTACTCAGGAGCAATTCAAGAGGGCAGGGACAGGGTCAAGGGACTCAGATGGAGGAGAGCTGAGAACTTGGCTCTCTTGTGCCCAGGGGGTAGGTACATGCTAACTTCTAGCAAATGTGTTTAAGAAGGTAAGGCAGCTGTTAAGCACCACCATTGCCCCCAGGGGCGGAAAAACCTCTGTCTGTATTTTGATAGTAAGCAGGTGCCTATGTTCTGTTGCACATAACAAGATGTTGCTGCATATAGCTGGGGAATGTCTAGGCTTAAGACTTCGGCACCCAATTAATCCAACTGCCCACAGTATGCAGTGGTTGATGAACATGGAATTTCTGTCTGCTTAAATATCCTCCAGTGCCAACGCTGGATCTTTCCCCAATTTTTAACACACTGCTTTGCAACAAAGGAGGGGCTGATATGCACATTTCCCATGCATGTTATCCTTCCCTCTCCTTACAGAGTAAATCTTGTTTGAATGTATGAGTCATGAACAGGTTCTCCTAGATAACAGCTTCAGCTCTGTTGAGGGTCTCTAGGAACCTCAGTCCCACAGAACTAATCACCAGAACAAGTGCTGCATTTGGTATGTGGATGAGCAAGGGCGCAGTGCAGTGGAGACACGGCTGACAGAAGCACACAGCATGCCAATGTAGATTACAGCAGATGTCTTCTGAAAGGAGAGCTGAGATATTTAAAATATCTTAATTTGCTTAGTTTTCCACTACTGGCAGTCTGGGATAGCATGTGATTAATGCCATCCTCCACACAACTACAGAGCTGGAGCCTCCGAGTGCAATATCACAGCTGAGCACGAACCTTAGCAGAGCTGCTGGGAAACACACAGAGAGCTGGACAAGAGCACACTGCTATACCTCCAGCTTCTGCTCCAGTGCCTCTGATCCTGCAAGGAATATGTTTCCTTATTGTCTCTTAACACAAAATCTCTCTTAAATCATGAACCTTCATGTACAAAGAGATTTTACTGAATTACAGACAGCACTTTCTGTTACATGCTCAAAAGATAGTGAATGAAGAAACTCACTGAGAAGATAAAGACTCGAAAAATACTCCACATAACATTAGTGTAAATGGAAGCTCCAGAAACACTGGAGAGCTATGATGTTTTCATGTTTCCCATTTGTTTGGCAAGAAGGGACTTCTGCTTCCTTCTCTTGACTGTGGCCAGCTCAGTGTATCAGAAGAGCTTGCTGAAAACCTGGAAGTCTTGCTAGTTCCCACGCCCCTGTTTGTGCAGCTGTGTCTTGTGTACGAGGAGGCAACATATTCTGTTATGGTGCTACACCCTATTTTATATACTATATTATGATAGTCTATGACTCTGTCCTGTCTTTGGTGTGACAACAAGCAGCCTAAATAGCACAGAATTTAAACTAATTATAACCAGTTTCCTTGTTTGTGAAAAACAATGTTTGAAGGTTGAAGTATAAAGGGGATAGTCATTCCATCCCTTCTCCCTTCTGACAGTTCCCTGAGCACTTTCTGAAATACTTTTAATGAGTTCAGCTGCAGACCAACTTGACTACTACAATTCTTAGGCTTTAATTTGATCTCAGGGCAAAGCACAGCATGAGGACAGTACTGCTTAGTAAAGCTGCAGTAGTATCTTGAGGGCTCTGTATGGGAAACCACAACTAAAGCTAGTAATCATCTGGAAGAGCAGGCTGGAGCTCAGATGAGAGGCATCTGCTGCAGGGTCAGATCAGGCAAAGGACTATGTCTTTAAACCCAGATGCAAGTTTTATTCTCCAGAGATCACTAAACAGCCCCAGGAACTCAATGGGTTTAAGAAGTGTATCAGGTTCTCCTCTTGTAAGGTGTTACACACACTTTAGAGAAGAGATCAGAGAAGAGCTGGGGAATTTTGTCTTTCAAGATTTTATTTTGGTTCCTAAAGTTATATAAACAGAGCCTGAATAATGTGGTAATGAGCACCTCAGGGATATGAAGAATAACTTACCACAACAGAGAAATGCAAGTGATTGGCACAGAAAAACAGCCACAGATTCTCTGGAAACAGGGATAATCCACCTCTGAGAAGCAGAGCACCAGCCCCCCGCTAATGGACTGAAATCTCTGTGCAGTGCAGTGGATCAGATTTGCTTCCTGCGACCCCAAATGCCCCAGCAGGTCCAGTCTTTTGCTGATAGGGGAACTGCGCAATTCCCCCAGGAGAGGAAATGGCCACTCGTAGTGTCTAAGTGATGGCTTCGGTGTCAGAAAATCACTTATCACCTTGTTTGTGATGGCTCCACTGTCTCCTCTGGATGGAGGAAGGAAGCCTAGCAACTGCAGAGGAAAAGAGCGGGCAACAAACCAGCAAAACAACTCTGTCAGCTCCTAAGTGGTGCTCCGGAACCGTGATCCCACTGCAGAGCCAGGGATTTGCTCTGATGGCTGGGCTGCAGAAGCTGCCAGCTAACTCATGGATTTGCTGGGAGGATGGCAGTGGGGGAGGGAGGGTTCTGCAGCAAACAGAAATGAGGAGAACAAAGTGTTTGCAATTCCTTGGACAGTGAGTGAGCTGACACACAAACTTATTAATGTGAGCATCCAAAGTGCTCATTTCTCCTCTGGGAGCCAGTGACTAGAGGCAAAGCCAAGTTCTCTCCCTCAAGCTCAGCTGCTTCAACACAAAAATTTGAGTTAAGAGGCTGCTCTAAGGATTGCTTTTCCCCAAGGAGAGCTTAGAGCAGTTATTTTGGGATATCTGAAGTGCAGGAACATTCCTGGGATTCTGCAATAAGCTTCAGAGTTGGGAAAACAGAATCTGCTAACCAGCCATGGTTTGGAAGGAGACTACCAAACATCTCCAAAAGCCAAATGTTGCTCTACTGTTGCCCTGCTTAGTGAAGATGCAAAAGGTATGTGCCAGACAGGCATCATATCCACTGGGAGAGCTTCTCTTAGGGTCAGATTAGAATTAGTTTTGATGGTTCTCTCCACCCCAGCCCATAACCCACCTATTTGGGACTTGCAGAGTACCACTGCTGTACTGACTGGCAGAAAGCAGCTATCCTGATTACACTTGGCATGACTGGGGATGCTTCCTGCAACCACAGCCTTACGTTCAACGAGAGCGCAAACCCTTGCTGGGGAATTCCAGTGGAGAGCACCATCCCACAGGAGACTGTGCTGATGGTCCACCAGCAAGTGTTGCGCTGCTGAAGTGCCATTTTTGGGAGGAGGTGTAACTAGCTATGTCACCCTGCAGAGCAGGCTCAAAATAGGATTGCACTCAGTGTGCCATGTGGCTCAGTGGTATGTCAGGACATGTATTTTTAGGAAATTCCTCCTTTGGGCAGAAAGGGTGAAGTGCTTGGCCTGGTTTGCAGGCTGCTGGCTTTGCCCAGATCTTTTGTACTAGAACATGGGAGCATGTCAGCCACCAGTCGGTCTATGGAGGCTCTCAGAGCCTGGACACAGGGCTAGTCCTGGTCACCTCCTGATCAGGGTGGCTGTGAAAGGGTAAAAGACAGCTGGTCTGCTGCTGTGCTTTTCTGTGTTTCAATGCATGAATGCTTGCTCTCTCTTTGCTGGTGCTTTTCAGAGAGGGAACTGACGTCCAACAGAACAGGGATGGGGAAAAAAGTAAGGAAGATCAATGTGTTGGGAAGACTGTGGTCTCCGAGGAGCAACAATAAAAATGTACCTTTCAGAATGAATGTGTGAGGGGAATAGGGAGCTCAGAGAAGAAAGGTCATGCAGAGAAGAAACAGAGAGAGAAGGACAAGAAGACAGTAAGTAGGGGATTTAAATAAACTTCTGGAGAGGCAAAGAGGAGTCTAACTTGGTGAGGCGCTTTTTGGGTGCAGCACAGTGAAAAAATGCAGTACATCTCCATGCTGATGCACAGACAGTGCAGTGAAAAGGACAAGGTAAGGCAGTGCTGGACTCGAGAATAAAATTCTTCTCTCTGACAGATGCTGGCTTCCTCTTTTCCCCGGAACATCATTCTTATCAGGCAGCATGTGTTCAGCTCCAGCATCTGGGTTGTGATTTTTTGGCAGCTGCACAAAATTTCTGCTATTAAATCCCACCTGCCAGTCTCATGTCTGCTCCCAGAGACCTTTGCCTGTTAGCAAATGTTTCAAAATCACACTGCCAGGCACAGCACATCATTCTACAATCCTACCTCAGGCAAAAACCCTCATGCAAGGACTCCTTTTAACTTCAGTGGGCTGCAGGAAGGAAAGACTAGAGGACAAGCCTCTGGATAAGAGGCAGAAATACTCATTTAGGTAATGGCTTGCACTGAATTCCTTTCAACACTAATGTAAAACACCTATTTTCCCCTGAATTATCTGAATAATACTGTTTAGTCTGACACTTTAAGAAGTTTTGTTTTGAGACATGTTCTATGCTACAGCTGTGCAGTAAGAGAATTTGTGAACTTTGTTCACCAAAATCTGTTCATATGAAGTCGTCCTTCTCTTCAAAATTCTTCCTTTCCCTTCTCTTGCTTCTCAGCAGTCCCAGATAGCAATGGCACCCGTATGTTGTGTGCATACTGTATGTCACTCCACTGTTGAAACAGTAAACAAAATGCTGAAATACAGCTTGGTCATCTGTCTTGGATAAGAGATCTATCCACAAATATAACCACAATTTTCAATTCTGTACAGAGAGAAAGGGCCTAAACTTCCACATAAATCATCTGCTGTAATATTTCACAATCTGAGTTTGAACCTAGGCAATGAGGCTGTGCTTCTGGTGCAAAGGACAACATCTCTTGGAGATGGGACAAGCTACTCAATTATGGTATCTCTAAAACTGCAAACAAAAGAGACAATCAGTGCTTTTTGATGTGGACATCTGTCAGCAGAGAAACAACTGCTAATTGTCATGTAATAACCACACCAGACACTTTCATAGCAGTCATCTTTCTGGAATTCAAGCATGAAAAAATCTGTTACTCATCCAAGCACCAAGCATATTTTGTCTGAATCTGGCTGCATTTCTGTAAGTGTTTGAAACTCAGACATGATATGATGCTCTTTTATAGATGGATACCCAAGATCAAAATACTTAGCCAAAATACAGCAGTCAGTTATTGTTTTTCTTGGCATGTGGTTAAGGTATTTAGCTTTATATTCTAATATTTGCATTTCAGTTTTAGAAGCAATGTTGGTGTACTGAGAAAAGGTGCTGATATCTCACATAAATACAAGCACGTGGGATTTGTAGAGAATTGGTTCAGCAGCAGAACTATTCAGCTGCACTTCATTCAGAGAAGTCCTTGCTCCTACAGAAGCACCGTAGGAGCTGTCACTTTGGCAGCTACATGGCTCTACATGAGCTCTGAACAATGTTAAAGCAGTACAATGCTGTCTAAAAGCCATGTGCGGGGAGGAATAGCTAATTCTCTTTTTATGAAAGGATTGATTCTAGACAGCCTGCCAACTATAGAAAGCATACATGTAATTTCCTAAAGCATCTGCATACCTCCCTCGCAGGCATGGGCTCATCAGCCCATCACTTAATTGAAGAGAATGGAAAAAATAGTTGCAACTTCTCCAGATACAAGAGGCAAATGGATGTCTTTAATGACTGGCAACCTGAACAAGGTTTGAACTGACTGAAAACTTATGTAGCGTATCTCTTGATTTGATGACACCAAAGGTGGCTGCACTACAGACCAGTTATTTTGCTGGTTACATAGTCTGACGGTAGTCTAATGATGAATACACTGTATTTGGGAAAATACAAAGGAGAAGGGAAAAATGAATTTTCTTGAGAGCTGCCAGAGAGAAATGCTGGATCATCAGGAAAGTGGATAAAATCAATCTCTCATGATTTTCAGCAAACCAGTGAAAAAACTCGACCGTATAACATAATGAAGCCGGTAAGTGCTGCAATAGCACAGAAACATATACATGAGATACATTTTAGCACTGCCCAGAGTCCTAAGCAAGAAAAATAAAATACCAAACATTGTGAAGTGTTTTTTATCCATATGGAGTGAATAGAACTCTTAAAGACCAATACAACCTGTAGTGCTGCATCCATTCTCTAGTCTAGCAAAGCCCTTTCGTTTTTATGAGGTTGGTCTGCCTTTGTCCTAGGAGGAATGGGCACGAGTATGTTAAATGAACCAGCCTGCATCTTTGAGATGCCTGGGGAAGCAGCAATGTGGAAAAGACCCATGGTGTCTGGGGAGCACTACAGATGGAAAATGAGGGAGAGGGGCATCTTCAGTTGTTGTGTCAAAGCCTCAACAAAACACAGACTTCAGCAGCAGCAGCCCCTGATGGGGATGATGTACTTGTAAAACATTTACATTTTCAGCAGGATGTTTCTCATTAAACTCAATTGGTTTGCACACCTGCTGGGAATGACTGCTCTGCACCTCATCTCCCTCTCCTACCTGAGCAGAAAGGATGCAACTGCTGAGGCTACCACACAGCACTGTGTTCCTTTTGTGCACTGACAGTAATTGAGAAAATGGATGGCAACAACCTGTTTTGTGTTTGCTGCTGTTCTAGGAAGTGCTTTATTTTTCTCTCTCTATTTTTCCCCCCCCTCCGGAGCATCAGACTGCTCAGGTTTTACAGCCCTTTTGTGAGACTGACAGGGCTTTGTGTACTTTCCCAACTGCAGGATATCCCAATTGATGGTGGTAATAAACTCAGGACCAAGGAAAGTAGCCATACAAATCCTGACTATGATCAGATCAAAGGGGAAGGGATGGTATTGAAGCATACCATGGTTAATAGTGCAAAGCAGAATAGCCAGCTGTCACTAAACACTTCGTAGTCTGTTTTATGAGCACAGCCTGACTTGTACATTTTAAGAATGGGTTTTATTGACACTGTGTTATATTGTCTAAGGCATTTATGGTTTTGCCCAGAAAGGTCTGAGGCAACCAAACCTTCAGAGAAAGCTGCTAAAACTGTGTGAACAGTCAGCAGGACTTCTGGTTTAACACTGTTGTCCTAAGGCTCCCTTTCTGCATGTTTAGGGAACCAGCACTTGTCAGTGAGATGTAAGTCATACCTCAAAAGAATACTTGAATGTAATGGTCTTGTTGTACTGCAGCGTTGCCCTGCTGTGAAATGAGAAAAATGCATTTACTGTGCCGAGGCAGCAGGTCAGCATCCCAAATGTTCTCCCCTCCAACAAGCTCACTGGGTCAGAATAATTCTGTTTTGGATTGTACAGGACAGTCTCCTGGGTAACACGCTTCACAGCAGTGCCTGGGGGGAACACGCCCTTGAATGCAAGGCAGTCAATGAGGTTTATAATTACAGTGTTTTATAACGTCGTTCATTCAGGCAGGGAAGGCTACTGCTGAAGGGACCTCAAACAAGAGAAATCATATAGCTGCAGCTACATAAATAGTTGTTGTTAACATGATTTGAATCTTGGATGGCAGAAGGAGCTCTTCTATCCACTGTGCTGTCCAGAGTCACGCAAAAAATGCACACATCAGTTTTAAACTCAGGCAGCAGTAGGATTTGAAACTCTGAGTTCAGCTACCCTTTTCCAGAGAAGAGGATGTAAAATCCACTCTATCACTGAAATCTTCTGACTACATTAAGCAAGGTCTTGGCTCAAGGCCAGGTCCCAGCTGTCCCTGTAGTGATAATGACCGCTCTCCCTCCGGGTGCTGGGCACAGGCAGAATCCAGCTGCATTTTCACACACGCGCACATGTAAATTGTCTGAACATGGTGGTATAAATGCTTCTGGGATGACAAACTGAACCCAAAGATGTCTCATCAACAACAAGATCCTCGCAGAATACATTTTATTTTTATATTATATTTATTCTTGGAAAAGCCTGGAGGTAAAAAAAATAAAATCTCCTGGTACGGTTTATCTGATGCTTTGTTTTTGAGTGTCCTTGATGCATAACAGCATGCTATCATCTCTAAAGATTAAAACCAATCCCTTCTTATTGCTCTGCTGGGTATTTTCAAAGAAATTCATGCACAGATGAAAACAAGTAAAAACAATGTCCAGTGGCTCTGCAGAGATCCTAGGCCTCTAGTTTCAGGTAGTCTGGAGGCAATTTTAAACAAACATAGCCCTCTTAAATCCTTGGCTACACCTCTGTTGAGGACATGCTGGCAAAACTTCAGTAGCTTTAATGGGGTGAGGCTGGTTGAGGATTTTCAGCGTCATCTCTATTTTGTGGTTTTTAGGGTACGGCTTAACTAGGATCTAGAGCTTATCATGTGCAACACTGGATTTTCATTATTTTTTTAAATTAGAGCTTGAAGTTAAATAGCAACACCTTTGTTCAGGCTTGGTTTAAACAAAAATTCAGAGTAGCCAGGTTGGTTTTCATGATGTTAAAGTCTAAGATTTTTGATGGACTGTGGCAAGGGTGGAGAAAGTCACCCTCTTATCATCAGTGCAGGACTGGGGCCCAAAATGACTGAATTAAATGCAGTATAAACTGAGAGAGCCTCAGGCACTGACGAAGGAACAGTTCAGCTCGCTTCAGTTAACATGTCTTTTGCTTTTACCCACTTGGCTTTATTGTTCCAAGGATCTGGCCCAGTGCAAGAACGAAACCCCTCCCCCAGGCCTGTTGTGCTTCCAGCATTTGCTGCTGGCTCGCTTTGATGGACAGTTGCAGGAGTTTCTTAAGGAGAAATTTATGTGACTCTGCTGCACTTAGGGAAAGTCTGAAAATAGGCTTTTTTCTTCTTCTTCACTCCTGCTTGTGCACTAGATTTGCTCAGACTGAAAAAACACTGCAAAGGTATACTTGAGGGCTTGGTTTCTAAAGGTTGGGCAAAATCATTCACAAGGTCACCTGCAAAGGAAAGCGACTCCAGATGGAACTAAGCATAGATGCTTGGGCCAAACACGTGATGTTGATTACGTGAGTATTGATTTAGGGGTGCTTGTGGTATAGAGGATAACAAGGATAATGTTGAATACAAAACCATGCTCTCTTGCTGCCAAACAGCCCCAGAACGCAGTGTATCACAATGCATAGGAAGGAAGACCCAGCAGGTCATGTTCAGATTGTACCTGCTGCACAATTCCATTCCATTTTTAGAAAAATTTCTCTTTTATTTTTAAATTAACTTGCTATACACTGCCCACCTACTTTACTCCAGTTGAAATTTGCTCTTCAGTCTTTATGCTGGCTAGGTGTTGAAACCACCCCCAGGTTTTTGGACAGTAACATAAAAAAATCCTCCCATGGCCCTCTGTCACCACTAGACTCATTGTTTACCAAATACATTGTCCATGCTAACCTTGGCCATACCCTATCCTTTGCTGCAAGACCAGTGCTGCTGACCACACTGCTGTCAGTTGGTTATTTGTGGTGTAAAAGCACAAGCAGCAGCATTTAAGATGTACAGTACTGCAGAAAGCCAGTTACTTTCAAAGCCTTCTCTGCCTCTTCTACTTTGGATGGGGATTACTGGAAGCCCAGTGGCTTTGTTTGGGATAGTTACTTTTATCTTTTCCCTGGTTTACCTCTCGAAAAGCTGATTTCCCAGCATACTGGGGGAGCTATGGAAGCATCAGATTCTTGTGTTGTATGCAGTGAGGGACAGTAATGTTCAAGCACAGTTATTTAGGCTTGTCAAAGCTCTATGTAGCAGTGCTAGTCACCCGGGGAAGGGGGTGGCATCCACACCTACATAGCTGCTTCTCTAACCCCCTTCCTCGAGAAAAACATCTCAAGCCTAGGTAGTGTTAAAGGCACAGTATAGGTTTTTCTTCCTTGCCTCAGGCGCTGGGATATCCTGCCATAGATACCTAAAAGCCATCATAATTCCTTTTAATTTGAAAGGTTTCACCTTTCACCATCACCTCCGAAGTATTTGAGCAAAGGAAGTCTCCTCTAAAGGGAGCTCTCTTCTAACAGGAGATGGAGAGAGGCAGTCCTTCTGGTTCTTCTCAAACTGTGACAGGCTCTGTGACCACTGAGATGGAAAAAGTTTGCAAATTGTCTAGTTCAAAGTATGCAAAAATAGCATGGCTGCAATTCCAACAAGGCTGCTCTTCTGTCCCTGCTTGATGCCAGCTTGTGAGAGTGAAAATGGGTAGTCCAAGAGTATTGAGATTCAATCCATTTACAGAATTTTAATTGTACAAATTTGATTTGAAAGGATTTGTGTTACATGTATACACCATGACTTGTCATTGTTGCCTGCACTGACACTACATTATGTGAACATTCTTATTCCAGAGACTAGCTTACATTGATAAAATCACTCAGTATAGCTGACTAAGCTAAAAATAAATTTATGAAAAATAGGCTGTCTTTTGGCTCAAGGATCTCACATATATGCCATTTTTACTTTGTGATGCTGCTATTTTTGATGGTGCTATTTTATATTTTCTGGTTTGGGAAAGCTAATTTCAAACAATGGGTTAGTTGCAAACCACTTCCTTTGATTGTTTTTCATTCGCTATTTGAAGTAATAGATAAGTTAAAATGATATATGCTTCCAGTTTGTCTGATTTGCTGTGCCAGCCAGCAAATAATATATAATACAGAATTTTTAAGAGAGTGCAGTATCTATGAGTTGAGAAAGTTGTCTAACCACTGGTGACTAGGGTGATGTTCAAAGAAAAATAATTTCAACCTGCAGAAATGTGAAATTAACACTTAAATACTTGCACAATCATTTATCACTATCACCAGAGCTTTCAAGGTTGCTTGTTTGACATATGTGTGGTATTCTAGGAACAACATCAAGGAATGCTAAGGTGAGGGTTTCTGCTCCTAAAGCCTGGAATTCTCCGGGGCTTGTGGATTTTATTGGTCTTTCTATGTTTATTTACTTTTCTTGCTCTCAAGGCAAGACACTTTTCAAGCAAAAAGGATACCAAATGGTCCATGAACCCCGTGCTGAAGATACTGCAGGCAATTTTGCTCTTAATGTGCATGAAATATGTACAGAATCTCTTACTCTTACTGAAGTCACAAGGAAAACTAGTGTCTGCTTGTACTGCAGAAGCCTGTCCTGAACTATCCTCACATACAAAATCTCAGTTCAGGAAAGATTTAAATGCTGTGGAGTCTGGCTGTATGTTAACAAATCTATAAGCTCTCCTACAACATCAAGCTTTGAGCCTCACAATGTGATAAGGGATTATACAGGACTTTAGAAATGCTTCACTGTGGCGTTTGTTTAATTTGACCTAGCTTCATTTGTCTGTATTAGTCACTCCTCTGCTCTGCTGAGCTGCAACTGACAGCCTCGAAGAGAAAATACCTCTGCTGGCCAATCAGATCAGAAATTCTGTATATTTTGTTTAGATGCAAGGGAATAATACTGCTCTTTTATTAAAATCCACAGAAGTGCCAAATCTGCTCATCATTAGATGCTTTGAAAAACATTGCCCAGGGGAGTATTTACATAAGGTTGAAGCTAACCTTTCTTCTTGTTTAAAAAAATTATCACTACCTATCTGAGAACTGCTTCAGGTTGGTATGCTATATGTGCTGAACAAATGATGTATTTCACTTTTCAAGGAAAGAGAGGCAGTAGGGTAGACTTGCACATTAGGGAGAGTTTTGATTGTCCAGTGCTGAATGATAGTGACGATACAGTTGAGTGTTTATGGGTATAAATCAGAGGGAAGGCCAACATGGCAGATATCCTGGTGGGAGTCTGTTATAGACCACCCAACCAGGATGAAGAGGCAGACAGGATATTCTATAAGCAATTGGAAGATTAAGTCTTACAATCACTAGTCCTTGTTCTTGTGGAGTACTTCAAGTTACCAGATGTCTGGTGAAAATACAACACAGCAAACAGGAAGCAGTCTAGGAGTTTCTACAGTGAGGTTCCTGGGGTTGTTTAGGCTGAAGATATGGAGGCTCAGAGAAGACCTTATCGCTCTGTACAACTACCTGAAAGGAGAATGTAGCCAGGTCTCTCTTCTCCTGAGTAAAAAGTAACAGCACAAGAGGAAGTGGCATCAAGTTGTGCCATGGGAGGTTTAGGTCAGATATTAGGAAAGAATTCTTCACCAAAAGGGTTGCCAAGCATTGAATGACAAACAGACTGCCCAGGGAAGAGGAGGAGTCAACCATCCCTGGAGATATTTAAAAGATGTGTGGATGTTTTAGTGGTGGACTGGACAGTGCTGGGTTAACAGCTGGACTCAATGATATTAGAGATCTTTTCCAACCCAGATGATTCCATGGTTCGGATATGCTGCCTCTTTAGTGTTGGTTCCTGTCATGTTCAATGCAGGTGTTAAAGTCTGTAATACACAGATTGACTTGACAGGTTGGGGAGAAGACGTGGGAACTGTTGCTTATAACACAAGGAAAGACAGAGACCACAAGGATAAATTTACCACTGAACAGCAACAGCATTTGCTGTACTAACATATGGAATAGCAGCTTTTCCTGACCCTCAGGGGTCCAGGCCCAGACATGTGAGAGCCAAAGCATGGATGGTTGTTTCCCAGTGGCTCTCTGTATTTGGGTTGCATGGTGAGGTTTTGGTAGCATGGGGGCTAAAGGGGTGGTTGAGGTCATCTTGCCCCACTCTCCATTTCAGGTATCCAGCAGTGCTCTCACTCAGTCTCCCACTCTACTCACTTTAGGATCACAAGACTTCACTCTTTCAACTAATATAGACACCTCCTGCCCTGACCTAGCTAATTCTGCAAAGAAAGTCTTCTTTAGAATCTGCCTTTTTATTTTCCTACTTATTTCTTACTTTATTTTCCTACTCTGCCCTGGGGCACAACCCACTTACCAAATGGCCTTGGGGACCTGTCCCCTTTCCAAAGCACCCGACCCCAACCAGTCAAGATTGCTCAGGGGAGGCAGGAGATGCTCCTTCCATCTAAGGTTTCATAGCCAAATCTGAGCCTGCTAAAACTAGCTGACACTACAGTTCTTGTAGTTCTGAAATACACAAATATGTGTGTGTGTACACAGAAATGCACACACTTATGGCCCTGCTGTAGGCCACAGAGGATGTGAGAACCATTCCAGCAGCTCGCCTGTCTACAAACATTGAAGGCATGAAATCCCAAGGTCACATCAGGGAGTCTCCTACCAAGGATTACTTCCTCCAAGAGCTTTCCAGTGACTAGTGAATTCCCAACAGGCCTAACTTTTTCACATTGCTCTGCTTCTGCTAATATTGCCTTAAGCAATATCATTCCTTACTGCCTACAATGTGGAAAAAGATCTTGAACACTGTATGGCTTTCTGTATGAAGGGGACTATCAGTTACCGAAAAAAATCAGTGTTCATATCAAAATCTCAGCATAACTCAGACATGGCAGCTCTGTATTTTTAAATATAGCACTGACCAAACTTAAGCTCTTACTTATTCTGAGTTTAAAAATCTTCCGTGCCGTAAGTGACCATCATGTGCAATTTGCCTCTGGCCCTCAACAACGCAGGTCTTGTTTGTCATTTCAGTGCCACAGTCTCCCTGGAGCTTTAAGAGGAACTGCATTTGCTGAAAAGTGACCTCTTGCACCTGGGATGGAATAACCCCATGCAACTGTACAAGCTGGATGCCAATTGGGGAAAAGGAGGTCGGCAGGAAAGAACTTGGGGATGCTGGTGGACAACAACTGAGCACACATCAGCAGGGCACCCATGCAGCGCTGAAGGCTGATGTCATACTGTGCTGCATTAGGTAATGCCTCACAGCAGACTGGCAGTAATTATTTCCTTCTATTTTTTTAATATCTGGAGTGCTTTCACCAGTTTTGGGTTCCTCAGTACCAAAAAGTTGATGACAAACTGGAGAAGGACAGTTGTAGTGCCACTGAGATGGCTGGGGGGACCATGATGTTATGAAAAGCTTGAGAGAAGAATATTTATTCAGCCCTTCCTCCAGGCTAAGGATGTATTTAATTGCCACCTTCAGCTACCTGATGGGTGACTGGAAAAAAGATGGAACAAAACTTTTCTCAGAGGTGCTCAGTTGCAATGGATTAAGGTACAGCAAGGTTGTGCCTTAACCTTGTTCTGGTTGATTAGCTATTTAGAAAAAATTCTTCACAAGGAGTGTGCAGCATCAGAACACAGGCTCAGAGAGGTGGAGAAGAGCCACCCTGGGAAATAATCAAAGCTCAACTGGACACAGCCCTGAGCTACCTATATCAAATACAGATATTTGAAGGTGGCCCCGCTGTGAGCAAGAGGTGGGACCAGATGACCTCTGGAGGAAAGGTCCTTTCTCACCTAAATTCTTCTATGATTCTAATGTGCCCCATGACATGTGCGCTAAGATATTAGGAGCACTTAATATATCATCACTGGTGTCAGGTATCATCAACACTTTCATCAGCTGGAACACTGCCGAGCTGACTCAAATACTGTACATCTTGTCTAACTGCAATTAAAAAGGCACATGGCAGTTTCTGTGTATCTTAATTAGCCTTATACCATGCACACTGACATTCAAAATTAGCTGACTTGGGGGGTCCGTTACCCACTCAATTCAGAGTTCATATGGAGCTTGCCTGTTTTGTTGTAAATCTTACTAAGGCTCACAAAATAAGGCCCTCCTTCAGAGTCACATTAACCACGGTCTGGGTTTTGAGGGATCAAAGCAAAGCTCACATAGTACAAATCTAATGAATGTTCCTGCATAAAGCAGGAACCTCACATAGAGCTCCACAGATCTGCCTCTTCTTTTATTGCTCTGCTCTTGGGATGTAAGAGAAGCAGCAGGGCAGTGACGTCTCTCCCACATTGGTATCTATTATTGTAATGCTAAGTGCTAGCTCCTATCACCCCCGTAATCCTGTTTGGGAAGCTCTGCTACAGCATTTATGTTCTTATCTTTGTTTAGTCAATGCTGACAAATAAAAGCATAAACAAATAATCTCCACAGTACAGCTTGGCACTACCGAGATGCTGCCATTTGTGTTCCAGTTGATTTTTATTTGCAGTCTCTTATGTTGGTGACAATCTTGGAAAGCAGATACAGCCTGGTAAGTGATGCAATTGTAAAACTGATGTTTTTATGAGTCTACTCCTTTTATTTAAATGAATGCTGAACAGGTGATCACAGGCAGAGAGAGAACTGGGCTAATTACAAAACATCAATGCAGTAATTTCTCTGGAACAAGTCAATGTAATTTTACCTCTTCCTGCCTTAGGACATGCACTAGGAGATACTCAACTGCCTCATATGATATAATTTAAAGAGGTATGTGATCTATACAAACATAGGCACCCACTTTAATTGCACAGTCTTTCTATAGCTTTAGGGGAAGAACAGAGCGAGGCTCTTCCACAAGGCAATGCAGAGCAGTAGCCTAACAAAAGAGGCTCTGCACCAGTCTTGGAGAATACCCCTCTCTGGGCAACAGGTAGAAAGAATGGCCAACTCATCTACCTAAGCTGAAGGCTGAGAACTGGGCAATGTGAATTTTCCCCACATAAAATGGAATCACCACCTCAGACTCCCAGGAGCCAAGAGGAAGTATAAAAGCCCATTGTTCAGTTCATTTCTTACAAAGCCAGTGGATATTAAGTAATGCATGACAGAAAAATTACTACCCATCCAACTTCCAAAGATACTGGTCATGAGGACAGATTTAGGCAAGCATTTTATTTGACAATGCCAGTGAACTGCATGACTCCAGAGAGCAACCACAAGACAGAGATGCTCCAGCCCGTTTCTGATCAAGCAGCTGCCAGCTGGTATGATGCACCCAATGGCGGTCTCCAGTCCACACCCTTCCTGATGGAGGAAAGGCTTGGCTAACTCCAGTGGTCATAAATCTCCCCACTGAAAGGTGATTAGCTTGAAAATCCCCTGTTGTTGTGTCAGGAAGCCATACAGAAGAGGTGCAAATCCATTAAATTACATCTGGCAGACTTATATAAGAATACATGTCTTTTGGTGATATATGGAACCTACCACACTATATCTTCAGACAGCTTATATGAGTATCTCTTTCCAAATTAACATTCTTGCCATCTGATTCTCATTAGACTCACTCAACTGTTCCGTTAATCTTTTATTTTTCCTCCCAAGGGATTAACATTGATTTTTTTTTGTCTTGCACACACACAGGAAGGTCATACTGTTTCCTACAGGGTGGATTCATTCAATAAGGAGCTACACTATTAAACCTGACTTGATGTTATTGTCAATAGAGCTGAGCTGCCACAATGCTGCTCATTTTTAAGAGAATCCCAATGCAACTCTCCTGAGTCCAGCTACATCCATCATTCCACTCCATGATACACACAAGCCACTTGACGACTCATTAAGAATATAGATAAAAAATGGAGGTCAGGGCTGCATTCCAGGAAAGCCCTACTGACATTCAAACTCCACCTCTAATTTAAAAAATAATAAACAAAATAATTACAAAATGCTTCTGGGAATAGATGTTCTTCAGCAGAAAATGGAAATAGGAAGGCAGGACAACAGGTAGGCCTGCAAGACATTTTTAGCTGGATACTCTGCATTTTAGGTCACAGGCGAGGACATTATTCATTCAATCACTGGTGACCTGGATGCCTGCATGCCTGAATGGACAACCACTGTTTTGGGTTTGGTTAAGTCCTGCTGTCCAGTCTCTCCCTCGTAAACTGACCAAGCGGCAGTATCAGATAATGATACCTGATGACCTAGAAGGCTGCTTCAGAACCTCCCTGCACTGATGGCCGAGAACCCTCTTCAATCTCCAGCAGCCATTTATAGCAGATCAAGCTGCCTCCTTTAGCTGATGCAGCTTTTCTCCCCCACAGCATTCGCTATTTATTCCCCCATGTACCTGCAGAGAGCAGGAAGATCCCTTCCAAGTCTTTGTTTTACTACCCCGACAAGTGGAGATCTCTCTATCCCACCCCTGACGCTCACAGGCCATTTCTTCCCTGCAGCCTTCCCCTACCTCCATCTTTTTCCAGCCAGGGATTCTCTCTCTTCACCCCTTTCACAAAAACATAAGCAAGGGTCACATTAGCAATATTAAACAGCAGCTCATTGATAGACTGGAGATTTATAGAAGCATGAGGAAGGATGAGGAATAGAGCAAAAGATATGTTTTCAACATGTAAAAAACACACAAGTTTAGATGTCACTAAGAATGAACATAAAATGTATATTAAGTTCCTGCCATTTTTCCAATGGCTGAGAACTTCCTCCCAATTTCTTGGTCCTGGATTGTTTGTTATGTTGTTTTCTGATACTCCTTCAAAACCACTGCAACAAGCTTTTGACCTAAGTGTACTTTAAGATTCTTTGTAGTGAATTTTACCTTTCTTGGATAAAATAGCAAGTAAATAGCATTGAAAAAGCCTTCTGGGGCAAATCAAGGTTGGGTTCAAGTCCTGCAGAAATCTTACAAGGTGAAGAGAGATGAAAAAGGAAGAAATAACTTATTGAACAGGTAATGGAAGAGAAAACAAGTGATTTTAACTGTCTCTGAGTAGTCAGTGATGCAACTTGGTATTTTTAAAATAAGTAGCAGTCTATGCTTTTTGCTGTCAATTCTTTCCCCTCCCCTTCTCTTATACACCTATATATCACCATCTGCTTATTCTCCAAATGTACTGCAGAAATGCAGTGCACTCAACAGAAAAAAGAGAAAAATTGTTCACAGCATAGTTCCCTCATCGAGGGAAAACTTATGGGGTGGACTGAAATGTTTAAATGTTTTGTACTATCAGAGTAGTCCAAAAATATCCTGCGGGAGACTAGGACTTTGCAAATTCACCCTTGCAGTGTTTTCTTGAGCACTCCATATTAGGTAGACCTAAGACAGTCCCAGTGTGTGTAGCTCTCAAAGCTGCATCACGGAAGACGTCACTGGTCTTCCTTTGGGTGGCTCGAATCTCCTGTTGACTGTCACTATTACTTACTTAAGGAAGGGGAAAAAAAAAGGCACTTGGTTCAAGGTTGCTCCATTTTTGGAATGGCTTGTAATGACTGTCTGCATGAATGCCTTTCCTACCTTTAGGTCTGTCATCTCTCTCTTAAAAATCCAACCCCCTTCTCACCAGGGAAAAACTGCAGAACTGTACTGGTACAAAGATGTTCTGCTTGCAGTGAATTTGCAAAGCAGGAGAATACATTCACTGTCAGAGAAAGGAAGCACCCTCCCTCCCCCCTGCGAAAAGCTATTTTTTGCAGGCGTTGTCATATCTTATCCCCAGGAAGAGGAGAGGGCTGTGCTAGAAAGCCATCAGATTCACATTTGCTTCTATTTTACTCTGTCCTTCACAGCACTGCTATAACAATTCATCAATACAGTGGAGGGCAAGGCATGACACACAGGCACAGCAGGTTCCTCTGATGAAAACAAATCCTTCATAGAGGAAGAAATAGTTTGCAGGTCTGCCTCCTAAATCCTACTCCCACCGCAAAAATGTTTTCATCACTACTTATATTTAGGGACATAAGGGTACTCAGAGCTCTAAAGCACATAATTTGTGCTGAACAGTTGCAGTACTTTGTCCAAAATAATTTGTGGTCCAAAATCCCAAATGAATACAGGAATCAAGACATACAACTAGAATAAATAAGATTTTGTGTTTACAGAGCGCCTGTCATCTGAAAGTATGTGCAGTTATTAATTAAGCTCCACAAACCCCAGATGAAGTAGATTAAGTAGCTTCATCCCTGTTTTACAGAGGTTTAGAGTAAAATGTGACACATAATCAGAGCTGAAAGTGCAGCAGAGCTGGCCATGCCAGGGATGGTGAGAGCCAGGGCTCCACCTCCTCTCTGGCCTCTTCAGTGAATTGCCTTCAATGGCAAATGACTGAGTTGCAGTTCTTTTCTCTCTCCAAGAGGAAGGACCCACCCTGTTGCACAACAGTAGCAAAGTCCCAGCCTGAAGTGCTTTGATAAATACCATGAAATGGTGCCTAGTTTGGGAAGAGAAACCTAGAGCTCACTTGCACATTTGCTTTGGGTACTCTATCTCGCTCTTTCTAAGACGCCAAAAGATTGCCCCTGCAGCAGCACCCCCCACAAACCGTCCTAATAGCTTGGCTTGTGGCTTCTCAGGTTTAAGGGACATGGCATACGGAGTATCTGAGGTACTTCAATAACTGATACTGGTTTTTATATTTCTACTTCTATGCATTTTTACTATATTATAACTCGGAAGCCACACCAACCTTGAGTCACACAGACAGAACGTAATTAAAAACCTAGTCAATACATACATCAAAAGCTTAAAAAACCCCTCTCTTGAAGCAAGTTTTACATACAGAAATTCTGAATAATAAACAAAACTGATACCTTTAAAAAATATTTAAAGTAATGAACACAAGGAGTAGATGTATTAAGATAAAAACTTAGAAAGTGTTACTAGTAACACTTCAATTGTTTTGTTAAAGAATAGTTAAAAATTTATTTTGCAGATATTATCTATTGAAATTCAAATTCTTATGACAGCAGTTTCTCCAAGATTACATTTATTTGTTTAGGTAGTAGCTATGATAATGAAAACTATTCTCAGCATCACGAAAGTAGTACAACTGTCCACTTCATCAAAATTGCCCAGTCCTTAACTCTGCTTATTACCTTTGCCTAAATAAGAGCAGGGGGAGCATCAAATGCAGCCACGAAGAAGTATCTCCAGAACAGATAAAAGCAGGTCACTTGCTGTGTCTCTAGATACAATTATCCACCTAATTACTCTTAGGACAAATGCACAGTTGTTCTAACTACTAGAGAATGAATTTTAATCATGATGTTCAGTTCTCTGTACGCAAATATGAAAAACTGAGCAAGAAATGTCACTGTAAATGAAAACAGACCACGGCATACCTATCTATAAAATAGCAAAAAATTGCATAAACTACAGACAAAAAGCAGCTTCTCAGATGATAACTAACTCTATTAAATAATGTGAAAATTATGCTCTTTTGTTCTCACATTTAAGCACAGAAAGCATTCTAATTTAGTTTTCAAGGTAAAAATGGTTTTAATTAGGGTCCTAGCTACCTACAAGACATACAGACCTTGGTATGATGGAGCTATGATAATTTACCCACGCAGAGAATGTGCCCTGTGATTTATATCATTACTTCATGGCAGCATGAAACACATCCCCAAGGAAGTAACACATGTCATCCTTGAAAATATTAAGCAATCAAACCATGTTTTTATTATGTGAATGGATGCCTTTTGAAAACAAGGATGCATGCACCATACTGTGAGGTAAAATGAAATAAATGAACAGAAATAATTCATTTCCATGTTCTAATCAGCAGAAACTGCAGTCTTCAAATTATCCTGATCCTATCAAATATGAGTCTGGACACAATAGGTTGACTATCCTACTAAAATGAACATGAAATTGCATCCTAAGTACACAATGAAGGCCAAATTAAACAGTCCAAGACTCTTTGCAAAGGCTCTTTCTTTTATTCAGTCCTTGCATCCCACTGAACAATTAAGAACATAAGTTTTAAATACAGCATCATATAGTTTTTAAATGCTCAGATCTAATCAAGAGCGATGTATTTATGTAATCTATACAAAAATCTGTTCTCATTCAAGGTCTTCAGCTTCTAGCATTACCAGTAGAGAGAAATCTGTGTTCCGCCAGCTAAAAGGATGTCTCTGGCAAGCAAAATGAAGTATATTTATCAAATACTGGAACTACACGTTTCCTGACTGTGTTGTATTCACAGACTGGGACACCGACATCTCTGCAAGGACCTGAGACAAGTGTTACACTGCTTACTGCTATTATAAATAACCATGCATTTATTAGAGATGCTGACCATTCAAAAATAAAATCCAGCCCCTACAGGAACGAGGAGATGGAAACAGACCTTTGATAACAAAATCGGGTTAATACAAAACAGTTGAAATAGAACATTGTATTTCTACGAAAATGTACATAGACATAATTATGTGAGTAAAAGACCATGGGCAGAGAGGGTTTCTTTAAACACTGAGTCCACAACACTGCCTTTGAAGCTAAGCTATTTTTTGTAAGTGCATTATTTGCTCTATCCTGCCTATCTTAAAAAGAACTGTAAGAAGTTCAGAGAGAGGTAGTAGCAATAAAGAAAGGAACAGGACTGGTTCAGTGACAGATACCTATAAAATCAGTAATGGGAGCAGGATGAATAAGAATCAGTGGGGTGTCTTCCAAAATAAGAACACGGTGCAGATCTATGGCTAAGAAGAGCTGCATCAAGAACATATAGAATGTGGCAGTTCTTTGTACAGCAGAAAGGAGACCTGTGGGTCTCCTTGCCGAAGGGTATTGTGAATGATGAAAGCTCTTAACACAGTCTCAAGACAAACTCATGAAGGAGAAATGCCATGTGAATTACTATGCAAGTAGAATCTAACTCTACTTCAGGATGTCCCTGAGCTAAGTCATAACCTTAGAAGTATCACATATGTCTGCCCTGCCCTGCATTCTTTCCTAGGCACTTCTTTGATGCTGTTGGTGAGAAGGACTAGATAAACCTCTGGCCTAACCTGGTACAGTCATGCCAATGTTATGTTTAGTATCTACTTGCAGAAAAAAATTCCTGGTAATAGCTTCAAATTCACTTTGGAGGGGATGACTGGATGGAAAGCAGCTTTTCAGGAAAGGACTTGGTGAACAAGCAGCTGGCCATGGGCCAGTGATGTTGTCTTGCAGCAAAGGCAGCTAACAGCATCCTGGGATGCATTAGGAAGAGCGTTACCAGAAGGTAAAGGGAGTTGATCCTTCCCCTCTGCTCAGCACTGGTGAGGCCACACCTGCCGTACTGTGTGCAGTTCTGGGCTCTCCAGTACAAGGAAGACATGAACATCCTTGAAAAAGTCTGGCAAAGGGGCACTGAGATCACTAGGGGACTGGAGTATCTGTCATACAAAAAGAAGCTGAGACCTGGGTCTGTTCAGTCTGAAAAGGAGGGGGGAGACCTTATCAATACGGTTAAATATCTGACAGTAAAGTTTAAAGAAGATGGAACCAGACTCTTCTCAGTGATATCCAGCAACTGGATGGGCACAAACTGAAACACAAGAAATTCCATTTAAACATAAGTAAAAGCTTTGTTTATTGTAAGGGTGATCAAACACTGGAAGAGATTGCACAGAGGTTGTTCCATCCTTGGAGATGTTCAAATCCCAGCTGGACACGGTCCTGATACCCTGCTATAGCTGAACTGTTGAGCAGGGAGTTGGACTACAAGACCTCCCAAGATTCCTTCCAACCTCAACCATTCTGTGCTTCTGGTATGTGGCTGATACCTCCCCAGCTGCATTTATCATAAGAACTTCTTCCCAGAAATAACCAGGAATTCCTGGGGAAATGTCACAGTCTAAACTAATCTTGGAAAACAACAGTCACTAAATAGCCCAGCCTAGGTGACTTAAACTCATGTGAGTGGGAAGCTTGTTTTGAACTTCACTTGGGAAGTACTATGTGATTGTGAAACCTTTTGCCATGGCTGCCAATCTTATGTTTTGTGGTTCAGATGACAGTCGAAAAAGAACTCTCATGATGAGCACAACCCCCGTTACCTGTATATTCTATTTGATTATGGAACAAATCAAATACATGTTCACTAGATTATGTTTTCTTCCCATTTATGTGGACACATTACGAAGGCTGCTTTCCATTTTAACCTTCAGAAAAACTCACCAAACAAAACCCAATATATTTTTCACTTTGCTTTGCTTTCAAGCACAGGGATGAAGCACTGCAGACAGCTATGCAGCATTTTGACAACAACCTATCATCCTTGCCCCATCCTTCAAGAGAAGTGAAGAATCATTACAATCTTCCACTGCATTCAGTAAGATCCAAGTACGAATCAAGCACTTTTTTTGCTTTGTTTTGATGGTATTGTTTGTTGTTTTCATTAATTTGGCACACTGATGGAGATGAGGGCGCCCATTTCCTTCCCTCTTAAATACACAGTTCTTTTTCTTCTTTCCCAAACTAAAACATGTTGAGAATTGCTCTGACTTGACCAAGTGCTATGTGAGATGCATGCTGGGCAGGAGTCTTCTGAATATCTCAGTATGTTTTTAGTTTATCTTGCAATATTATATATGGAGCTTTAGGACTCAAATCCAACATGCTGGCATTGATTTGCTCCTCCTCTGAATCAAAAGTGGGAATGGTACTGAACACACTGTGGCTGGAACTAGCAAATTTCAGTGTCATTCTCTAGTTACATACAGGTAGGTGGATTTGTATATCGCTTTACAAGGAGGTGTCATCTGCCCCAGCTTGTATTATTTTTTTCTGACTTTGTTGGGCACATGTTAGTTTTGTTATCACTGTCCCAAAGCTATGTATAGCATGATGTTATATAAACAAAATTTGGTACATACTGAAAAAAGTAAGCCATAGTTATTGGTTGTAGAAATGTGCTGTCAGAGGTCACAGTGTAGGACAAGGGGATATGGACTAAGCTCTTGTTTCTAGACCAGCAAAGACACCTGCTCAATAGAAACTCCATCAGCCTCCCTGGGGGGAAGAAGTGCTCTATGATCCTTGCAAGCAGGCCCCAGAAGGAGCCTGTGAAAGAGAAGAAGGAAAAAACAGGGCTGTTCTAGTAAAGGGAAGGATGACAGAAATGTGTGAGACAGAATCAGAAGAAATGGGGAAAAAGAACCTTAGCAAGTTCTATTTATGAAAGAAAATTGTGGTCTCACAGTATGTACAATTTTTAAAGGCCGAGCTAATTGTTTCTGGCAGCCAAAGGAGGAGTTCCACACCTCACCAGGAGTTCTTTGGTACGTAAGTGTGCTCCAAATAGCCTCAAAAACTGACTGTGTATGTCTTTTTCAAGTGAAAACAGAACTCCTCAACAAATATGCTTCCTTAAATTAGGTATCAGCCAGTAGTATTTACTTTGTAAATGCCAGTGGTGGATTCCTAATACAGGCTGAAGGATCCTGTGACATCACTCAGAAATTGCAAGTGTTACAAGAAGCAGCACAACTATGTGGTATTTTCAAAGTCCCTGTGGTTTCCTAACCACAGTATTGACACCAAGTGCCAAAGGCCTCCGTGATGAAGCAGAGCAGGCTACCCACCTCTTCGGAAGTGCTCGGCACGGCACTCCTGCCGAACGGCGCTGCTCTTCCACGCAGCATCGTGCTTTATATGGAAAGCACAATGATTTGACAGCTATTGTAAAGACCCTACAGTCACAGTAAAACACAGCCATTTTCAGCTAAGCAGAGAAAGAGCTTGTGTGTATTATGTGGGTGACTCTATTCTGTGTAAAGGTGAAGTTACTGACACCCGGTGGACTCATTCATTGCTAGATTTGTGCCCTTCATTTAAAGTCAGCAACACTCTTCAGGTTGAAACTTTCCAAATATAGCTCTGACAACCCACTTCTGAGAGCCCAAGGGAAGAGACATGACTACTTTGCTAATTGATGCTGATACACCAGGGAGGATCGGCACTGTCTGCAGCAGAGTCTTCCCTTAAAGTGGACTAGGTCAGTTGGATGGCACCAAGTCAAACAGTAACTCTCATAACCAGACCATCTTTCTTTAAATTATTACATTTCCACAACAGTATTACTACAGTGGGAAAACGATGTTCTCAATTTCAGAGAACCAGCACTGAAACAACATGTGTGAATTTAATTCCAGCTGCCTGTGTATGTGTCTTGCATAATTCTGAACCCCTTGGAACTAGGTGATAATCTGTTTTGGCCTCTTGCATAAGCCAAGACATATATTTCCCTCTGGTAGGGGACTGAACATACTGTGCTCAAAACCTTGTATTTTTAATAAAAGTACAGCTAGTACTTGGCTAATTTGTACATTTCAGAAAGGCATTCAGTTTTCTTCTAATGGACTTGAGGAGATTCAGAATTTACCACTTGTTACATTACATCCTCAAATGCATAAACCCAGTCTTAAGTTCTCCATGGGGACACTGTCTCACTCAGTACACAGGACAAAATCACTTAGCTAGCAGCCATTCAATATTTTGTTTTTGCCCTTTTTATTTGATGCATAGCCCTAAAAGCCTTGTTTACTGCACATTATTCCAGCTCTATTCTGAAGGCAGAATGATTAATTTCTTTACAGGCTTTTCTATAGTGCTCATCAGATGTTTCTAACTTGTTATGTGCAATTTCCTAGCTTTTGGAAAACATACAAAGGAGTGCTATTATGTGGCATCATATAACTACTGCCATGATTCATATCAGCAGGGATAGACCAGACCTTTGCTATCTTAGCTAACAGGTGTAAACCACAGGCTGCCAGCATGGCCAAGATAAAGGAGACGAGGCACATGCTTAAGCAAGTGATATTCACTGATATTTGCTGGCACCAGGATGGAAAGAATCAGAATCTTAAAAAGACTGAAGGATATGGAAAGGAAGTACAGGTTCCTGCTCCTTTGCCACTCTCAGAAGACTGACCCCTTTAATTTGCCCTTTCCAAATGCCCACTTCTCAACCCATGTGTCTTCTTATCTATCCAGTCTTATACAGTGTTACCTATCTTACCCTATTTTCTATCTATCCTTATTTCTCTCACTTTGTTATTGAAGTTATCTTTCCTCCTCCCCACTTGCTTACAGACTGAGTCTCTGCCCCCAAGTTTCCCTTCTCCTTGTCTTTTTCAACTCTCCTAAATTTTACTTCCATCCCTTGACTAAGACATCATCATAGAATATTCTGAATTTGAAAGATCATCAAAGTCCATCTCCTGGCCCAAAACTACACAAGAAGGCCCCAAGAATCACACCATGTGCCTGAGAGCATTGTCCAAACACTTCCAGAACTCTGGCAGGCTTGGTGCTGTGACCACTTCCCTGGGGAGCCTGTTCCAGTGCTCAACCATCCTCTGGGTGAAAAACCTTCTCCTAATATCCAATTTAAGCCTCCCCTGAGACAGCTTCAGGCCATTCCCTCACATCCTAACACCGGTCACACAGAGAGAAGAGAGTTAATTCCCTACCTCTCTGTGTCCCCTCAGGAGGAAGCTGTAGACAGCTCTGAGGTCTCCCCTCAGTCTCCTCTTCTCTAGGCTGAACAAGCCAACTGACCTCAGCTGCGCCTCATATGGCTTCTCCTCTAAACTCTTCAACATCTTTGTGGCCCTCCTTTGGACCTTCCTATACTGTGGTGCCCACAACTGCACACAGGACTCGAGCTGAGGCCACACCAGTGCAGAGCAGAACGGGACAATCCCTCCCTCGACCGGCTGGCGATGCTTTGGCTGATACCCCCCAGGACACAGTTGTCTCTCCTGGCTGCCAGGGCACTGCTGACTCATATTAAACTTGCTGTCAATCAGGACCCCCCAAGGTCTCTTTCTGTGAAGCGGCTTTCCAGCCTCTCAACCCCCAGTTTGTCCGTACACCCAGGGTTGCCCCAGGGCATGTACCTTCACAAATCCATCCTGGCTGTGACCAATGACAGCATTGTCTTTCAGGTGTTTTCCAGTAACTCCTAGAATAATATCTATAATTTTACCAGTCACTGAAGTGAGACTGACAGGCCTGTAGTTACCAGGGTCATCCCTCTTGCCTGTGTTGAAAATTACTGGAGTTTGAGGGGAAGGAGCATTCACAGACTCCTTAGAGCTTTCAGAAATAAGGATCTACTAAGCACATATAAGATGTGTTTTTTAAAGGTTACAACTTGGATAACTTGGAAAGGATTTTCTTAGGGATGGTAAAAAGCACATTAATATGTTAGCCATTACTTGCAAAACCTGTAGACAGTAAGGCACAGTAAAGAAGATGTCACAGAAGCCTTTAAAGTCTCTTCTGTAGCCTCATTTTCTGGAACATTTATGACATTTTCTGAAGTAAACTGGGCCAGAGCAGATTTGCATCTCAGAAATGTTTATTCCAAATTACTATAGTTTCAGAAAATTTCAAGCAACTGAAATAGGAGGACACAGAATGTGGTTGTGTCCACAAAATAGGACAAAACTTAAAGCTGTTAGTACCATGTTGGAATCTAACTTGATGGCTGTTCTGGTATCGGTGACTTGTCTGAATTCATGACACTGAGCAAAGAATATAATTCCATCTATCTAGGTTTTTAATGACTGATTCTGTAAAGGCTATATTAGAACATCAAAGTAATATTATTACCCCATATAAGTTTGAAATGTGTATAGCTGTTTTGTAATGTTCTCTTGACATATGCACCAGCTATTAATTTGCTATTTTTGTACATATTCATTATTTTGTACACATTCATTATTACCAAATATCTCATCCCTTGCCTGTAAGTTCTACTATTTTCTCTCAATTATAACATTACATTTGTCCTCTTGTACACTAATACCCCTTCACTTTTGGAGATAGCAGCAGACCCCATGAGGACCAAATTTATGCCAGGAGATACAAATCTGCTCACAAAGACACTAAGCAGTCACATGGATATAGAATTCCTGTAAAAAATAGATTAGTCAAGATAGACTTCTAAAATCCTGGAGAGACCTAGTAAGGGCTACAGTTAACAAGACAAATCATTGATGAAATTTGATTTACTGTTCTGATTTCACGAGAGAAATAGGTTTTGGTCTTCCACAAAGCTCCCTGCATTACTACTATTTTTATTAAGCTCTAGGCCCTGTGTCTGGAAAACAGTTTGTTTTGGGCCTGGTGCCACAGAAAGAAGAAAAACTTGCTGGGTAGGAATGTTACCAGAAAAACCCCACTAACATGGAGTCACTGCCCCTACACAAGGCTGGAACTAAGCTGCATCTTAAGGGAGCAACAGATTGATTTTGTTGTAAACTCACAGTTTATCTTGATTTGAATAGACACAAGACACAAGCCCAAGGTTTACAAACCCCATATATATACATATATATATATCCATATTCTAGAGTTACTTAGTTCAAATCTTTCAAACATCAGTGTACTGCTAATTTAAAATTAATAACAGTTAGTAGGAAAAACAGCAAAGACAAAGCAGTGAACTGACTTACAAAACTATCAGCCTTTGTCAATTAAAATATTTACTTTTGACACAAGTGCTAATTAGTTAAAAACATTCAATCCAGTCTTAAAATAGAGGTTCAAGCTACCCAATTTATTCTTGGAACAGTCACTTGCTCTCAGGATTAGGAAGACAATGGCATCCAGAGCAAGCATGAGCCCTCTCCCCTCCTATTACAGTTAATCAGGAACATAAATACTATAATGGAGCTGAGCCCCTGCAAACTCACCAGGCTGTTCATAATTTCCACTCCAGCTGGATTCACTGTGAGCGCTTCATCATACAATTGCTTAGCCTCCTCCAAATTGCCTTTCATCTCTGCAAACTTCCCACGCATGTACAGTACAGCATGAGATGTGGGGAAAAGACTAGCTGCCTCCTGGATACAAAAGCCTGCTTCTTTGAGATGCTGCTGTTCCATGAAGAGTTCAGCTAAAAAAAAACCCAAAAAACCAAACCATAAAAATAAAGCAAAAAACACTCTACCATTAGAGGAAATATAACAGAGACCTTTCTTTGTTTAAATTATAAATCATCTTCCTTAAGCATATTAAAACATGAGGCCATGATCCAGCACAGTGCTTTACTACTATGGTTAGTGCTTACTATCATGACTGGATTCACTGAATGGATCTTTTCCTATTGCTAAGGGCTCTATACAGGTGTTCATGGACATCTTTAGGTGGTGTCTTGACAGAGGACAGCCTTAAGGATTCCTCCATTGGGAATGGAAACAGTGCTGAACTAAGCCTTAAGGAAGCAAGGCTGGTAGCTACTTGGAGCCATCATACGTATTTCCAAGTAATCTGGGGGGAAAAAAAGAACAGAATAAGATACCACTGTCAACTGAGAACTTCAAACATGTCAGAGTAATATGATATATCTGAGCTGGACATTAGATAACTTACCTTAAAAGAGTATTTCCACAGTTAAAATGATGATAGAAGTGTTTCTCTCTGCTTATTTGTCAAGTTTATGAGAAAGTTGTCTCTTAACTTTTCAGAGACTGTTAAAATCAAAAGGCTTTTATAATCTAGACCTATTTATATTGTGTATTCACCCATTTACTTCCTCATATATTACAGAAAAACAAAATAACAGCTCTTGGAAGAGACCACTCATTTACTATCTTGATCTTTCAGCAACTTAGTGGTTTTCTTAGGAAAAAAAATGTAACAGGCATACCTATGTGCTTGAATGTCAACTTGTTAATGAAGTAATTTCTCAGGATCAACATAAATTTCATAACACATTTCATGGTTGAACTTTAACATTTCTCAGGATTTGGACTAGATGATTGCCTGACTAGATGATTGTTGTGTTGGACTGAATGCATGATCGTTGTAAGTCTCTTTCAACTGAAATAGCCTAATTCTAGATTTACTAGATATTAAATTCTTTCAAAAGGCCAGAAGTGATACTCAGTTTTCACTGCTACATGTAACTGAAAAGGGAAACTGTGTTTTTAGACAGATAGATATATATACACACACATATATACACAAACCTGCATGCATGTACGTATATAAAATAATTCTCTCTCTTCATGCAGCAGGCATTGCTCTTTGGTCCATAACCTGTTTGTGTTCTGTGTGTTCTCACTGCAAAAAATCAGTGTCTTTTTTTATAACTGATGTGGTAATGCAGTAAGTATTGACAGTTCAAGAGTCCAATTCAAAATTACTAATTCAGGCTCCAGATTTAGAAAAAACGATTCTGAAATTAGACACAACCTTAAATGCCCTGACTTTTAAAGGCAGTGAATATTCTCAGGAAGTCTCTGCGAGGAGGGAAATTAGTGTGACAATTTCTCTTTAATAGATTTGAAACTCTGCCAGTTTCAAAACACTGGGAGACCCAGAACACTGTGGGGACTTGGCATGATGACATCAAGATTGCTGGCAAGAGGTGAGCAGGAAAGCATCTCAAAGGCAGTCCTGCTTGACCATGGAAAGGCTCCTCCTTGCCTATATGACATGTGACTGGGACCACAGATAGCATTTCTACTGGCACACTAAAAATCATTATGTACTGAAGTGACAGCATGGCTGAACACCCTTCCACTGCTGAGGTGGCCGTCCTGGAAGAAGGGTGAGACATTGTCGAGAAAATGCTCGAATATTCCTTGGCCATCTCTAGGTTGTGCTACAGATAAATGTCATTCTCCAAGGCTGTCAACATGAGCAAAATATTAGTTCCTTCATAAGAGTTATACTCTTTCAGAATGACTCATATACATTTCTCTCTGGTTAATCATAAAATCTCTGCATGCATCCCTTCCCTTGGCTCCAAGAGGCTGCAGCTATCTATAATAACAGAAAGCAAGGCTATGTACCTCGTCAAGCTGAGTATTTGCAAAGCCTTATGCAAAAATTTGTGGGAGGACAGTATTTTCCTTGCACTTCCAAGGAACAGAGCATTTTCCTGCCAAGTGCTGCATAGCAGCTGATGCTGTGCATGTGGCATTAATGAGGATGGGGATGTGCAAAGAGGCAAAGATGAACGCTTCATTTGCAAAGTTAGCACAAACTTAGCAGCACAAAAGAAGGGGTGAAATCCTGGCACTCTTTGAAGTCAGCAGAAGTTCTGGATACTGCCATATTAAAAACTCTATTAGTAACTAACAGCATCATGTGACTTGTTTCATTTCAGAAAAGAATTGGGAGCAAAGGGGTTTAGATGTGAAATCACACACATCCAGTGTTTCAATGCATACAAAATGGAGAGTACTTATTCTTTCAATGGTGCCTGTAAATCTTCTTCAGTAATAACAATTATTTAGAGGAAGTGCAGCAACACAGAATCTAAATAAGATCTACAAATTGTATTTTATGGTATGGTAATGTAGCATATTAAAGTACAGTCCATTTCTTTGCAGGCTCAATAGTCAATAAAAATGATTTAATGGTGTGGGAGGTCTAATTTGCATAAAAAAGAACAGGAGGGGTGCCTTTCGGTTATGAAAGGAAGGGAGTGCTAAAATTTTTAGCTACCGAGCTAAAAATAGACATTAAAGGACGTCGTTTAGGCCTTCATTAAAATGTGTTTTCTGCAAACTCATTTTTCACTTCTATTACTCATTTTATTTACAGATTAACAAGATACACTTATGTAACATGGAATAAAAACACACCTAGAGGCAGAAATCAAACCCAAAAAACAAGTACCTATTACATTTTTCAGTGGTACTGAAAGTACTGGAACACCTGCTTTTGTGCTACCTGGGTTAACAGCTTCCTGACCACTGGATTAATCAGCCTATCTCCTTATATAACCTAATTATGCAGTAAATAAACACCTAACAAAATTAGCAGCCCTTGCAAGGAAGTTCTGTTATAGAGACATGGCACCCACCTCCACTCCAAAGCAGAGGATATCTTCTTAGCTGACACAGCTACCAAAGATCTATAATTCTTATCCTGTGAAAGGGTCAATGCTTCAGGGAAACCATTTATGAACCTCTAATTGCTGGACTACATTGTTCTTGGTACTGACATTCCTCAAAGCTTCCTTGCCCTCTCTCACTTTTCACCATCTTCATAAAAACTAAAACAAATTACATCCTGTTTTTAACTAAGTACCAACAAAAGCTCTCTGAATACTACTGAGCAGAGAGATGATGATCCTGGAAGTATCACTCCTCTATTAGCCTCTCTGGAGTAATGCTAGAAACTCTGAGTGAGAATGACATTAGGAAATATTTCAGCACTTTTACCTATAGGTATGGACTGAGACAGTGCACTGCACAGATGGGCCAAGACAGGTTGAATCATGCACCATCTCCTTTCATTCAGTAATTGAAGCCTGCGCCTGCACTGAGACCATGAGCAACTATCCAGCTAACTTCAAGATCCAGCCTAGATTCATTCCTTTCTCAAATCCACTTTTATGCTTCCCATGTGTGCTCTCTTTCAGTACTGTCCACCCTACTTTGCTGTTCTTCCAAACAACTGTTGTCTCCTCTTGTGCCTATGGCCTCCTTTGTCTTGACTTGCAGCTAGACTGCTATACCAGTTTTAATGCTGGGTCCAGTCCCTGAGAGTGGCACACATCTCCACTCAGATTACTGTTAGCTCCTAAAACGAGCTCCTAGTTCTTCCAGCCATTTCTGCTAGAAGCTCATCTATAGTGAAGCTCCTCAATCAAGTGAAAATTGCCAGAAGCATACCATCTATTTGCTCTCCAAAGATCAATGACAAACACACAGACCGAGAGCAATTTCCAGAACACTGACAAAGCTGCGTCCCCTACAGTCAGCCCCCTTATTTTGTCTCCATGATAAATTATTTGCAGAGTTCTGTTAGGTCATCCATAGAGGCATAACAACAGTGTAATTCAGTCATGTCTGCATCGCAGTGCTAGTCTGAGAAGCATAGCTGGTTAACAACACCTTGAACACTGACTCTATTTTTTCCCATTTCCTAAGTGTTTCAAAGCAGTGTCAAGAGTGACAGTGCTTGTCACTGCAGCAACAACTGTAATTCTAGCCTAAAAAAAAAATCAAACAGATTTGAAATGTTTTTATGCAATGTGAACAATCCAAGAGTTAAAATTTCATTCCTTGTGAATCACATTTGGTGTTATCCAAGATGCAGCACTTAACTCCCACAAGAAGACTGTTCCACATCACTTGGTTGTGTGTGCCTGGCAGTTTTATAGCACCCTACTCTCCCCAAAAATGTTACTGCATAGTGACACGGCCAGGGTAACACAGCCAAATGCCCAGGAGGATGGTACAATAGGGAGCAGCCCTTCATACTTAAGAAGGTGAGAGCATCTGTGAGGATGTGTAGGAAAGTGAATTCTGTTCTACATCATCTGCCTTCAGGAGCTTTACTGCAGGAGCCCTTAGCCAGTTGGAAAGACCCAGTCCTCGGAGAGAAGCTCTGCCTTCAGCAGTGACTACAGAAAATTACCGTGACAAAGGTTTCCCCTACTGCCTTTCCTTTCTGGCAGGTGAGGTTTAGTCATTGTTCCATGCTATGACACCACACTGCATACAGCAGCTTGACAATTTGTGGCAGCTTAGACAGAAGATTCCTCAAGCCGTATCCTGACTACAATAATTTTATTTGATGCAAATGTTTGATACAGAAATGAAATACAAAACCTGCCACGTGTTCCCATCCACCTGAGCTCAGCCACTTGCTCTTTTAAATGAGGCAATAGATTTACATCCTCAAGGGCTCTCTTTGCATGCATACTGTAACTGAAGTCTGGGGACTTGTTTTAAAGTCCCAAGCTTTGGGTCTCACAGGTCCTGAAATGTCTAAACTTCTTTATATACTAATGCAGCATAAGAGTGGAACTTTTTGGAAGCAGCACAGAACTGCCACAAGCTACCTTTGGTACTAAATGGCACAGTCAAAACATGACTTGAAATACTACAAGGTAGCTGGTTCCTTTATGTGAAATGGGGCTCTGTTCCCTGGTGCACTCTTTCCCAGCAGGGAGAAGCAAGCCACCATCTTCCTGCTAATTAGGCCACCATTGATAAGAATGACATAAAAATGCTTCTGTTGGAAGAGCACTTTTTGGGATCTCTTGCACCCTCTCTCAAAACATGTATTGCTGGTTATTGTCAAAGAAAGGACTTCTAAGCCTTCATATTCCAGCCCAGTCAAGTATACATTCCTATTAGTATTCCTACAAACAGATGTCCTGCCTCCTTCTTCATGACTGAGTACACTTCATCACTTGTCCAAACTTCCTGAGCAGCTCACTCACTCTCTGGGTACCACTGGCAGTGCAACAGGTTCCTCTCCATCTCATGGCAAAGGATCCATAGAACGCTTAATAAAAAGCATTGGTAGCTGCTGCCTGTTTCCTTCATGTTTGTATGTCCCAAATTTAAAGAAATAATATGTGCTCTTTGAAGCTTGTCCATGCCGAAGCATTATCAGTCCACAAAGTTTTATATCCCGCCCCAGCAATGAGAAACATCCAGAAGCCTCAGGAATGGAGCAGGCAATCCAAAATGCCCTGTGCTGATACAAGGCCATAAGAATCCTTTTGATTTTTTAAATTCATTGTAGATAGAAAGTAAAATAAACCAAGGTGGAGAGTGTAGATCAAAACCTAGTATCCCTCCTTGTGGATGTTCAGATGAAGCGACATGGGGAACTCGGTGACCTTTAGCCTCCACCAGAAAAGCCTAGAACACAGCTCGCTAACAGGAGGCTCAGCAGAACGACTGCTGGCTTAACTTCACTAATAACATTTCAAAGGGGACCAAACCAGCTCACTTTACCATTTCTATCTCCATTGTGAAGCTTTCCTCATGCATCCTAGTACATAAATACTGCAGGGGAGCCACACCTTTATTTTCCTCAGTAACAGATGTATAATAAAGGACTCCCTCCTGCTCCCACTCACTGGGCTCCAGCTTTTCATAATGCTTTGTGTCACTGTAAAGAGACACAAAAATTAGCAGTGTTTATGGAGCTCAAGAACTCAAGCAGTGGATGGGGAAGTTCTAGATACAAAATTCTAAAATCTTAAAGCACTTAAAAAAAAAAAAAGCAAATATTAGAATTGTTTCAACAACCAGTGCTGCATCACAGGACAGTATCTGATCCAACTACTCCAGCAATGTCAATAAAGATGCCTCCCAAACCTGATAAACACCTTTAATATGAGAGCTAATAACTTGTGGGGGCTTAGGAACACTGAAAGCTTTGAGAAGGAAGAATGTTTAAGTGCCCGTGCCCAAGCTGTGCAAACATAAGCTGTGCTGGGTGAGCTGAGGGGCACAGGGGAGGGCCTGGCTGCACCCTTGGCTGCTGCCAGCATGCCAGCTCTGTGGCTGTGGGCCAGCTGGGGTTGGAGATTCCAGCCCACTGGCCCCAGTGCCTCGTTCTTGTGGAACAAAGCCCATCTCCTCTAGCACAGCTTTTTCCCAGGAACTGGCCCATATCGAATAAAATAAATAAATCACAAGTGTTTTGTGAAGGGGAAAAAAGAAAGTTCCTGCTGTACATAGCTCGGGGCAGCAGATGTTTTTCCATTAGCTCACTGTTCTGTGCTGCACTGACTCCCTTTGCATTTCTTGTTTGTGGCATGTTCATTAAAATATTTCCTTTCCTAGGGTAAACTTTAGCATGTTACTGAGACAGCAGGTAGCCCACTCCAGGCCCCCATTATTTTTCTCTAAATGCTCCTTTAAATTAGCCTTAGGGTCTACCTGGTGAGGTTCTGCAGGCTGAGCTTAGCAGGCATTTATCCAAACTTAGATCAAATTACCAGACCTACTTTGCTGTGAGTGGCCATATTTGGTAAAGTATTGGGTTAGTCAAGAAGCTAAATTGTCAGATATAAAGTACTAGTAAAGACAAACAAAGTGGACTTTGTAGTTAGAAGTAAAGCTTAAAATAATATAGTAACAGGAGCTGGAATATCAGAACTCTTATTAAAACTGGCTTGCAGCATTCTAAAATGCTCTGTGTAAACAGAGCATACGGTTATTACTGCCTGGAAATATAACCACACATACTTCAGATAAGAAATCACTCCAGTTACCCAAAGAGCTTTGAACTATTAACACTATTTCTTTTCAATACTGACATGCTTTGCTCTCTGGGTCAAATGTGTTCTTATAAAAACGTCGAATGAAGGTAAATTTTGGTCATAAATTTGAACAATTTCAAGTATATTTTCCTTAGCCAAACAGCATGACTCTATTTTCTAAACAAAAAGGAGGAGTACTGGCAGGATTTTAAAAAGTATTAGCACCAGTAAACTCTAGGATTCCCCTTGCAGCTCTTCCTGCAGCAAGAGGGAGGAGTTAACAAGCTTTACCAATGCCACAGAAGTTCATTCTCTCCTCTCGAAGTGGAATTCAAGCTCTCAGTTATAAAAAGTAGAACAAAGAGGACAAATGAGCATATTGATTACATAAAGACCACTTCTCCTGGAGCTGCACCACCATGGCATGTGCAGTGTAGCACCGTTCCTAAGTACTCCCTGAAACGAGCTGTTTCTCAGACTTGGGGCCAAGAATAATGTTTAGGCTTATAAATGTTAAAGTGTTCCGAGATGACTCTTTTTAAGAAGCCATTACATTCAGGAGAACTAGGAGGGGGGTATTGTTAAAAAGGACCAGACAAGCTGTGTTAACAATCTTTGCTGCAGAACACTTGAAAACAGAGTATGCCTATTAGTATGTCTGCTGCAGGGATGGACAACCTCTCTAGTCCTTGGGGACAGCACACCTCATACTTTTCCAAAGCTAACTGTAACTGCCTGCAGGAAAAACAGGAAGATATGGAAGGCCACAAAAGTAATGTTTTAAGTTCCCTGCTGCACATGACTGCACTCTCAGGTGGTCCTATAAGAGATGGCTGGACATAAAATTAACAGTGAGAATTCACAGTTTTATTTTGACGCATGAAAGAAAACGACTTTCTAGAGACCAGAGATCCATCAAGCAGCTCTTTGGTGTTCACAGGAAGCTACAAAAAACTATCTTGCCAAAGATCGCTAGGCATTGCTACAGGGAAAGACAAAGTATAGCATCTGTTACAATGCAGCACATTTGGACTTAGCAGCTGCACATTCAAAGCTGCTGCTTTTTTACCTTTCCTACATAACCGTGCTGGTCATAAACCTGGAAAAGTTATAGATAAAACCACTAAGTCTTTGCCCTCTTATGTGCAGTGTAAGTATCTTTATCACAGCACAAAAGAAGTTAACTATTTGCATAGGGTTCACAGCCTTGCCTTCAGCCACTGTTAAAGGAGCTCACGTGTTCTCGTGAGCTAATTGTGAAACTCATTAAGCAACAAGGGCTCTCCAGCTTGGAGGGACTGAGGATGCTTCTGTACAAGGCTTTGTATTGCAGCTGCAGGTGGAGGATAATACAGTAAGGATTCCCCTATATAACCACCACCAACGCTCCCTTTCGTGAGTACACGTGCTGACTTTGTGGCCTGTCCTGGCTGCTGGAGGGCTGTAAGAACAGCCTCCCATAGCTGTGGCATAGCTGGTTCTGTGTGACTCTTTCCCATATCGGTGCAGAAAGCTCTACTGGATCAATTGGTTGCTACCATTAGTTTTCATGTCCTGGGATATGAAGGGGCATGGGAACTGCAATGGCTCTAAAGGAACCCAGACAAGATTGCAACCTGGTGCTCTAAATCCATACCCTCACACAGAGACGCAGGCAGCTGTGTCCTGTTAGTGTCTGAAAAGGATGGATGCTTTGTTATAAATTTACTGTAGTATGAGGTTAGGAAATTGTAATAAATTTATCTAAAGATTTATGAGTCATGCTAAAAAGGTCAAAGCGTTAACGACAACAAAAACAACAACACACAAGTCATTTCCCGAAGGCAGATTAACATTTTTTTCCCTTTAGAGATAGGACACTAAGGTATGAAAAAGTTAGGCAACTTGCCTGGAGTCACAAGATGAGTCATCGATTGAAAAAGGACAAGTGCAAGCTAAACTGATAAAAATCTACAGCATACTGATGCAGCTCTTCCATGAATATGAAGGGACTCTATGCAGCCATAAGAATATTACACTATAATAGCTTGTCGCTTTCCACAGCTGTTGATTTTGGGGTAACCTGTAATGCATGTGACTACCTCAACTGCCATTAGCCATGCATTTCTGTTTAATTTGTTGTTTATGAAACATCTCTATTCTGGAAGTTATTAACTTCTTACATGTATACTTGTTTCTCCTTTCCCCTCCTTCCAGATGGAAAACATTCTCGTACTGAAGGTCAGTGATACCCTCTTGGACTATTACACTCACTAAGCCCAGTGTAAGATTAAGCCACTTCCAAGAAGTTCTCTAATTATTCAGGCACGATGCCCTTCTCCATAGAGAGTAAAGACTACCCCAAAATACCTGCATCTCCCTTTATCTCGCAGGATACCAGAATGGAGCAACTTCCTCACTACTGTGCAAAGAGAATGGCCTATACCTCACCAAGAGCTCATTAAGCTGCATTCATAACAATAACTGACTTCAGTAATGAAATTACAAAGCAGTCACCGTGTTTTCAAAATATCAATCCTGATTCAAGCCCTGCTATAAGTAAGCATGAAGCAAAATAAAGATTTAAAAAATGATAGGACAGAAAAGCTACAGCCTATAAAAATAAATTATATCTAAAAGAATTAATTAACACCTTTGAGAGAGGCACTCGATTCACACAGAAAAGCAATCACAGCAATTCACAGCTAGGTCACAGCAAGCACTAGGTCTTTATTGCTTTTTGTCTTTTTAGACAGCAGCAAAAATGTAAACTGCCTAGAGCTATCTGCAGGGTGACGGACAACAGCCACCTGACTTCTCATCACAATGACCTCCATTTATTTTGCTCCCCACCAGCCTTCATTGCAGCCTTCAATAAGGAGTACAAACTGACTAAAGCAAAAGCTTGCCGGTGATTTTGAAGCCCACAGCACATGACTGAAATTTACATGCACACAAGTCATTAAAGTGACCATACATGATTAACTTAAAGTATGATGCACTCCATAAGGTGACTTCTTTTGTTCTTCAATAGTAGTCAAATTGGAATAAGAAAAAGGCACATATTTGGTTCTAGAACCAAAGTTCGGTTGGTAGGAAATAGCCCATAAAAACAGCTACAAAAATCTTTGCTGAGAAGTAAGGTGACACTGCCAGGTTTTGTGTGAGAACTGTCAACTGCGTAGGTGAGCTAAACGAGAATTTGAAAGGTTCTCTTGCATAAAGAATAAGAAATTATCAGCAAGGTTCCAGGGGCCCCTACTTTTTTTTTTCTCCACTGCAAATGGTGAGACATCTAATAAGCAACCACAGCACTCACAGGTAATTTCAGACTCACAACTCTGGGCCCAGTTATGGAAGAAAAACCGTGTCTCATAAGAACAAAATTGCAGGGTCAGAACTTCTTTCCATTAGTTCCAAAACCCCGGAATGCAAATGGCAGAATGTGCTGGGCAACTCTGTTCCTCATCAAATGTCCTATGTGAAACCCTTCTATGAGTTTGGAGATCGCCTCTGGGTAGAGTGTCTTCCCACTGTTCTCTTTTCCCTTTATGTGCTATACTGTAGCATCTCTGCACTAGTTGTCTCAAACTGACAAACAACCTACAAGCCCTTGGGAGATTCAAGGAGTCAAGGAGTGAGTGAAGGACTTGTTCTTTTTAAAAAATTTTCACTTAAGCCACAGCAAAGAGTGGAAAGTTCCCAGTTTAAATCACATTTAATACATGGTTTACCCAGCCTTATTACAGGGAAGCATGTAGGAAAAAGCAAATGAAAATAACCGTCCCCATCAACTACCATTTGTTAATGAACCACCTAACCTCTTTTTTTAAAAAGCACATTGTAGTGATGACTGAAGTTTTCTGTGTGTTTTGGAAAAACAGAGGTGAGCTGAAAAATCATACTATAGTATTTTTTTTGTAAAAATCAAATAAGTGATATTTCAAAAACAATGTGGGATAGATAGGCATATTTTCTGCTGGAATAAAGTAATTTTCAACTTACGATTTCAACTACTTGGTTAATACTTATGTCATCTCATTCAGCACTGGAGGGAAAAAGGAGCCCCAGGTGGTTCAGGACTTACCAGCTTGTAGCCAAATTTGTTCAAGAGTTGTCCACAGTTGCATAGGTCCCTGCTTCATTGTGCTGCTCTGCATAGTTACTTCAGACATGGCCTGTTCCAGTCTCGATGCAGCAAGGGAAGAGGCTCGTTGTGACCCTACAGAACAACAAAACAAGAACAATAAGGATATTTCTTTGACTCATTAAGGCAGCAAGTCTGATCCTCCACTCAATACAATAAGAACTCTACTGAATTCCGGCATGACCAACTGGAGAACTATGTTTTATAAAAGGTTAATTTACTGAAAAAACCCTACTAAATTACCCAAGGGCTGCAGCTCAAACAAGCACATTAAGAGACAGACAGTAATTTTATAAAGGTCTGCTTAGCATTCATTAAGGAAACAACCATATTTTGCTCATTTGGGAAGCTGAAGTCTACCATCAAATATTTCCCACAAATACTTTTTAATAATCCATTTTATAAGCACAGTCACCATACAATTCCAAAATATGCCCCACTAATATAAAAACTTAGTACAGCATTACAAGGTAGTTCAGCCCCATTCACACAGCACACAGGTTTCGAGTGACATCAATATTGTTCTACTGATTTAGAAGCAATGTGGTTTTTCATTTAACCTTAGGGAGCACAGAGTTCAGAGCTTTGACTACATTAACCTTTAGTATGCACTGTAATATTTACGCAAGAATAAAGTATTTGGCGCCCACATCTCTGGGACAAAACATCACATCAAAAGCTACTCCCAGGAGGAGTGCCTGGATGGAGACCATGTTCTCCACTACAGCAAGTGGGATTATACTGATGAACTGATCTCTCAAAGGGGTACTAAGAGGATGATAGCAAAATAAGAAGCTACAAAATGAGATTTCAGAGTTAACTTGGTAAAGATTTGAGAAATAAATATTTTAATATACATAGATTTAATGTGATTTTAAGGTTTGATAAGCTCTTCTCTGGAGAGCTGCTGTGACTGAAACACTTGTGCTGATTAGCATTACTCTTGAATCAATCCTTACAGGCTGACCTCATAGACCACAAGATCACAGAGTTGGGACTTTCTCTCACCGCAGCCAGTCTGAGGGAGCAGCAAAGCCTAGAAACAGGTACTCGGGGAAGCTGAGATGGCTCTGGGCAAGGAAAGGGACAGAAGGGCAAAAAAACCTGTCACAGGGTCCATGCATTAAATGCTCTCTCTGAGAGAGAAAGCAGCTTTTCCAGCTGGAGTGTGCTGAAGAATGGGTTGCCAAACCACACCTCCTGACCAGCAGACTGACACATCACCCCGGGCCAGAGTGCTGGCAGGCACAGCAGTGTGGTCCCCCAGCCATGGTCTCCTGGCCATCGCCACTCTGGATGCCGAGCAGGGACCCAGCCTCCTGCCAGGCATGAGGGAAAGCATGTTTCTGCCCCATGCTCCTGTGCCAAGACACCTGTGCATTGCAAGGCAGGACATAGCTGCAGCTTCTACCAAACCCTCGGCAAGCATATCATGGCTTGGGAGAGACCACAAGTGCAACCCCAAGCCCAAAATTGCTCCAGGAAATACTTGTCCCATTATCTCACCGCTAAGTAATGTCATTCATTTTAAACAGGAGAACTTCAAAACAGCCCTGCAGGGAAGGACTCTCCCACAGCTCCCATGGAAAATGCAAATGAGCTCTTCCTAGCTGCATTTCTAAAATTCCTACATATTTTCAAAGACATTTCTGATCTAACTTTCTGAGAGATGACAGTGCAGTAATGTAGCAATTACAGCTTCAGCAGTACGGTAAGAGTCACTCTGCTTTGCAGGGAGAATTCATTGTATTTAGCAGTTTATTTAACAGATCCATCTTCAGGCTGTTCCACTGCATGAGATTCCTCCCCCTGCCCTGCCCGCTTAGTCTTCTCCCTCATCCCTATCCCCACCTGGGAGAAATTCCACCAAAACTCCCAACAATTCAAATCAGACTACAGCTGTTTGACACAGGGAAAACTACCATTTACTCCCAGCCATCCAAAAACACAGACAGCTTTTCTGAAGTGTAGAGACAACAAAATGGACACATGAACAAGCTAGTGATGTTATTAGGAGTACTTTGAAATTAGGGCAGACCTCTTGCCTTCTAGATTGGCAAACATGGAAAAAATTACATATGCTTTGGGGACTGTGCAGTCAGCCTAACCAGATTCTTATATTAGCACTCCTGATGATGTTAGCATGCTTTGAAAGCAACTTTCAGAATTATATTTTTCTGCCAAGACTGCCCTCTTCCAGAGAGGCTTTCTGGAGCTGTGTTTCTTGCAAGCACCCGTATGTCACGGCTGGGCTTCGCGAACAAAGATTTGAGAAGGGCTCTACCCACGCTTGCTGCAAGCACGCTGATGGCTAAAAAGGCCGATGCAAGATAGACAAGTCCAGTTGCAAAAGGCACAGCAGAAAGACTCCGTGGGTGGTATCAACAAGATGCGATTCTTTCTGCGTTGTCTTTTCTCCTCGAGAGTGATCCTGCGTGTGTTCTCAAAAGAAGCAGC
>JAWWLV010000121.1:27302344-27333858 GCA_035041135.1 Platyrinchus mystaceus | reverse complement strand
TGCCAGTTTTCACCTGCTGTATGGCCTTAAGAGTTTCTCCCATAGTGGGGGCAATATCCAATTCAGTTTTCACCGGTATGTAATGCTGGGCTGTTTGCACGGGGTGGGCAGATGGGCTGGTCTATTATTCACATCCTCACAGAGCTCAGGGAAATCCTCTTTTCCTTGCAAGTCAATCCAAAAAAACTATGTCACTGGAAGGCACCTTTATGCATTTTGGAGAGGTTCACACACAGCCTAAGCAGATCCACTTAGGATTGACTAAAACATCCTTCCCTCACAAAGCAGGCTTTACAGGAATATCACACTGAGCTAGCTGCATACAAAGGAACACAAATTAGCTGCTCCTTTTCTCCTCTTCATTAGCCCAGTAGTTGCCAAGAGGGAGATTTGACATTGAGACTGATCTTGCCCTGTGCAGTGGGCATCTGCACAGCCATAAAAATAAGAACCCAAGTTACTTGGAGATTTACAGCAGAGGCTCTTTGCATTTAACAGCCTTCGGCATTCCAGTCCTTTGATGTTTACTTCCTTTTTCTTCTCTTCCAGCCTACATGAGGAAGCAAACCACACTAGACAGACACCATCCCATCTCTTCCCTTCCCATCCCTGCCAGGTCTCAGACACAGATAAGCTCCTTGTTCTAGACACATAAAAACCAGATGAAAAGGCTCTGTCCATCACAGCCCATATGGCCACTTTTGCCACTGCTGTTCTTGCCCATCTCTGCTGGGCTGCTCATAATTTGGTCCTCTGTCTAACCAAATAAACTCTTCAAGAGAAGGTTTTAGCCAGCCTGGCCCTTCTGGACTGAAAGGGGCTCAGCCACAGCTCTGAATCTCAGGCAAGCAATATGGTGACCCTGAAGGTGGGCTGATGGCTACTGGAGCCACAAAAGAATATCCCCCTAACACACACATTCTCCTGAGAAAAGAGGTCAGCATGTATTGCACTGGCATGACTCCGACCTCAGGGTGGCTGGGGGAGATGGAAAAGCTTCATGCAACATCATTGAAAAAAAATGCATCTGTTTCACTATAATATATCTCTTCCTAAAGAAATGTAGATCTTTATAGGCAAAAAAACCCTCCCCACAGAACCTGTCTCACAGAACTGTAATGTCATGCCTCAAAATATATGCAAATGTTGGCATAAGAAGATATCACATCAATTTGTTATTTTAGTGCAGTCTCTTTCTCAATTTAACAGCTCCACTAGACAGAATATAAACTTCACATTTTACAATAAAGCCCTTCACATATTTTGGAAATAACTCATAAAAATAACAAAACTGATTTTGTCATGATGAGCTCTGCATATAAGCCATACAAAATCTATCCAAATAATTTAAAAGCGCTCTTCTAGGGTGCTATAAGACCGAAAAGACCAAGTTTAATATTTTGCATCTATGAAACAACTGCTATCAAAATAGAAATGTAACTCAGTAGATTTACTAGGCTTATAAGAAACACAGAATTCCCCAGCCTAAATCACTTCAGGCAAGAACATTATAAGATGAGACTAAATCAGAAAAAGAATGGAATAGCAAGGCAGCTGACTGATATTAGTGAATTTAGTTAGAAACACTGCTTCAGTTAGGAGAAGATGAAGAAAATAAAGGGGAATTAATCTTTCTAGCAGCAAACCTAAAATTCTGGCACAGCAAATAATCTCATTGTGGTCTAATTGAGGGAGAGGCCAGCGTCAAACCCGGCCACAGTAACCCCCTTGCCCCCGTCAGTGATGAGTCCAGAGATCACAGAGTGCCTGTGCATTACAGCGATACTGCTGCATGCTCCCAGGGGATTTCATGATGCAGACCAGTGCCTGTTCAAGAATGATGCAAAAATATCAGACCTCCTCCCTCTTTCAAAGCAGCCAGACACAGCCGCAGCTCTGGGGAAAGCACAAGGGTGAGAGGGCTAGAGCTGTGCCATCCAATCTCACCCCCTGCTGTCTTCAAAGAGGCTCCCAACCAGGACAGCAGCCTCAGCTGCCTCTCTTCTGCAGATGGAGAACAGCAGCATTCAGAGCCTGCAGAGCAGGGAGCCACAGACCCCTTTTGAAACCAGCCAGTGCCAGCCTTGCACTAAGGTGGGTGGTGTAATTTCAGTACAAGCTCCATCCTTATGTCCATTGTGGGGGCAACCATGTTAGCATGGAAACATGGATTCTTGAAGTGGAGGAGGAATACGTTTCTTAGTTAAAACCAAACTGCGTTCAGTGCAAATCACTTGATGTGCATGAAAAGCTAGTTTAAAGCTTATATTTTACATTAATTTGCTCTTCCTGGCAGGCAGCACCATGGCATACAGCATTTGCTTCTGAACTACAGCTGCTTCATTGCATGCTGGCTGGTAGAACTGGGCTAAGAGAAGACTGGAACAGATCCCCAACCCATGTGCTTTTTGAGGAGGGCACTATGTAAGAGCCCAAACAAGCCTGAGCTTTGCTGTGACCCCGAAGAAGATGCTGCAGGTCTGCAGCAGAGGACTGAGCAGGAGTCAGATCTTTGAAGGGTGATACACCAGCATATCAAAATATTACAGGCTCTACTGGTGACAATTTGGTCTAAAAATCTCGAACCATGCTGTAAGTGAGTACTGCCCAAACCTGGCCACACTTTCCACAAACAATTACAAAGCAAGGCAAGGGATCTCCAACAGAACGTGGGATCCACACCCAGAACACCTTTTACATACTGTTAAGCTCTAAGCTAGAGCTGAAGACATAGGGATAAGTCCAGGCTCAACCTCACAGTCTATACACCACAAACCACTCAGTGCTTTAGCAGCAGAGTGAGAAATGGATGAATAACAAAAGTACTGTAGCAAATATTGTTTCTGGGGTTTTATTACTTTCCTAGTAAACCCTAGTGGCTGACGGATTCTGCAAACTACCCACAGTGTTTTTCAAACTATTTTCATGTATTCACTGAAAATGAGAGTCCATTTTATTGCCCAGCAATAGAGATGATAGGATATATTTCACAAATCTTCAGAATTATCTTCAAGTGACAATTATCCTAAATGGTTTTGTATTACCAGGAAGTTTTCATGATATATCCACTCTCTTTTCCTTTTTATTTTTAATATGCCAACAGCAGACACTTATTTAGTGTATCCTCTCCATCCATCTGTGCTGAATTTGGTCTGTTCTCTTCAATTTAGCCAAAGACTCTAGAACACTGCCATATAAACAATGAGAAAAAGGGCCTATACAAAATACAGAGTCATCTCAGCAAAGAGTAAGAAAAGAGAAATGGAATAAAAAAAAATACATAAACATGTGTGCATAGAATCAGTAACATAACAATGTCATAAATATAGACCCTAAGGGTTTAACACTACAAACAAGAGAACAGACATGCCGAATAATATTTTGATGTTTGAATGCTCAAAACCTAACCTTGCAATGCTTTTTAACTGTAAGTGGGTGTAAATGGGAATTAAACACACATTATTTAATAAAAGCCACACACTTAACACATAAGAACTTGTCCTCCATCTCAGCCATATATGCTGAGCATGTGATTTCAGTTTTATGAACTCCAGGTGTTCACGATTAAGACACAGACAAACCCTAATTCCCTAGCCCCAAAGCATGTGACTTGGTTATTTGTTGTTGTTGGTTTTTTTTTTTTAAATCAAGCTTTTATATTCTTCTTGTTTAATTTCTGAGTTTGAAGTTCACTTTTTATTTTTTTGGCAAGTGTTTCTTCTACATCCACAAGGATAGAAATTTGCTTTCCTAAAAAACCCTCCACGTTTAAAGTTAAGTTTCTCACATAATCATCTGATTTTGAGAATTAGAATTTTAAAGGAAGCACCAAATATCACGAGACTTATAATAAAAATCACAAGTTGGCAGCACTCTCTGAAAGCTTCCTTTCCCCTTCTGCCAAGATTAGCTTTGATGCCTCAGTTATTTCCATCTGACTGTATCTGTTACTGTGAATATGTATTTACCATACAATAAAATATCACAAGGTTTATGCAGAAATCCCAAAGCAAATCACCATCTAACAGGAATTGACACTTTCATTCAGCTTTCCAAAACCAACAACAGCAGCTGGCTTGATCAGGACATCTAAAAAGGATTAAATGGTGGGGAGAAGGGGGGAAGGAGAAAAAAAAGGACTGAATTAGACAGTTCTTGTAAAAGTATAGTGAACTCCCATCAAATACCTTTCATGCTTGTTTCAGAGAGCTTTGTAATAGAAAGCAGAAACTCGTCTCTTTTATGCATGGGGAAGCCAAGGTACAGGCAAACCACAGTGGCTTCTGCAGCAGACCTGGCCATGGAGACAGATTTGGACCTCCTGACCACCAGTCCAACATGGATATGCACAGCCCTGCCACCCTTGTCAAACAAAATAAAACATTAATCTCTCACAAATGCATGTGTTCAGTGCAGGAAAGGACAAATCTTGCTTCCTCACCAGAATCGGTATCATGAGCATCTGGGAGAGTGAGATACAGTCCGTTATGCCTTTTGATCACTGGTGTTTCGGTCACACTACTGCATTTCTCAGAGCCACTGTAAAGAAACAAAACTGTGTTACCTGGCCATCTCTCAGTGAAGAACATCTCCTCAAAGCAGGCAATAGTCTAGCTGCCACTAGAACTGAAAAATCAAGATAACCAGTTGCAAGAAATCAGCTTCTTGAATGTATTAACACCCCTCCACACACACACCTGCCAATGGACAGGAAGCTCAGAGACACAGTGACCAGCAAGGGCTCTGGGCCTGTGCTGGTATTTAGTTTATTTGGCTGTTGGAAGTCTTTGCAAACCACAAGGAACATGTTGGCAGCTAGAAGCAAGACCAGAAGAGGAAGCCCTCTTCCAGCAAGAACCACCATCCCTTGGACTTGTCTGAAGAGTAATTTGTTCACAGGTCTTCTATGCTAATCTTTTTGAAACAGACCAATTACCACCTTCCACCTGGGTGGTAATTTCTTCATTTTTTCATTTCAAAGGGCTTATTTTCTCCTCTTCCACCTTTGTTCTGTTCAAAAAGAGGAGGAAGATAAAAGCTACCACATAGCACTGCTTTATGAAAGGGGGAATATATGAAAGGGGGAATATCTGGTCTGCTCTTCTACAAGACTTCTGTCCTCACAGGAGAGACCTTCCAAAGGGAAACTAAAAAAAAAATAAAAAATCTCATGTGCCTTTCTGTGACCACATAGTCTGTCATCCCCCAAGGATCAGTGGTGATGATACCTCCTCTCATCAACCATTAAGGGACAAAATATCAAAAGGAAAAGTGACTGCCCTAGCTACTTTTTCTGGCACACTTCCAAGCCTGCAGCTCAGCCTTTGGACTATATTCCTTCCAGGAAACAAGCTGTCAGAGAGCCATGATTACTGTGGATGCCCCCATCTTTCAGTTTGACCAGTCTTTTGGTAGGGATTGCACAGAATTCCTTTGAATTTGCTTTAATCTAGCAGAAGAATTAGCCTGGGACTGCTATTCGGTGTTAAACATGATTATTCTGTTATCACAGAAAAAATAGCAAAAGATTAACCAAATCCTGTCCTTCCCAGCTAACGATCTTCCCAGCCACTGAAATCCACTTAGTGTCATTCATCATATTAGAAATCATATTTACAATACCTAATTAACCTTTTACTTGGGCTTTGGGATCAAACATAATGGTTCCTGTTAACAAACCCTGAATTCTTGGGCTTTTGACTCTACCAATCTACATCCTTGAACGAGCCTCCCTGTCTTCCATACTTGTTTCCACACTAACACCTCATTTGAGACTATCATGCGGTGACAGATAGAAAGAAAAATTAAATTCTCTGCCTGTGCCTCAGCCTTGCCTAGCCAGGATTAACCCAAGTGTAAGTGCCCTGACTGGGAGCTGCTGGTGCAACTGTAGGGGCAACTCTGTCTTACTGGTGCATTGTGTATGCAGGAACAAGGCAGCTGCACTTCCAAGTATTACTGCCATGAGGCGAGTGCTGCTTCCATGCAGCAGCCATCACCACGGGCTCACTCTTTAGGCACTTGCTGAAGCACTAGCTTATACACTGTACTCCTACTCCAAGGATTGGGTGAGGAGATTGGAAAATCCCAGGCTGAAAACCAAGTGGAATGCATTGTGCAAAATAGCCACTCCCAACAGCTTTATCTGTTATCCTGGAGAAGGGCTGAAAATTAACTACTCCTTAAAAGCTGCAGTACAAGGCCATCAGCCAAGAAAGCTTTTCCATGCACCATGGAAGGGAGAGTAGCCAGATGATTTGTCTTCTTCGTACAGCACTGGAAAGGTTGACTGCAGGACATTTTGCCACTCTACTGCCCATGTTTTTGAAAGGTAGTTGAGATAGTGGACAAAATTATGACAAAAATGCTGAAGGAAACATTTGATTGTGAGAAACTGCAGAGGCACAAATTTGTCAGAGAGAAGACAAAAGGAGACTTGAGCATGGAATACAAATAGCTGCCTAGGGGTAAAATATTGGGCCCTGACCCTGAAAGACTCTTCAGTCTGTCAGTCACAGTGAGACTGCAAAGCCAGGAAACTTAGGCCAGACAAATGCAACTAAATGTAACTAATGCACCATTTAATTGTGTAGGCAGTTATCTACTGATTAAACTAGTAAAGAGTATTGGGTGCAATAGCTCTCAACTTTCTGTAAATGCAAGCTTTTTTTTTTTTCCAAGAGGCCCTAAAGAATGTCTGAGTCCAAGTCTCACTGATAAGAATTCCCCTTAAGTTTCTTCACAAGCCCTACCCAGAATACTTTACATATTTGTTAGCTGATAGTGCTGTAATTTGCTTAATATAAGGGCCTTCCTGGGTCACTAAATCCAGTCTAGAACCATAGCTAACAAGTTCGTTCTTGTTACCTTTCAATTAGTACCTCCCAATAGAAAATACTTTATGATGTATTTCTTGAGAAACTTAAAAAAAAAAAAAAAAAAAAAAAAAAAGGCCCTGCTGGGAATAGAGGTGAAATACACACTGAGGTTCCTAAAAGCAAAAGCAATTTGTTTTGTTCAGGCTTCCATGGCTAAAGCTTATCAAAAGCCCCTAAAGCTATTGCATCTTGGGTATAACTTATAACTGCCACAGCACAGCCTGGGATCCAAATGCAGTCCAAATGGATGAACTATTTATTTGTCTGTTTTCCAACGTACTCTCTACAGTCCCAGGCTTGCAGCCCCCCCTTGCAAGAGTAAATCTTCCTCAGTAATAATTGTTTAGCATGGATTGATCAGCTTTATGAGGACTACTCATGTGTATAAAGATTATTCATGTGAGAGGTACATGATTGAATCCTCAGCTAAAGAGACTAAGGCCTAAGGTAATCAATGATTCCGGTCTGTAGACCATTTCTCTGCTGCTATGCAAATATCTTGATTTTTGTGTTTAGTTTGCTGCTCATTAGCTAAACCAACAAGAACTACTAATAATCCCTCAAGGACAACTTGTATATAGACATACATCATTCTGTACATATATTTCTGCTGTTTATAAGGCTTATGTAAATACATACAGAGATTGGAGAACAACACAAGCTACATCAGCCTGCTGTCATGACTGTTGCCATCAAGCATGCCATCCTTCTCATCAAACACAACCTCTACGGACATTATTGGTGAAAGATAAGTACAGACTTGGTGTAACACTCCCAAGACAGTTGTACAGTGATACCTTGACTAGGACAATATCCAAAGAGTGTGGGAAGGAAGAAAACCCTACTCAGTATTTTTCACACTTTCTAAACTTTACCTTTTGGTAGGGCAGCAGATGAAAGGATGGAAACAAACAGGGAAGGTAGCATTTTTTAGATTTACTAGGACAAGGGAGGGGAGAAAGATGCTACATTTTCTACTTCCTTGCCCAGTTAGTACCAGGCTGTGCAACCAGCATGCAAGTACAGCATATGATAGAGTTTGGCAATGTGCCTTTCCTTGGCTTACTCACTTCAGGACTGTCACCCCCACACATTCCTGGTGCCAACTACTGCAGACTGTGAACAATAGCTGATGAATGCTCAGCACTCCTGAAGAAAAAAAAATCTTCCCTCTATTCTGGACATCCAAATATGGATAGACATTTGAATCAGAAGCTCTTGGTTCAAACTGCTTTTTCAATAATAAAATACTGTGGTCTTGGTTTTGCTGTTTTTTTAAATTTTTTTTTAAATAATAACTATTAAAATCTTGCCTTTTTTATCACAGCTAGAAATATTACTTATCTTTTAAACAGTAGTGTTTATTACTCTTTTTGCAAAATAACTTAAGTATCTAGAAAATTAAAGAAGATAACTGCATCCCCAATAACAAATCTGAACTTGCTACAGAGGAGAAAGCCTACCTGTGCTGTGCAACATTATATACCATCTGCCACATCTGCAACATACGTCTGCATGTCACCAGAGCCTCTTCAGGTCCTTTATGTATCCATTCCAATTTTACTTTGGTGAAGAGTAAGCTGCAAGATGAAAAAGAATAACTCCTGTTTTATTGGCATCTCATAAATGCAGAGAATCAGTACCACTCTAGCGAGACCTTAGCAGGCAGCATTTTTACTTCCTTTGTATGTGCAGCAATTAAAGGAAACATCAGAGCACAAAACATTTCATTTGGCTCAACTTTAGATTTCCCACAAGGAGATGAGCGGATTAACAATATTCCTCAGCTGCAGTCAAATTTGCGTCACAAAGCCGGCAGGACAGTGTTAAAAGCAATGCATTGCAAAGCTAACAAGGTGAAACATACACTGAATCTCACTTTATTTTAGACAGTATTGAAAACAGAGCAAAAAGTAATTGACATAATACACACGCCAGGCTGTTTTCTTAGTCTGGCATCTTCTTATAGTACTGGCTTATATAATAAATTTCAGGCAAAAACCCCAGCACACTTAATATACATAGATAATTATGTAATGCCTCACAGGAAGGAAATGCTTTTTCTTAACCCCAGCTGGCAATCATTTCATGCCCCTAGGCAAGACAGCTGATAGCCTTGTACATTCTTGTTCTAGGTAGTGTAACTGCTGCTACTATTCTTATACCTAGCGACGACATACTTGCACAGACCTCTGGAATTCAGCAGAATTGGGTCACGCAGAGGTTAGAAGACAGATTTGGCAATGACACAACCTACCACTTGCTGCTAGTGTGGCTTTTAACACCATCCTTCACAACACTCATTCTATTTTAATTGCCAAGAAGATATGATTTATTTCTTATTTACTAATGCAAACTTACTTCTTGGCTTTAAATGTTTCCAGAAAGTCCAATATCAGTGTATTTTTAATGCACTCAGTAAGACTAGTAATTAGTCCACTAGATGCACATATGTGTACACACATGCCCGCAACAACAACAGCTGAATGTTAAAAATCCTAAAACCAGTTTTGTGAATGTGACCTGCAGGCTCCTGAGGAATCCAAACAACTTCAGAAAAAGACAACAGCAACTGCATGTAGGATGTTAGAGAAGACTTTGTAGTTGAGTAAGAGATCCTTCACTTGGAATAATTAGAAATCTGCAAACAAGACTCTGTGGTGTATTATCTACAGCAATGTGCTAATACTGCAATCCCATTTGGCACTTATAAACATCAGGCTGGGGATTTGGGTTTTAGTGCATTTTGGGGGGGGGGGAAGTGGGGGGAGACTGCTATACAGGGATGTCTGTAAGTGAACTGGGCTCGTAAGAACAAAGCTTGTTCCAATGCAATAGAATACAGAATCAGTCAGTTTGGTGCAAGAAATACATATCACACTAGAAATATGGGATGTTATGCCCTGGAGTGTACTAGCATTATAAAAGCCAGCTTCGAACATGAAGTTCCTGAGCAACAATGCAGTTTAGAGGTCAAGAACCCCCAGTGTTCATATATGGAAGCACAATCAAGTAGGAACTGGAAGATGTGGTTATTACTGATCACATCATCAAGACACAACAATCCTGTTTCTAGTTCTTGCGCTTTAACTCCAGAAGATGACTGAAAATGGGATGAGCTTCAGAAAAAGGTTATGCAAGTGATCTGAGGGCTAGAAAAAAACCCATATTTCATCAGAAGCTTAAGAAGATCAGTTTATTTGGTTTAACCAAGAAGCAGCAAAGAAATTATTTTGCCTCAGCCTACAAACACCTACATGGAGAAGCATCTCATTGTGAGTCCTGGATCTAACAGAAAAGCTATCAGAAAATCTAAGAATTCATTGGAAGCTGAAACTAGTCAAATGGAAATTTATAAGTAAATGTATTCACATAACTATCAAGGAAAATAATCTTTGCATGTGTGCACAGTAAATTCTGTAGTCATTAAAACCTTTTCAGCAAGACAGGATAACATCTGGAAAGCAATGGTACCGTACAAATAGGAGCTGTGGGCTTGATGCATAGGCTTGTGAGTAAGTTTCTTTGGGCTGCTCTGTGCAGAGGGGTAAGACTGCATTATCACCTTCCTTCTGAAAATTATGCTATTAAAAATATTTTTCTAGTCCTAGAAACAAGCACATCAAAAAATCTATGCTATTTTAATCATAGAGAAGAATTTTTTAAACCACTACAAACTTGCAAAATGGAAGACCTTCTGAAACACTGTACAACCCTCCTTCCAGCAGAAGAATGGTGGTTAAGGAGACCAAGGCCCAGAGACCAGTCGTATTACACTCCTGAATAACACCATGCTTTTGAACACAGTAACACACTACTCAATATTAATTATATAGAAGAATCTATTAACGGTCAAACTCCTGTACTGGAGGGTTATATTAAGGGTTCTTTCTCCCTTTCACATTAGTAGGGACATAGATGGCTTGTTATCAGCAAGCAATTACAATCACTACGTAGTATATTTAATCATTGCAGTTAAACATTAAAAAGACGAACCAAGTACTTCATCACTCTACTGCTTACAGTGAATATACATCAACTAGTTTGGATGAAGATGCAATCCTTTATCTCAGTAGAGAGAACAATTAGTGAAACAGGAAAAAAAAAAAGCAACTCTCACAAAAACATAATGAAGCCTCAGCACAATACTATCACCAGTCATAAGGCATGGGCACACTACAGGATCTTTGAGATACCATAAGCTGTTAGCTGTTGTGGTAATTCACCTTTGGAATACTGTTATCCATGTTACTGTGTAGCAATATAATGAACCAAACCAAAAGGCAAATGGGAAGAATGTAAGTGGCAAAAGGAATCAAACTATACCAATGGCAGCAGTAAACAATGCAATTAAATATGACAACTAAAAGGTGGAAATACAATCAGGATATTAGGCTGCATGTGCTATATGCTGTCAGTCTTTCTCAGTTACTAATAAGCTTTATAACACTGAAACCAGACAAGTAAATACATAGAGAAAACACTGAAGTGAAGTAGTATCACTTATCTCAAGCTTGTAATTTTATTACTGAGACAGCACTCTTGCTACACATAAATCCAATAAGTATTGTGTCCTATCAGTGTCTGTGCACAATTTCAGGGACATAAATAAAAATTATTTATGCATAGATCTCATTATATTTTCTTAATACCATTGTACATTTGTATGCTGTTTGTAGTATTAAGCAGAATAGACTCCTAAAAAGATTCAACATATAAAAATAGCCCCAAGATTATCAATATAGTTATTGGTAATTGTGTTAACCTCTGAATATGAAAACAAATTTTGGACAAAGCAAGCACATAAATTGCTACTACATAAGCACAGGAAAACAGAGCAAAAAATCCACAAATCCATCTTGTAATGTGTGATTTCAGGGACAATAACAAGGAAAAATAACTAGTACTTATTCTTGATAACAGACTCTAAGCTCCCTATCCGAAGAGGGTTTTTTTATAGGGTATGTGGACAGTATGCAAAGGCTTTTATTCCCTGATGTAACATCAAGCTACTGCCACAAGCAAACACACACATCTATCACAGTAACATTAACTATGGCAAATTAAAATCTGTATAAATTTTCTGAGATTTGAAGCTCTGAAAATTCAAAATTAGGTTTCCCAAGTATCAAAATTTCAATAGTATAAATGACAATATGACTACAATCTGACACGAGACCAGAATAGTGGAAGGCTACTTCGGTTGATTTCAGAAGACATTCAACATTTGTCTTCATAAAGACTGATTTCAGTCACCTACCTAGCACTTCCAAGAGTCTTCTAATCCTACATGGCTCAATGCTGAGCCTTTAAGTTCTTTAATATTTCCCATGAAGAGGCAGTTCCTTCCTATCACTGACAATCTAATTACTGAGGTTTAATAGCTAATACTTATTATCAGAAGATTTCACATGTGCATATGGTATACTATAAATGCTTATGAGCACATCTGTGGAAGTCGTAAGTTGCTATGTATAGCAATAACTAATTGACGACTTTATGGATGCTCTAGGACTCTATTAAGATTTATTAATCAGTTAATTATTGTGACTTTTAAAAGCTGCTTTAAAATGGAGCTTTTAGTCTCAAATGTAGCCCTTGAACTACACATTTATACAGCATCAGAACGGGATCTCTGTGTCTTATCATCTTACAAGCAATAAATAATGCCAATACTATAACAAACAATAACACCTTCCACTCATTTCAAGGTTGAGAGACTAAATTAGGACTGAGTATTATGTAGTCATTTATCTATATATTTTGCTGTTCACTGTCTGCTTATAACCCCTCCAGTTCTTCAGAGCTCGTGAGCAGCTGCTCAAAGATCTACATGTCTCCAAGTTTTACCAGATCAGTGGTGTCATTCCCCAAAGTCTTTCATTATTTACGCAGATTTGTCTACCTATACACACAGCTGCTGTGTTATTTTGGATTTGGAATACAAAGGAAACAAAACAAACCACCGAAACCTGTAGCAGTATATCTCCATTCATGAAGACAAATGTGTACATTAGCATGAAGATACTGACCTTCAGCAACTAATACGTGTACTTTGTTTCCTTCTTTTATTAAATGACAAGATGCATGTGGCTGTTTGTTTGTACAGACATTTGTTTGGAGAGAGAAACCAGAATGCTTGTGACAGCTCCAAGAACAGCAAATGCACTTTATCCAGTGACTGATAGGGCGTGGAGCAGCATGCAAGTGCCACTGGACAGCAGCAACCAGCTCACCCTACTACCTCTCTGAACCCCAGATAAATATTCCTCACCAGCTCCAATAAAAAGCAGGAGACTGCCACAACCTGGATAGGCAGATGGCCCAAGTCTGCCCCCTGAGGAACTACAAGGCATGGATTCAAACCCCCAACATTTCGATCACTGATCTTTGGTTTCTTCTCCTTTACGGTAATGGATGCAAAAGGAGGGTACAGGTGGATACAGGACATAAACTGATCTAACAGAACTGGAATAAGGATGTAGCAGACAAGAAGAATGATCAAAGTTTTGGAATGCTTTAGATATACGGAGATAGTAAACAGACTTCTCAGCCTGAAAAAGAGGTTGAGAGAAGAGATGACATTTATAAAATCATTAATAGCACGAAGAAGATCAGGAAGGCAAAGCAAATCTGTGTTGTTTCAATGAAAGAAGGAATATCCAATAAAGCAATCAAGCAGTGGATTTAAAATGAGCAAATGAAGTGCTTTTTCATACAACACAAAAGTGCAAAACCCATTGCTACAGGATATTCTGGAGCAGAAACATAAATTGGTTCAAAAAGAGATTAGATAAATTCACAAATGACAGGCCCATTGGGGCATTAAAGACAACCTAATGCAACTTCTGGCTCCAAAAGCTCTGAACCACTTTGCTGACAGAAGAGGGGATGATATATGAGGGGTAGGATCATCCTACGGCCACATTTCTACATGCTTTTCCCTGTGCACTCAGCACATGCCCTGCTGAAGCCAGACAAGCCCTTAGTTTGATCAAGAATGGCCACTCTTATATTTTGATACAGCAGAAACATGATTGCAGACCCTGTTCCTTTTATAACCCAGATTGTCTGGTCTTGTTTTATCTGCCAGTATAAGAGGACAGCGTATGTGGAACTGTAGTATCTCCACAGAAAATCAGTTGCTCAGTTTATCAGCTGCTGAGTTTAGCTTCAGTGGTGAGTCACCTATACAAGTTAATTAGATAATGTATACTCTTTCACCATAACCATTGTGGTTTCATTAACCTTTCCACAACACTTACTAAAGCCCTAATCACATTATCAATAGGAAAAAAAGTAGGCAAAATTGGAAAGCTGCTTTTAATCTCCAGTATTTTTTTTTTTGTTGATAAAATCAACATCAAAGTTGCTGCCTTCTCAAATAACTCTGTGCTTCTTGCAGTCTCCTGACATTTAAGGGCACATTCTCTAGTTAAATTAATGCCAGCAACTCTGACTGCAACCTCCTTTTATAACTTCATGCTCTGCCATGTTATTTATCACTTTCCCTACAGAAAGAAATTGATCATATACTTTTACAGGCATCGTCCTATTTTTTTATGGCTCCCTGTCCATTTACCCCCCAATATGAATAAAAACTAAAAACAAGAAATCTGTCAGCATGCCCAAAGAACTACTGACTTCATTCCCAGCCCAGCAAATCTAGCAGACTCAGAGCTGCCATCTACTTTGTAAGAATGCCATGCTTAGAGCCCCAGTCTTGCACGACAATTAGCAATTCAGCTAATGTTGCTCCTCGAACTGCAACAGCAAAGGGTGAAAACAGCTTCCAGAGTGGTGGATTCTAGGCTCTTTAAAAGTTTCCATGATGAAGGCAACTTGCTAGGCTTAGCCTCATGATACAAAACACCTAGAAGGTTCTCGCTCAGAGAGAAGGAAGGAAACAGAAGAGATGATCAGAAAAGCCAAGACTGCAGCCCAACCTGTCTGAGACTGCACAGCAAAGCCAAAGAAGCAGCCACTGGCATGGCTCAAGCTCTGGGTGTTTTTTTCTCAGACTGCTTCCTCCTGCAAGCTGCAGCTTGCACCTGAAGACAGAAGGGCCTCCTGTCAGTCAGGTGAAGGTCCTGCCCATGGACTACATTGCATATTTCTGCACAGACCCAGATGTCACTTCCCAACACAAACATGTCTGCAGCCAGTCCAGCAACCTCATGCACTTATTTCAGCATTCAAGTCCATCAGATTCACTTGTGATACAGAGGGCAAATATGATTCTATGAATATTTATGTGGTCCATCCAGAAAGTGACCCTTACATCAGAAGGAGGTCTTGTAACAAATCTCCTTTATCTGCTAAACCCAGGCTGGTTATCACTTGAAGGAAATAATAGTCTGCTGTAAGAAAAAGCAAGTTTATTTCCTGGGGAAAAAAAAAGGCAACCACAAAACCAAAACCAAAAACCAAGCACTAAAAGTCCTCTTTATCTTTACCTGTCTTCAGAATTAAGCCATATGTAGTCATACCCAAGAAAACAAGACACAAAAAAGGGTGATCACAATTATTATCTCCTTTCCTTTTGGCTAAGTTATTAATTTTCAATGCCAGACTTGTGGTATTTTGCTTTTTGTTAAGAATGTAGGAATCAGGCAAATCAATAGCAGAGCTGATAAAAACCCTTGTCTCACCCTGTGTTACATAGGATCTTTTGGGTGATACACCTGAAAAGATTTTTTTATTTTCCTCTTACCCTGATAAGGAATCGCCAACAGAATAATTTTGTACCATCATAAGTCACATGTATTTCAGTCCATAACTTGCCTGAATAAAGACAAAATTAATTTTCACAATTACAAGTTTTATAGCAAAACCTAGAAAATAAAAGTTTCTGGTTTTGCTATGAAGAGAGTTTACCTCAGCTTTCTCCACGTAATATAAAAATGTATCTCCTCTGTAAGGACAGTGTATTAGACTTTCAACACTTCAGATGTTAAAACTGAGGTTTAATCTGCAAGTGTCTCCACACATCGTTTTGTGAATTTTTTCTTCTCTGACTCCAACTACATGGAATACTCCCCATTGTGCTGGACACCATATGATCACACTTGAAAATCAGGGCCAGGTCTGAGGCATTCAAGGCTAGGAGCTTAGAGGTCCAACACCTATTTAATTTCAATTATGAATTCAGCTGCAGTTCAATGCACAGTTTCCCCACCCATCAGGTCCAAACTCTGGCACTTAAACTCGGGTGACTCTGCGCAGTATCTCATGTGTAGGTGGAAACAGACACCTGCATGACAACGTGCAAATGTCAGTGCAACCTCAGAGGTGGACTGGAAACCATGGTCCACTGTATTTCACCTCTGGGGGCAGCATGGCCAATATCGTATAGCTTGGGCTGGGGACCTGGGAGAGCCATGCTCTGTTTCTTGTTCTCTCGCATGGCTTCTTGGCCAGTGTTACAAAAGTTGCTTCAGATCCCTGCGCCTCAACGCTTCTATCTGCAGAGCAGATAACGGGAATGACCTTTGCAAAGCATTTGGAGAACTAGGTTCCTCATAATCACCTTCTCCATATCCTTTACATTTAATCTCTTAATATTGGTGCTCTCAACTTCAGAGCTATTTGAGGACAGGAAGGAAAGCACGCTGAGTTCCTCTGTAACTGACATCACTTCTAAAATATTTTCTCATCAGCTGGGCCTGATTCTTCAGAATTTCATCAGATGTGCTCTGAAATAAATTCAGTCAGCCCTGATTAAATAGGAATTCATTTGGAAGGGCAGAGCTGAGAACTATCACACTGCCACAACCACTGGAATAACTCTTGAGTTACAGAAACGGAAAAGGAAGGCTAGGGTCTCTAATTGCTGAGCTGAGATCCTGCCAGACAAGAAAAGAGCATTAACAGTACTAAGCTGAAATTCTTAACATGCTGCCAATGCTTCCTATCCCCAAAGACTGCAGAACTGGATGCTTCACTTACAAACTGTTGTATTTTCCATAAAAGCTTCTACTATGTGCAGTTTAGGCAGCTTTTAGTGGAAAGGACTCTGGCTAATGAATTAATGCTCAACATTAACTCCAAGTCACCTCAGTCTGCAACCAAGAACACACCTTCTGTTTTGGAAGTTATATTAGAATCCTGACTCACCTACTTAAAACAGAGTGAAACACCTTCTAATTAACCTAATGTCAAGGTAATAAAAAGTGACAGCATACTCATATTATTGATGTATAAATTATGCAACAAAATACACTAAAGAAGAACCCCATATAAATAATTTCTACCCAACTTGACACATTTATGAAATCTTGTATGTTACTGATACTTGAAGCCAACAGTCTGAAAGTGCATCATGCCCCCCAATGTATTAGTAAATTAGAACAACACAAAATTTAGCTTTGTGATAAAAATAACAAGTGTAAATTAAGATCTTCTTTTTCAAACTGTATTATGCAATGTTCTTAAACAGATCTCACTCTTTCTATGATTTTATTTTGGGGCAGTGTAATATATGCCCCTTTGGCACTACTCCAGTAAAGCACTTACAAAAGGTTTTCCTCTTTTAAGCATATGAATAGTTCAGCTGAAGTCAACAAGAAATCAATTATTCCTCTCCTTAAGACTAAGCGTGTGCTTAAGGACCTTGGTAGAACCAGCTCTTCTTGAAGAGAAGAATTTATTTATGAGTTTCTCTCCTAACTGCTTAACTTTGAAGAGGACAAAGTGTTAACGTGAGTAACACAAGGAGGGCCGGCATCTGCCCATATTTAGAGCTTGGTGTCTGCACACCTCAGGAGAGGTGAAAAAGATGGAAATCAATCTGTCAAACACCACTGGATTTCACTACAGGATACTGGTTCTGGGGCACGTGAGGGCATGTTTTAACTTACATTCTGGATAAGACAACCCCACCATATGACAGTTCAGAGGCAGTGCTTTTTACAAGATGAGCTTGTTTAGCAAGATATGGAGAAGCAGGTTTCTCTGCCAGCATGAAAAAATACAGGGACAGACATGCTTAAAAGGTGAAAATTACAGAAGACAGACAAAACCTTCTTAATTTCTGAAAAAAAAGCCGAACAACAACAAAACCAACAAAAGCCCGAACAAAACCACAATAACTAGAATAAATCTGTGTTGTGGTAAGTAGACAGAAAACTGCTGGCTTCACCAAAGAAAATCCCGGAGAAATAAATGGCTATTTTGCTACCAGCAGGAATCCTATTTGTCTAAGCCTGCAAAGCAAACCCATGATGTAACTGTAGCCTATGCCAGCAGCAGTGCCAGCTGAACACAGCTAGTGCAGTAAGCGCAGCATGGAGACACAGGAGCCTGACCTTTAACGCAGAGGCACCAATCAGCGTTACAACCTGGGTCTGTGCTTCAACAGACAGGTGTGCTGAAGATTGCACTAGTGCAGTTTCATTCAACTCTTCCCTGGCATGCATTCATGGTAGTGCTGGGTTGCTTTTTCACCACAGACAGTGTTTTGGAGATGCACTAGATTTCCTTACGAAGTTCCTTTGTAGTTCCTTTTCATCCTATACAAAGCTAATTGCAGAGTCAGGACTTGTAGCCCCTAATACCTGTCAAGTTTGAGACCATGCAGACTGGCCTTAGCAACAATGGCACTTCATGTCATATTGTTGCCCTCCCACACATTACAGGTTCCCTATGGATATCAGGCCAGCTGGCTGAACTGATATGGTGATAGTTCTTCTTAACCATTACTCTGAGTTAAAAACTCAGTATATAACAGTGAACAGCCTGGTATGTTTCCTGCCATTTTCTTCCTAATAATTTCCTAACTACATACATCAATCCAAGGACCACAGTTCCACAGCTTGTATCCTTGACTACTACTCCAGTGTAATGTTTTCCTAGCAGAAAGCTGTATATTAGATGTGAAGCTTCATTCCTCAGCCTTGCTGTAAATTTGAACTTCACTGATGCGTGTATGACTCCAGCAGGTACATCTTACACTGTACGGGTAAGCTGAGTCACTGCTTATGAGTAACAATCAGCAGTCTCTCAACCTGTCAGAAGTATGTAATAAATTTCAATTTGAACTGCCAACAAAAAATAAAAGCCTTGAGAGAAAGATAAGAAATATATGCATGGTAAAAAAAAACAAACCTGAAAAAAAAACCAAAACAAAAGGAAAAAGAGAATCCACAGCAAACTGAACCTAAAATCAGATTAATGGATTATTTTTCTGCAATATCTATTACACCCCAATGTGACAGATCTTCCAGATGTGCTGACAAAAGATGACACAATATTACACATCCAAAGCACTGCATGTGTGATTAAAGAAAATCCTTTGAGAAAACATACAAAGTAATTACATTTTAAACATTCAAAAATAGCAATATTTGGCCTTCTTTCAATAATAGTCTGAAAACACACCTTAGAGTAAAACTGCAAAAAAATTTAAATGCTGGCTGGAATTAAACAAGCTTGACTGCTGAAAAATAGGTCTCATTTATACAACAGTGCAGGTGACAGGATTACTGGTTGTTTTTTTTTTTTCTTACTTTTGGGTTCTTCACCCACAGAAGGTGAGTGGTTTTGTTTGTTTGTTCTTTGTTTGTTTGATTGGTTTTTTGTTTGTGTGGTTGTGGGTTTTTTTGGTTTTGGTTTTTGTGTGTGTTTTTGGTTTTTTGTTTTAGTTTTTTATTTTAGTGGTTTGTTGGGTTTTTCTTTTTTGAGACACAGTCCAGCACTTAGCAACCACTGACCTTTACAAATTTTTACACAACAGTGCTTTATAAAACCAAACTCTGTTCCAAAATTTAGAGCTAGCAGCTGTAACGAAACAGGTAAAAAGAACTAAACGTTCAGGGTCAGACAGAAAGCTGAAGGCAATCAGCTCTGCTCAAGTGAAATGAATGGATTTTTGTCTTAAACTAGCTGAGGATCTGGCACTCAAGCTTAAGTCAGAAAAGCTCAGGCAATTTCAACTCCCTAAAAATGAGCATGCATCACATAAACACAGAAATGAAGTGCAGGGTCAGTGCAGTTTGATCAGCTTGTATCAGCTGACTCCCTATCCCCTTAAATAAACAACCCATTTGCTCAATTCTAACCTTCCATACTTCCAGAAGGATTCTGCAAATTAAAAAAAGAAAGGAACAGAAGCAATGATGAATAGCAAGCCCCAGCTTTTCACAGGGAAAAGCTTTATACTTTCCTTTCTCCTTTGTGGAGAGAAACCCCCATGTGGAAATGCTCGGCTTCCACAGGGCTGCCAGTGTCAATCATGGAGCAGCCCTGCAGCAGAGCAGCAAGGCACCCGAGGTCACACTCTGCACCTCTACATCTCAGCCAAGAAGAGGGACAGAAGGAGGTCGGACTGAACTCATTCACACCTGCTCCTGCCGACAGAACACAATGAAATCTCCATGTTTATCCTGTTTCATGTATTCTTTGATTTCAGTACAGAACTCTCTGCAGAGTAAGAGATCAGAGCACACCAGGATAAATCAGAGGAGTATATTATAATCTCTGTCTTATTATAAGTTAGCAGCATGTACCAGTTTTTCCTTGAAGTACATCTGAATGGGAGAAACAGATATCAACCTGAAACATAAGAGCACTGCTCAGTTTACCGTTTACCATGCCTTGCATTTATGTACGCCTTTACTTTTCCTTCTTAAAAGGCCATGGTACAAGCCATCTGGAATTTAGAGCTCAAAATCTAAGTTTTCTTTCCTTTCTAAGCCAGTATGTCCAAAACAAAGGTAGAGTGTTCCTCTCCATTGTCACAACTGAGGACAGTGTACTTGCATTACTATGTCCACACATCTCTTTAAGTCCCTTACTGAAAGAATATCCGAAGTCACTGTGCAGAACTCCATACTCCAAGGCAAGTGAGAGTGCTCAGGCTCTCTGCTGACCTCATTGGTAGTTTTGCCTCCGGAAAGCTTAACAGAGCCTGTCACTATGTATGTGATATATCCTACCATAATTAATTCCCTCAGGGAATGACATCCAGAGAAAGCATGGTTCAAATACACAGCACACACCTGAAATTTGACGTTTTGAAACAGACTCCCAACACCAGGACACATGCATGGGAGAGCTGATATTTTTATTTTCCTTCACTGTAGATACATAGCATAAACTAATTCCAGTCATAAAGAAACTGGCTTAAAAACCCTTGAAACACACAGATAAAAATTAGTGTTCTTTGCTCTTGAACAGATTTGATTTAATTCATTAGAAATCCAGAAGGTGTTTAAAATTACCATGTGCCATTTAATATACGATGAAGTAATAGCTTCCTTCAGCCTTAGTGGAAAAGATTCAGAGCTGCAATCTTTTTTCAAATAATTACCCTGTTCATTAGTCTTCAGCACAAGATGACTCCAAGCAGAAGAGAAATGGAGAGACTGGCTATGAAAGCCTCAGTATATACACATACCAATCTGAATGGTAATGAGGACACTTTGCAGGTGTTTGTCAAGTCACAGGCCAGAATTAGGCTAGAATTAGAACTGCTGCAAAGGAAGAGCAAGTGCATATGAAAGTATAAAGTCCATCAGCCATACAAAAGGGTGTTTGAAGACAAATTTATGAAGGTTGGGTAGGGATGCTGACTGAATGAGGCAGTTTCTCAAAGCTACAGCAGTGAATAAATGCTTTCACACACATAACTTGTGTTTTTGACTCAGCCATGAGTTGCTCTGTGTGGCTACCCAGGAAATGAACCTGTAGAGAAGAGAAAGTTAGTGGCTGACATAAAGAGCTGGGACAGCTTAGTGCTACCCTGCCTTAGGAGGCACATACAAGTATCTCACTTGTGCAATTCCAGGACAGTGCAACTATATCCTTACTCAGGATAACTGCAGTGTTTCCTACCCAGGGGTCAAGGCAATCCTGCACCAGCTTGCATGAATGATTCTGTCCAACAGAAATGGCAACATAAAATCCAACATGCTGACTAAATAGTACTGCGAATTACATCCTAGAGGTCAATTCCTGTACAGAGTATTCAGTCAATAAACTTCTTGGGCATCTTTTCCTTGGAAGCCCTAGAGACCTTTAGTTAAAGCCGAGACATGTGAGCTGCAGTACAGTTTTAGCATGAATAAGACACAGAAGGAATTAATTTGGAGAAACATCAGCTCTGCTGGAAGCTGACAGATTCCTAATGCATCAGATTTGTGATTGCTTATGGCATGACTGATTTTTTTTCCCCTGTGTGTTTTTCTTCCACTTTGTTCCTTATTTATAATGAGGTTCTACAGTAGCTACATTTGGCAGATTTGATATAGATACAGGCCTTTCCATTAAATTTTCCCCAATCCCTTTCTCCTCCCATTCTATGCCAAGATCGCAGCTCTATCTCTCAGGTCTCTCCAGGTACAAATTTATTTTTCATGTAATACCTGCCATTCAGTCAGCCTCAATGCAGATTTTTTCATGCGATTCCAGCTACCCAAACAGTTTCACTTCTCCACTGAAAACTAAATAAAAATGTAATGTGCTTGATTCACTCAAATCTGCTGAAGTCTGCTTCAGTAAACCCTGCAGATCTACATACTTCAGGCTGTCATATCTTCTGAGCAGTTTGCTGTTTCCAATGGATACAAATTCTGGTATTTATATTCAGGAATACAACCAACAGACAACTGAAGCCTCAAGTACAAAAATACTACTGTTGCAAAGCCATGGCATCACAATCACCAAAGCACATAAATGCTCAAGTCCATAAAAACTACCAATGAGACACTAATCAGTAGAACACATCATCTACTTGGCTTGCTCTGTAATACAGTTCTACAGGAGTTAACCCAGCAAAGACCACCTTGGGAAATGAATTAATCCACTGAAACATTTCACCTCCAAGTAAGCTGTGTGTTCCCTCTTGTTAAACCAGCTAACTACACTGACAGGGTATCCTGGTGTGGCTTCGTACAGCTCTGCACCACTGCAAACTGCTTCATCCTAACTGAAGGCACCATGTTTCACTGTGGGCAGCATCTGCAGCAGCACAGAGGCCCTGTTTGGCTGTATCAGCCCTCCCTGACTGAACTATGCAACTCTGAGACTCCCTGTGTAACTGGGAAAAGATAGCCAGGGCACTGGACTCATCCCTTCCTCTCCTCTCCCACGGGCAGGACACATCCATTTGTCAAATTTTTCTTTTGCTGCCATAAATAAAAGCTAAACTGCAACTTACCCTGTCAAATGAGTCATTCCACGGTTTATTGTTGCTACTCAGGAAGAAAAACCTAAATTACAAGAGTGAAAAAATACTGTAACTGCTCTAAATTGTGTCTCCACATGGGTCCTCAGACAATTTTTCTCAAGTTCTAGAGTACTGACCCCAAAGCACTTTTGACTACGTTTTTATGAGCATGGCAGACTGGCGGAAGAAGGCAGGGACAACGCTAAAAGCAGTGATTACAGTAACATCTTAGGCCCCTGTATCCATGGAACAGAGTTATGCCAGCTGTTCTATTGCTATCTGTGTTGAACACCACCACCATCCTGCAGGGAACTGGATCTGCAGTTCCTAAATCTACTAAATCTACAACTTTGGAAAGTTTGTTCTAGAAAAATCCAAGAGATGAACCTGTCCAATCCATTAGCATTAGTTTGTGGACCACAGATCACAAGCGCAGTTTTGCAGGAGACACCACGTAGAAACTGCTGTACTCGTACAGCTGCTCTGTAATACAAAGTTAAATGCTCCTGGAAAAACAACACTGCAGAATGAAGCCTGAAACTTCCTGCCTACATTAACTCATCCTGTAATTAATTTATTAAAACAGAGAGAAAGGCAAAAGCTAAGTTCTTCATTAATAACCCTAACCAGAACTCTGCAGCAAAGATAGAAAACCCAGCCAGTTCTACTAATTTTAGAATGTTCTATTATGGAATTTAGTGCTGTAGCTGATTTAGGGGAAGTAAAAAAAAAATCTTTCCAATCATCACATGAAAGAGGTGAATTCATTTATATACGGCCAGCTTTCCTTAACACTTTGAACTAAATTGCTTTTATTTGGGGCTTTTAAGATTACATTTGTCCTCTTAAGATTCAAACATTTTAATACTTGTCCTGTACCTTGTTAGGATTATTAATTTATTTTAAATGAAATGTAAAACCCAAATTTTAATTAACTGAAGATATTAAGGAGCCTAAATCACATTTTTCACACAGTTTTTAGCTCTTATGATATGGTAAAACTCCAGCTCTGTTCTCTGCATTCTGCCTATCTACAACTATCTCATCAACTTAACTGGCAGATTGTTCTTCCCAACTGCATAGCCTAATCTGGTACATACTGTTGTTAGTCCCTGTTGAAGAGCTGTTCTGTTCTTCCCCAATCACAGCTGGATTTCAGCAGTGTACAAAGTGATTAGAAAACGTCTGATGCATAGCAGGGTTGCTGCGAAATTCAAAAAGAACATCGCTGCAAGGAGTCGGGAGCTAAAATGGTTTATTACAGTTATGAACCATCTAGGAAATGTGCTTTTGCAAAAAACTAGCTTTTTATTTCCGGTCTGCTGGTGGAAAAACAGCCTCTCACTACGCAGAAGAGGTGAATTACTCAATCTTCTGATTTACAGGGACAGCCCCATAAAACTACATAAAAGAGTCCGATGGATTTTTCTACCTTCCCTCAACTTAAAAGAACAGATTTTTTGCTTTCTCTTACTCTCTTTTTTCATTTTATTTTCCACACCTCCCTTTCCTTGTCTGGTGCTTCAAACACCCTGCCACCAAATGGCTAGAGAATTAGTAGGAGCAAGAAGCTGTTGCTTGAAAGAGGAAATACAGTGCAGTAACACATTTAGTTTTATTGGAGGCTCATAATGTGAATTTGCGTCTCACAAGCCACTTGGACTGAAAGCCACTCAAGTTTAGAAAAGACAATTATTCACAGACAATAGAAGAGGGGGTCAGGGATCACTTCAAAAAAACAGCTTTTTCTTTTTTTTTATGAAGCCAGGATAAGGAAACTCACACACAGACTGTCCAAATGCAGTCACAGCTTTGGGGCCATTCCTGTGCTTTCAGCTTGCTTCAGCAAATGTCATGCTTCCTTTAAAAACGTCTTTCTGCTCTTCATAAAACACCAGTTTGGCAGCACAAAAGCTCTCCCCTGAAGTTTTAAAAGACCTTTTTATTAATAATACTTTCTGCTGTTATTTAACCAGGCTGTCACTTTGAAGTTAGAATTTCTGTAAAAATCTAAGAGGTGCAATTCCCTCGTTTTCAAAGGAGGTGGATTCCTGTGGGCCATGGTGAGACCCTAGCTTTTTACATTTCCCACACATGCAAGTTTTGTTAAGATGTGATTACCATTTGCAGCATCTCTCATTACCTTACTCATTCTGCTATCACTTGTTACCCATGCAAATGAGCATATAAGACACAGAAACAAACAGCATGTGTTTATATACTCTTCACTTAAATGCCACAAACTGTCCCTTCCCAGGTTGGTATGCGACTTCCTACAGATTTGCATCCTCTGCACCTGTCCCCCATCGCAATCTGTCTCTGTTCCCCCCAGCCATCCCTTCTCTCAGAGCCACGACCCTCATGGCAGTGCTGCTGCCATATCCCCGTGTGGTGCTCCCACTGCACAAGTGCTCCTTATCCTGCTGGCAGCTGCCAACCCCAGCACCACATGGCTCAGCTCTGCCTGCCCCCTCCAGCCTTGACTCAGCAGGCTGCTTTTAGAAAACTTGCAGAAACTTATCTTCAGGACTTCTAACACACTGTCAAAACTTCTTTTAAATCAGCCAGCATTTTAAAAAGTGCTCAAGGTATAAAAAGCCCAACTGCATAATCCCCATTTCTTTAGGAAAACAAGTTAAAAAAGCAGAAATATAATTAGAACATTTCCATTTGAAGGCAAAAGAAGCAAGTCCCTCCACAGGTTTTAGGAAAAAGAAAAAAAAACCATAAAAGCAAACAAATGAAAATTTCTAAATAGCTTTGAAAATATAGTAGTAGCTATTAAAAAAGCATTGCTCACAAAACTGATAAAAAAGCATATTTCAGGGGCTGGATCAGAGACTGATGTCCTGCTCATTGGCAATACTCCTTCATTAGCTAGAAACTTTGTTTTGTTACTATAGTTACTGTCACTACAAGTGGCCCTGACTAAGGCACAAAGTATTTGTTACATAAAACCTCAACACAACTGCAGCCTTAAACTTCAGAAAGTACCAGCTCTGTGCTCAGTCCCACTTGCAAAGTCTATTCCAAGCGCAAACTCTAAATGCTTTCATACCGAGTAGGGCGTGCTCTTGAGCAATAGTTTAACAGCACTATTTAAGTGCTGAAAACATAATCCACATCGTTCACAATACACACTACAACTGTGAAGGAATTTAGATGGACAGAGCAGTGAGCAAGGGGAGCGGTGATTTCTTCCCTAGAGAATTACGCTCTTAGCAGTGGCTGTGAGGTACAAGAAAAACTGGCAATCAACCTTAATAAAATTTGCTGACAGGCCATTGAATTTGATGGGAAAAAATGCTTGTAGACAGTAACAGCACCGTGTAGAAAACATGTATCCTGCAGCACTGCAATTTTTTTGTTTCATTATATTTTTATCTGCTTAGTTTGATGAAATTTAACATCAGTAGGAAAAAATAAATATATTCTCTTCCTCGGCCTTTAATATATTCTGGTTTCACATAATTTTTTTCTTGTCCTTCTGGGGGATATTTTCAACTAGACAAACTGCTATTATGGATAATCTTGGAAAAGCAGCTTATGAACTCCCCAGTGAAAACAGGGAGATGACAGAACCTCACTTTTTAAGGTAGTCATCTGATGCTGATACTCCAGCACAATGCAGCAGTCTGCTTCAGGCCATCTGCACCATTCTCAGCTGTATTTTTTTCCCCTACTTGGGTAGGAGAAAAGAGTGTGGCTTTCCTTCAGACAGAAATCTAGACACTAAGCTTTTTCTTAAAAGGCCAACAGCCCACACAGAACCTGCTCACAAATGACACTAAGCAATTAATAAGCACCAAGGTCAGAAAATACATCCTCTTCTACACTTGCTTTCCTGCAGGAAGCATTGCTCAAGGTTTGGGTCAAGCCAATGATCAGGGATATTTCTACTGCAGCGCTATTTAGTTAACTTCTGAAATGGCACATGTAGCCATTTATACTACATAGTTTAAGCTTTAAGCAATATGAATACTAAGGAAGCCCAGAAGGGAAGATCTTCTCTTTCCCTTCCACCCTTAGTGCCGACACTCTGTACTATTTTAAAGTTTGTAAAAATCAGTGGTGTTAATTTCAGAGTTCACACATCAGAGAAAGCATTTAGAATTTATTCATTTGTGAGAACCTCTATAAGGCTTTGTTCTTAATGACTGAGAACACGTGACATTATTTGCAACCAGTCTTACAGCTTATTACAGCCTCATAACTGCTTAAGAGCAAATCTGCCCTACCCTGAGGCATAAGAAACATGATTTCCTTAAGGTGCTGTTTAGAAAGAGAATTGCTTCATTGCTTCTTCCCTGTAATAACAGTGCTCACAGTGACATCTAAAACAACGATTCCTGCCTCTTGCAAGTCAGGCAACTAATCCCAGACTAATGTCCTAGTCTACGTAGGCAAATAATGAGTACCTGCTGGAATACGTAATTTGTGAGTGCTGCTTCTAGCTTTTTGTGGCATTGCAACTTCACACTGTACTGTTGCTTAGACTGTGTTAGAGAAAAATAGAAATTGTTGTTCAGCTACGGTATTGCTTATGCCCAGACATCCCAGATTCAGGGTGCATGTTGCTATATTGCACAAAATGAGACACTGGCTCTGCTATGTGCAGAGGCCAATTAGATGAGATCAGTAGATACTGCCATATTGCTCTAAAATACAGCTTCTGGATCAGAAGTTTGCAGGAGATTGAAGTGGAGAAATTAGTGAAGTCTAAGTTAATAACTACTGAACACCGATGAAAACAACATTGCAAGGATTAGAAATGTTTGGAGACAGCAAGGCACCTGAAGAAGTTATTTTATTATTTCAAGACTAGATTGAACATTTAGAACATCAAAAAATCTGTACTACCATTCTCTAAACACTTTCCAGTGTTGCTATCACAGCTGCTGAACTGAATAAAATCCCCCTGCAGCAGATTATTTAGATGCTGTCTTTCACAATATCATAGGGCTTAAATAATAAACTAACATTGCAGAAGTTTAAGATGTTTGTTTCTATATTCCCCTAAAAATTAACTGAAAGACTTAGTCCTAAGTCAAGCTTGCTTTGCTGTCTTTCTCTATATATCAGTCCATTCTTCTAAAACAGGGAAGGTTTGATTCACATGCATTTTGATTCTGCAAAGTTCTTTGTGTTTTTTTAAATTGCAAGAAATGTAACGGGGCTTTGCTCAAAAGTAATCTCACATACATAGGATAAAATATGTCTGCAAAACTAAGAAATACATCCTGTCTAGGCTTGTGCAGAGAAGGGAAATAACACCAAAGACAAGAGGCTTTCAAATGCAAGTTTTCCTGCCCTGCAAAACCACAGACAGTGCACGACACACACTTGAACATCATTATGCTGCTGGATCTCCCTTCCACTTCCCCACAGATATTTTCATAGAATAACAAAACCAACCAGGGTGGAAAAGACCACTGAGATCATCAAGGAGGACTATGCCCCTGCTATGCAAACCTGGACATTTGCAGGTGGCCAGTGACACAACAGGCAATTGCTGGTTGCCACTGAGAAAGAAGCAACATAATCCCAGAGCTGTTGGTAGAGCAGGCTTCAATCTCTATTATATTTGAAAATCATCTGTGTGAAAGCTCCAAAGAATGCATATATATTGCATTTTTTTTATAGTGGACTTGAAGAACAAAAATCTTTTTCCAGTTGGCACTTCCAAACTGACAATGTACAGCCTCTTGATTAAGATAGAAGATAGTTTATACCCCTGGCAACAAAGGAGACTCCAAACATTTCCATCTGCTTTAACAGCAGAGCAGTAAACAACAAAATGTACCATCCAGTTCAGTTTCAAAAGAACGTTTTCCACTGAAAGATAATTTAGTATATGTATCCTGACTTCTACATGTAATTGCATAAGAAAAAGCTTTAATTCACACAAGCACTTTGGACGTTAAAAAAACCAAACAAACCATAAACCCTTCCAAAAAATAAACTGACAATGTCACGTTCACAGCTCTGAACAAACCTTTCCACAAAACAGCACTATAGTGGTGACTCAAAGGCAGAGGAAGTCTCTGTGCTCTCCCTCTCAGGAGTCATTCCTCCTTGAGATGTAGCAAAAGCACAGATTAAAGCAATCCCACGTAGATTAAAAATTCTCCAGGGGTGAGATCGGTACAGCTGGATGGCAGCAACATGAACTACCCCAAATGAACACTGGCTCCATGCCACCCACCCGTGGCTTCCTGAGGCGCACATTACTGGCAGCTTTGTTTTAACACAGTACATGGGACATGTAAACCTTGGAGACTGCTCTGTGCAGGCCAGGAAAATCTCTGACCCTTTTACTCTCAGAGTCCTTGTCTGCTAAGTAGTGCTAGTTACCATGGGCAGTTGCTGCAGCTGCTCACCGATGGGCTCACCGATGCCCAGCTGAATTGCTGCTGCGTGGTTCAAGGCAGCCCCTGGGTACCACAAGGCTCAGGGGTGCAAGCACAAATAGCTGGGCACTTCGCCCACACAGATCCACTCTCTGTTAGTAGCAGCCCAAGGAGCTGGGCTGAAGCCAGCCCTGGCAGGGTGGACATAATCATTTGCAACTGGTGCTCCCTTGTGTGCACCAGCTGTTTCTTACTACTGGTGAAGATGGTCTAGCAGCCAACATCTAAACAGTTCTGCATCCTTATCTGGCAGGGAGCACCACTCCTCATGGTGGGGCCACAGCTGCTGCCACATGCACCTGGGGGTGGGAGATGCTGCACATTCTTCTGCTCAAGTGCCATTTTTACAAGGTCGCATCATGTTGGCCTCCCAAAGCACTTCTGCTGCAGTGGTCAGGGCGGGGCTGGAGAAGAGTCTAAAGACAATTCACACACCTATATTGTATTCCTTTGTTTCATGTTGAGTTATGTCATTCCTACTTTGCTATACTGCACACTTAAACATTACTGAAACCAAACAAAAGAGTTTTTTCCTTTTCCTCTCAACACAACAAGTGCCTGCATTTTGAAGAATCATAAAAAATGACTGGCTGATGAAACTCATGGGGTGGGAGGCAGGACTTCCACCTTTACCCAGCAGCACAGCTCCTTGCGGCTCCCTTGCCAACTGGCCATCTTTCCTCTTTACTATACAGACCGCAGTGACATGTATACTCTCAGCTCAGTTCAGACCCCACTGTACTACACAACCTACCAACAAGAGAAAGACATTGACCCCGTCTTGAGAAAATACAAAAAAACCTACAGAATAATCTCAAGTCATCACAAGTGCTCAGATAGTAGATACAAATGGCCAGATTCAATGAAAAAAAAATAAAAAAAAATATATATAAAAAAAAAGGTCCAGGAGTCTCTTCACTATGAATTTCAGTTCAACTGCTTACTGTAATGAACTTCATTTGAGTTGCTAGTTATCAGCCTTCTGCCAGTTTTCAGCTGATAGGGACATATGGAACAGGGGTCACTGCATTTATTTCCAGCAGTTCACATGTCCAGCTACAGCGCCCACAAACACAACTCTGCGTCATACTTACATCGTTCTGGGTTGCATTTTCTGTTGATGTATGTTGGAAAAACTCTGCTAATGATTGCAGTACTCGAATAGACCACTTAACTCTCCATCCTCACGTTCCCTGTTCCTCCTAAAATACAGCCTTTATGACAAACTTACTGCTCAGGTATATACATAACAGAAAGCTTCGAGTCGAGGTAAAACTGAATAAAGGAGAGTAAAATGATTCATATCTGTTTTGTGTTGTAAAAATGTTAGCATATTAAGAAATATGTCAGGATATTTTCAAAGACACGTTGGGTTACAGTCTCTCTCTCCATGATAACATCTCCATTTATCATTATCTTTCCTTTACTGAGACTAAAATATTAAGTAACATGAATATTGAGTAATACCAAATAGTATGACTGTGCCTGATGACATATCTGGTTCTGCAGACATTAATGACAATGGCAACAGAAGCTGACTTACCATCTAAGATGCAATTATTACTAGTATTTCTAAGAAAGTGAAAAGCAAAGACTTTTGCTGTTTTCAGAAGGTGAAAACCACATTTGTGGTTGAAAAATTACCATACTTGGCTTCTGTTCCCTGGTGAGTTCTTCAGAACATCTGAATCAATTCCCCTCCCTCTTCTTTTTGAAGAAAACAATACAAATCAAAACATTTTGTGCTCTTTTCATTAGATAAATAAACATTCCTAGGACCTTAGAGTAGAAGTTACTCAAGTCTGAACATCGATGCCTCTCCATATTTCAGAATCTGTGTTTTCCAGAAATGATTATCAATACCCTGAGTGCTGTGTCCAGTTCTGGGCCCCTCAGTTCAGGAAGATGTCGACGTGCTGGAGCAGGTCCAGAGAAGAGCAACCAGGCTGGTGAAGGGACTCAAGCACAAGTCCTATGAGGAGGGGCTGAGGTTGTTTAGTCTGGAGAAGAGGAGGCTCAGGGGAGACCTCATCACTCTCTACAACTACCTGAAAGGAGGTT
>JAWWLV010000121.1:27280389-27302244 GCA_035041135.1 Platyrinchus mystaceus | reverse complement strand
TTAAGCTCTGCCAGGGGAGGTTTAGGTTGGATATTAGGAAGAAATTCTTTACAGAGAGGGTAATCAGGCATTGGAATAGGCTGTGCAGGGAGGTGGTCTAAGTCTCCTCTTAAAAACCTCTGTGCCTGGAGGTTTTTAAGAGGAGACTGGATGTGGCACCTAGTGCCATGGTCTAGTAACCATGGCGGCGTTGGATCAAGAGTTGGACTTGATGATCCCAGAGGTCCTTTCCAATCCAGATGTTCTATGATTCTGTGATTCTATGAACTGTAATTCTCAGTGAATCCTAATAAAGCTGATTTTCTTCATTCTCAAAAATCATTCCCCTCCACAAAAATGAGACTCTTAATCAGCCGTGTATTTGAGTCTTTTTAATCCTCTCAGAAAATCCAGAAACTATTTCCCCCTGCTTCTCTAGTGATCATCTTCTGAGAGCCTCAAGAAACCATTTCAGATTATTGGATCTGTATGTTTGATACCAGACCTTCCACAGCCTTCACCTCCACTAGATGTAAAGAGATGAAGAACAGACAAGCAGGGCATTTTGTTTCCTTCCTTTATCCACATGAGAGCGCCTCAAAGGATTTCAGTTCATGAAGATTCTAACCATGTTTTCCAGCAGAGCCAGTGTCTGAAGCTGCTAATAGAAGACAGCACTCTATTGAACCTGCTGTATACACGTAGGAAAAGGAAAGTTTTTTCCCACAGCAGGAAGGGAAAGTTTAGAGCTAGGCTTCCCACAGCAACACCACCTTTCTCCCTTGGTTCTCTTTTTGGTTTTCAGGCAGCAAGCTTTAGGTTCTCCATGACACAAGTCTACCCCTGGAATTCACAAAATTGCCTGGCAGAAAGACAGGGATCTCAATCACTAAGTCCCTCCTCACTTTGGATAACTTCTGCACACATGTACTATGGTTAAACTCCCATTCACAAAGTTCCTACTGATAACTTGACTCTGCTGCCCAGATAATACACACATGTTATTTTTCAGTATATTCTGGCATTCAACATAGACAGTCAGGGCTCCTAAACACTTCCTTCGAATATAAAGCAGAACACACTGCAGCTGTTCAAAAGAAAATGGCACATAGCTAGGAGAAATATAAGTGTTTGGGGGACCAACTCATTGTTATAGCAGATACACAGAGTTCTGAAGTACAGAACCTGTGGCTGGTAACTCAAATCAGCCATGCTATTCCTGCATTTTGAAAGTTATTCTTAAATTTCTGAAGTGAAGCCTATGCATTTGCATAACTAGTGTTACCTCTCCAACACCAAAACAAACATCTAGAAGCACTGCTGCTCACTATAAAGGTCTTAAATGTATGGAGGCAGTAGACATTTACTCAGGTAGTAGGGGAAAAAAGTTATTATGAAATAAAATTGACTTTTCATCCAGAAGAAAGATTGGAACCATTGCTGCTGAAAACCATGTAGCTATATGATACAAAGAAAGTAAGTCTGCAGCAGGCTCCTCTTTAAGTTCCGTTTAACTCCTTTTAATCATATCCTGAACTCTGTGCTATGAGGGAATGGAACCTCAGGTACCACTGAATCCACTCCTTTAATTTTAAGACAGATTGATATGTACACTAACACAAATCCATTCCTGGCACAAACAGACATGAACCAGCTAGGGGGACATTCCTTTCCACTTTACTAAGCTAGTAGACAGAGGGCTATCATGCTCATCTACTGAATTTTTGTCGTAGATCAGACTGTGACCCTTAGAAAAGCATGCATATGTCAATTTGAACCTGCCAAAATAGGAATCCAATCTTAGATACTGTAACTCAAGAATTCATTTTGTTTCTTCATCATATTGGGGGCAGGGAGGAGGAGAACAAAGAAAAGAAAAAGCATAGACAGCTAAAAGTGGGGAAATAAATCCTAACCAGAAAAAAACTCTCAGATTTCTATTTTCAAGGGGTTTTTTACCTTTAAGTATCTGTGTTATCTTTAACAAGTGTCAGGAGATTACCTTAAAGCTTTCCCTTTATATATTTGGCATACAAATACTCAATATCATTACTAGTTTCAGAGTATAGTTCTGATTATTGCAATATTTCATCAAAGGTTTTTCAGGTTAATTTTACAAAAGCAACAAGAAATCATAACACACCAACAGAAGCAAACATTTGTGGTTACTACAGTAAAAAAACCCAGCTCAACCCCTCTAATTCCACATCTCGCGTACTTAAGTGAAACACAGATGCTTAACGTTTCGTATTCTTGTAGCACAGTACTGCCATATCACTCAAGTACATACTTCTATTGCTTATTACTTTGTATTATTGTCTGAGGTGTCAATAAAGAAATAAGAACATTTTTGGGTCACTCTCAGCAGCCAGAGTGTGGACACACCACTACAAGAAGTCATTTTCCAAAAGCTCCCCTCTTACAAGTTTTGAATATCCTATTTATAAAAGTTGTCTAGCATGGTTAAATGCTACAGCCAGAACATTAATCTATCCCTGCTTTAGATCCTCGTATCTCACACCCTTGAGGAAGTCAAACAAAACAATATTCTGAGAATTTTAACAAGCTGTTCTATCACCAAGTCTGCTCAGAAGTTGTACTAGGCTTCCTTGCCTCTTGCCTAATGATGAACTTGAATCATATAAATGGGCAGATCTGATTCTTTAAAGCCATATTTCTAAAGCCAGGAGAGGCCACCACCACTTCTGTGGGTGAAGTGGTAAAACCGTTCTATGGCATGGGCAACTGTATTACCTGGGGGTGAAGCGGGAGGTACAACTATCTCGGTATAAGAATTATAGTGGAGACTAGCCACAACCCAAAGGTGTGCAAACCATCAACTGAGAGACAACCGACTCTTTATTCACCATCAAGATTATAGGCAAGAAGACAGTTCTACTTTACTGCCGTCAACAATATTGCAGTACTCTACTAGTGCCCTTAAAGATATGGCTCCAAGAAATCACAGGTTGTTTATTTTCCACATAAAAGAAAGAGCCTGACAAGCAATGGAAAAAGAATTCAAACTGGAAATGCCAGTTTAATCATGCATTTTGAGATCCTGATTTTACATCAGGGTTTTTTTTGAGGTGAGTGGAAGCACCTGGTAAATGACATTGCTTATATACCACAGAATAGCTTTCCCCACAGTAAGTCTGCACCAGACTATGACAAATAAATCTTGCCAGACGATTACTTCATATGAAATTAATGCAGAAGTGATGAAGTCAAGGACATTTTCTTTCAGTAAACCACGTCTAATCTAGAAGTGGACTTGGTATTTTGAGGGCTGGCTATAGCAAAAAACCATTTCTGCTAAAACAGCACCAATACCAAGACAACACACACAACTCCCCATGAGAAATTAACTTCCTTTTTTACAGACAGTCTCCAGGATACACATTTAATATTTCTTCGCCTTCTGAGCTTTTTTTGCACTACGTTTACAGTAATTACTTTTGTGATAGCAAATATCTTTGCGGAACAAAAGCACCTGCATTTGACAACTACGCTGCTCCAAAACACCAACCCACCTGGGGTTTTTTGAGTCTTTTTGTGCAGAACAGCAGTGCTTACCAGAAGTTTTTTGTTATTTCTCTTTATAACTAGTTTTGAGACTCTGAAAGCAACAAAATAGTGACAGTTTAGAAAGAGAAGGAATATTAGCAGCTGTTCATTTAAGAGAGTTACAACTCTTGTGCAATATGCAGAACTGCTACAGATATAAAGACCTGATCATTTAACAAAACATTCAGCATTCACACTGGACAGCAATTAGAAGATGCTGCATGTTATCCCAGAGGATTGTATTGTTCTATCTTAATGGGGAGCCATTCATGAGCAGCAAGCTAGCTGGTGAACAACAGAATAGTTTTGATAAGCTATCTGGGAAGCAATAGAGTACCCGTGAAATTGATATCCTATTTCCAACTTTAGGCTTTGTACAGACATTAATTTTTTTCCAGTGTTGGAAGCTAACCAATTAGACCTAAAAGATGACCGGAGAACGGAACAGTCTCTGGAAGAATGGATGAATCAGGAAGGCAAAGTCGCTTTTACACAAGCAAAACCTGAAGAAGGAAATAGCTGAAGATAAAGGACCACGTTAGACAGGCTCTTTGGTGGGTTTTGCAGGCTGCCAGACTCATGGGACTTCTGCCTGGAACATTGTGAGGTGTGCATACAGGCTTTAAAAAGGGAAATTCTTTCTAAATAAACAATGCATTATTTTAAGAAGATCTCCTGGAGGGCAAGAGGGGTGCTCACTAATATTATTTCTTCCCTGAGACGAGCCTACAGAGGTAAACACTGCCAGACTCAGGGAGAACACTGACCAAAAGGCTGGCCTTTGAGCTGGAAAAAATTTGAAGGAATCCATCTTAAGAAAGGCTTATGATTAGCAATATTGACCTGGAGGGGAGACATCTAATGCTATCTGCTCACCCAAATGGGCTGAAGACAGTGCTTTGAAATACATACCAAAACCAACTGTTGGTACAGCATTCATTAACTGCTTTTAAAAGCACACTAATCATTGACAGGATGTAAAAACATTAATCTTTATCCTGGGCAGTCTCCCCCCATGGGTGTCAGCAATTCTTCAGATGATACCTTCCATGTAAAGGTTGCTATTATTTCTATCTTTTATAGTCATTGCAATGCAGTGTATTTCTTCAGTTCACTCCAGCTTGCAATATGTCCAATGCAGCTAGCTCTCATTCTTCCTTTTTGCAGTCTTCCTTTGTCACTGCTTGACAGTACATTCAAGTCTTCAAATGCAGTCATTCACTGACTGTACTGTAATGGGTTTGTTACTATATATGCCACCTTTCAAGAAGTGATCTTGCCAAGTTCATTTTTGCCTTTTGGATATTCAGCTCTCCATCAGTTCCATCCAAAACACTGCATCTCTCTGTATTCACTGCCTAGGTTTTGCATCCCTCCTCCCTATGCACCCATCAACCTCTGAAATGTGAAGTAAATGTTTAAGTTTAAACACATGAACAAGAGACACTTTCAGACATATCTGGGCCAGTATTATGAGGTCCATGCCAAAGGATGTTGTGTGTTAGCTGAGCAATGCAGTATATTTTTACCAACTGCTTCAGCCACTAGCCAACCATGTCAACTATCCTGAACAAATTCTTCTGGAAAGTTTGTAATGAAAGAATTTAATACAAAACCAAAAAGAATTTGATATAAAAACAAACACCTTAATTACATACAGAGACCAATGAAACAGTATGAAATGTCTGTCATTTGGGCCAGCTAGCCCTTAATTTTTTACATAGTATGCTTTGTTTAGAATATACATCTAGGTAATGTTTCTGGGGTTTTTGCCATCTACAGAGCCCTAAGGTCCCTTAATGCAGCTTTCATCATCCTTTCTTGATACATGCCATCAAACTCTATTTCCAAAAAGAGTTGTCAATAGGAAGGGAGCCTCCAGGCACCACATTACACAGTAGCCTAGTTCATATAAATGTGAATTGAGAAAAATAATCAACCACTTTTAAATATAGCTTTTAAATCATGCAGTTGAACTTGCCTACACTATTTACATGAAACATCTTGTAGTCATTTCATACAGTAGTAAAATTTATTAGCATTTTTCTATAAGGCAGTAACAACTGGATATGATACACAATAGCATCAGGTCTTTCTCCCTTCAAAGAGATTTTACAAAGCAGTAAAGCCTTTCTAGCATAAACTGTACTAGAAAGCCTGAAATGGTTTCAGATTTGGTACAAACTATAGATGTATTCTGTTAGTCTTCTTGCTTTTCCTTTCCTCATTGGATTCCCACTCTTTTTTTCAGAAACACTTTTTTCTTTCTTTAATATTTTTTTCTGCCTTGCAAATCTATATTCTTTCTCTGTTCTCTCACTCATGAGTAATTTGCCGGCTGGTTTAGAGAAAGAGCCATACAGAGAGATGGTAGTCACAGTAGCAGAGGCAAGAAGGCAGCCCCACTCCTGCACCTGTGTGTATCTGTGAATGAGTCTCACTGTCAACCGTGTCACACACCACTGTCCATGAAAGGAGCAAAGAGGGGCTGTTCCAAGAGCCCACACTTTAGCTAGTCTGTGTTTAGGAGTAAGCATGAACCTGTGGCTTCACTACCAATACTAATTGGTTCTATCAAAAACAGCCTATACTGCTATTCCTTGGCAACATCTTTCTGCACATGAGGATTGGCACTGATAGAAGCATAAGAGATAATATTCTTTTCAGCTTTGGGGAAATCAGATTACCAGACAGCACAAAGGCAACCAACCCACTGATCCTTCAAGTACTTTGCATACCGTGTTTTCTATGTTTTGCCCTCCCCTGAAACATAAATTATCATAAGTGCTGGAGGAAAGATGTAGGATTGATGGACCAGCTGGTCAACTGGACATGGCAAATACTCTTTTCCTGACATATACCACCTCTTCTTCCTCAGCCACCTCTGTCTTATGTATCTTCAAGTGTCTATAGTCCTCAATGAATGTCTAACCCTTGACTGCACAATGTGACCTTGGACTGTAAGAGGGTTTCTTTACTATCTTTACTACTTTCAAATGCTAAAATACAATTTAGTACCCACTGGGCTATTTCCTGCTTCAGTTACACCTATGCTCACACTCTGAAAGAGATGATGGCATCATTTTAAGAGCTTTTCCATTTCTAATTTTCACTTCATTCTCAAAGATGTGCACTGACAGTCTTAGCTCCTCATGCACACAAAGTAACTAACCTAAAAAGCACAGGCAGCAAAGCTATTTTAAATGGTAACATCTAGCTTACAATAAAAAGCGTTATATGCTGATACAGCACCATAGTTCTAAAAGATCCTAAAGCATTCAAGCTCATATTTAGACAGCCCTGATATTACTTGTGACCTTCCTTTGCTCTGGTTCAGAAAATATCCCACTTGGCTACTGGACTACACTTGTGGAGGCTGTTCCCTCTTTCCATTGAGAATGCAGGCTGTCTAAAGACAGTGTTCACGGGTTTTAAATGTCATTTAAATACAGGCAATTCTGAACGAAAGTTGGTCTTCCAGCAATGCAACAGGATTTTCCGCAGTTTGGCTAAGAAACTCAGCTAGTATACAATCACCAGAGAATATTACAGAAGCTTTAATTTTTGTACAGAACAGACAAATTCGTTGTTTTGAAAGGTCATGACAGTAAATTGCATGGAATTCAATTTACCTCCCTCAGATGGATGAAGGTCTGAGTCAAACATAGAACAGTGGAAGCCTCTGGCTCCAAGAAGTCTGTGCTGATTCAGACCTGCTCTTAGGAAGGCAAACCATCCTTTCAGCTCTACATTATTACAGCTTGTGATTTTCAACTGATCTTTTTCTTCAGCTGTGCTATTGTAGCAAATTGTGCCACAGATGAGCATCAAAACAATGGTCAGTGCAAGAAAAATATGTTTGTTTTTAACCAGGAAGTTAATAAAGTTATTTGTGAAACAGAGGTTATCATAGTTGTCTCATTTCTCCACGTGTAAAGTGACATATAAAAACTACAGGGAGATGCATGGGAGACAATATCATCAGTACAATACAGAAAGACAAATACCGGAACAGCAAACAAGCACAAGGATTAGTTTCAAAAACAGAAAGACCATGAAGATAAAGTCAAAAGAATACCCTGAACATGTTTTAGCTTCACAGTACACCCAGGAAGAGAGTGCACACCTGTAGCACACCTGATTTAACAGGCTCCCTGTGCATAACTGAGAACGACAGAGCTAGTGAGCAGATCATTCCTGACTGGATGTATCTTATGAGGCAGTAACTCTTACCTAAAGCTTTCTGGGTATTCAGCAACAGCCATGTTGATAACATCCAGTGCATGCTGATAGTGCTTCTGAGCTGAAAAGAGGAGGGCCAGTAGATGAAGTGAATTCATGTCATCTTTGCACAGTTGCAGGGCTTCTTGAAGATGGTCTATAGCATCTGAAATCTAGAAGGACATGGCACAGAAATAAAAAGAGAACTCAGTACTCCTTCAGTCTTACATTATACCTCAAAGAACAGAACAAATACAGTCATTAGAAATTATGAAGAAATTCTACTTAGGCACCTTCTACTATTCAAACAGTTTGCCAAAATTAAGAGACTGCACTGCTTGAAAAAAAACAAACATTCTAGAGAAAGGAGTATGCAGCACTACTGAATCACTGCTTAAGAACAAGAGCAGCAGACCTGATCCAATCAACCCCCTCTTACTTTGGCTTGGTGATTCTATGCTGTAAACAGATGCACTACAGAGGCCCAATTCTCAGCTCCATTTTCTAGGATGAGTGGCTGGCTCATCACTTGTGGGAGAGCATTACACATTTCTGCTGTATTTTGTCTCTTGCAATAGTTGTACAAAGCCTTTCATGATTTGGATCAAGAACATAAAATTGAGTTTGAATGTTTAAGGGTAAAAGAGTTGAGATTTAAAATGTTGTCCGAAGAAGAAATACCTTTGCAAGCAGTGAGGTAAAGACCAGTCCTGACACTCACAGCAGCAGCATGTCATTAGAACCAAGCTCATATGGCAGAAAACTTAACATCTATAATGAATGCAAGTATATCACATGCTCTTTGTGATCCAGTACACTACTTTAGGCTATCTGTTCAAAAAGGAACTTCTTAGCAAATTCTCTTCTGTTTGTTTATCAATAAGTTTTATGCAGAGGGTTTTCTTTAAGATTCTCTAGTGTCTAAATTACCATTATATAAATTATTCCAGATCTGTGTTTGGCTCTGGAAATCTACAGAAAACAAAAGATGAAAGTGTAAAAATTTCTTTTCCTCATGTATGCATTCCCACTGCTTCTCTTAATGGATGGAGAATGTAGTTCCTTCTTCCCTACTATGAGAACTTCCCACCTAGCAAAGTTTTGCAGACATTCTTCTACCCTGGCATACCACCAGTGTCAAATTCCCACCGCCTCCACAGATCTCTCACAAAAACAAGTAGCACACAACTAAGGACAGCAACAATTACACTGCCTGCAGCTACAACAGAAGTTGCTGATTATCTTGATCCCAGGTATGCTTCTAGGAGCATGGTATATATATTCTGTTCGTGGGACAACTTCATCCTGATGTCCAAGTGACATTTCACTCTTGCTGTGCATACGCGAGCCATAGTACTTAACTACTCTATTACTGGTGACTCCATGCAAGCCTGGAGATCAGTGTGACTGCTCCAGACATAACCCCAAACTGGCACCTGGCCCACAATGTCAAAACTGCTGAATGTCCTGGCTTGGATTCAGGTTGGGATACATGACTGAGTGCTCAGCTTTAATGAATTACTGCTTGTCAGTGGAGCTACTTTAACCACATGTGTTATTATAGCTTACTCCAAAGGTAAAGGCATTGGCTTAAATCACCAATGTTCCCCCAGCAGCTTACTAGAATACATTTTTATACAGTGTAAAAATACTAACAATGACAAGACAACTTGGAATCAGAACAACAAGCATGAGACTGTTGTGGGCCCAGATCCGCTGTCCACAAAGTTCTTCAGTAGATATACCTGAGATATATAAATTAACTTGCTAAAACAAAGCTGCCATCAAGACTCTTTTTGCACTCAGGACTAGAAACACCTCCTATTTGTTTCTATTCCTCTGTCTCAGATCTGCACAAGCAGTCATAAAGAAAATATAAGTTTGGGGAAAAGTAAGTTCATTAGAAGAAAAAGAAAACCTGTAAACCAGACAACTGGAGGGGACTTTGAGCAGCCTACTCCAGCTGACCCTGTGTCGGGCAGCAATTGAACTGGGTGATCTCTAGAGGTCCTCCCCAAACTCAACTATTCTATGATTCCAAGACTTGGGAAGGTGATCCTAACTTGCTAGTATGAATCAGACAAATACTTGCAATTAGTGTCTTCAGTGAGGGGCTTCAAAACCGTAAGGGTACTTGACCTTACCTGCATGTCAACGTGCAAACTGAGTCACAGACTTCGCTCTATGTGTTGCGAGGGACTTACACAACTGCAAGTCCATAACCCTAACAGAGGCCTGCCATCAAGGAAGCTCTCTGATGTGTTGCAACATCCATGAAATAAAGCTGCACAAAAGTCAGTTCTGGTCTCTGCTACAAACCCGTGCCTGCTGGGCAGGCAGTCATATGCTGCTGAAATAGACATAATCTAAAATAATTTCCCCCTGTTCTGTAGCATAGGGCCTGCAATGGTTACATCTCATTTCAGTGTTTCCCTCTAGTACCATCAGAGTCATAGGCAACGGCTGGTTTTGAAATTTAATTATGCTTCCCTGGCACCTAATTGTTTAACTTGAGTCCAAAAAGGTTCCTTAGTGCTGTAAGACCATTAGTAGCCTACAAAGTTCTGTTGCATAATTAGAAACACTGGACAAAACACAGATAAGAAAAAAATCCTTTTAATTATGTGAGCTCTACGCCTTTATGGGAAGCATTATATGAAACAACCACCTGCAACAGACCAGAAGCAATGAAATACAAACTGAATTTCTAGATGAACAAAAGCAAGATATTTGGCAGCAGTCAAAGCAAACTTCTTTTGAAAGATATATTTTTATTTAAGTAACTATATAATATGAGAAAGCTGGATGTTGGCAGCCCAGATGGCACCCTGAAACTTCAGGGCTTTATCAGAGGTAGGCTGCCAGTTTAAAATTCCCTACAAGTGCTGAGCTTTAAAGTTATCTGATTTCAGCTGGACTCCAAGTCCAAGTGGGGCTTGCAATTAGAAGATGCTACACTTCCCTGATGTATCTCTCTGTTAACAAATATACCACACACTTTGCACAGCACACAGGTGAATTCACATCACATTGATCAGGAAGCAAAGATGCTGCAGTAGGTCATAAATAGCATCTTGCAGGACTACCAAAAATAATGCTACAACATGGATTGTTTAGGCTGCCTCTTAGAGAACAGGATTTATTTCAATAATGATACATGTTTTCTCAAAAACAATGTTGGGATGTTACAGTTATAGGTATAAAAAGGAAAACAGTTTGAGTGTTAAAAATAATTCCCAACAGTAGAATGTGCTTGCATATTTAAAATGGTAAATGAAACAGGAACTTGTAAAGAGGAGTTTTCAGGCCTTGTAATTTCACATCAGTAGACAGTTATACTTAATTAACCATTAAAACAACCCACTCCATCTCTTTTTATAGCATGGGGATTACAGAAAGGAGACAGCTTTATCAACTGGCAAGAGCTTCTATTGAAAACAGACTTGCTACAGTCCACCAGAACTTCAGGAAAACAGGAGTAGACACATCTGCACATTATTACTTAATTCTTACTACAAGCCATTTTTGATCACCAGAAAAGCCTAGGCTAGGATGTAGGCAGAAAAGCAGCATGCTGCTCTTCAGCAAAGAGGCACTAGCTGGTCTAGGAGAAAGACAGAGACCAGACCTACCCACATCCAAGCAGTCACTAAAAGAAGCATCTCTTGATACCTACTAAAACAGAGCTCCCCTCCTGGGGAAAAAGCAGCAGTCTCTCCTTCTTGAAAACAAAATAAAAACTGTAGAAAATAACTGAAATATTTTCTCTGTTCTCTTAACTGATGTTTATCTTAGTTTTAAATCCAGACACACTGGAAAGAAGTAGGTGTTTTCTGGATATTGCCACTTGAAACTTGAGGTCTGTTGGAAATCCACATGCCACTTCCAATCCTCAGCTGCTGACCCCTTCCTGTCTTTCCCTTCCTATTTTCATGCAAAGAAAGGGCAAATCAGATAACATATTAAAATGGTATGAAACCTACATATGTTGTTTTTATGTATTCAATACTGATTTACATGGTATTCAAGGTCAAAAACACCACCACCCCCAAAACGAAAAGGGAATCAACACTTAAAATTAACAAGAACGCTGCTGATTCTCTGGAGTCATTTCCATAGAAACTGGCCTGCTAAAAAACAAGGCAAGACATTAAAATCAGTGAGCTTTAAAATGTTCATTCTACCTCATTTTTGCTGATCTAAATGCTGTTACCACAGAAACAGGAGAAGCAGCCGAACCAGCCGCCGGGAGTTGGGAGTTACAAGTCTCATTTGTCGATCGGCTCGGCCGGCTGCCAGCCAGGCACTGCAGGTGGAGAAATCCACTGCAGCAGACACTGACCTTGGCCTCATGGCACTTCAACTTTGGGGGAAAATCAGACTGAGACCTCCCTTACAGAAGAGGGTATTTACTCTGCATTTTGCTGAAAAATCCACCCTAAAACACTGTGTGGCTGACCCAGACCCTCCAGGAGTCACCGGAGTCTTCCCAGTGACTCCAGTGGTCTTTAAAACAAGACACACACACACACATAAACACAAAGCACATCATCATCATCTTTCATTTTGGTTGCTGGTGGTTTCAACTGCCAACTCTGCAGGAACCTTTTATAACCATTCCTCCTCTTGTCACATCCTCATCGTATGTCAGAAGGAAGCTTATGTTTTTCCATTTCCCCTTTCCCTTGCCCAGTGGTGACAGAGACAAGTACTATTGGAAATATTTTACAGCCTTCCAAGGAAGATGAATTGCTCCAGCTTTGCTTGGCACTCTACAGGTCAGCTGCCTCCCTTGCTTTGTTCCATGAAAACTCTCTTATCTGTGCAAGCTGATACTTAGATTTTTCGGTGCTGGGTAAGGTTACGTCCTTTATTGATTCTGACTCCAAAAACAAAAAGGTCTATTCGTTGAGAAAAACATTCAGGTATTATACTATAACCTACTATTTAAAAATGGCCTGATTTATTGGTACTGTAGCATTGCTTGATGAAAGCCCTGTGATGTTCAATAGTTAATGCAATCTATCAAAAAAGGTATCATTTATCTTTCAGTTAATCAGAAAGAGAATATATTAGATACTTTAAATAATTAAGGATATTAAAAATGCATTACCAAATGTTTATCATTAAGTAAACTGGCAAAAGAAGAGCAGGATATTTTACAGCAGTCTAAAAATAAGGATGTCTCAGGTATCTCCTCTCTCTCCAAGCATGTGTTAAAGATTTATAGCTCACTTGATGGGAGAAGAGCAGGAGCAGTATTGCAGGGGTCAGGCTGACACTACATAATACACTTAGATCATACAGCTATGGTAACAGAGGCAACTGGCAGAACATCAAGGATGAAAATACACAGGTGAAGTAGACAAAAGAGAAAAGTGAACATGAGGACAAGAGACTTAATGGTAAGAACAGAAGGAAGGGAAATGAAGAAATAAGACAGATGAAACAACATTGCAAAGACAGGCTACAACCAGAGACAAACAAAAGGTAACAACTTAAAAGCCAGTGGACCAGTTACAGTGAAAACTGAAAAAGAACCAAGGCCCACAAAAATCTTGATCTTATTTTTCAGGATAGCAGCTGAAGATCTGTAATGCTTTTACTCATGGCAAGAAGCAGAAGAATCAGCAGATCAGACTATCTCCCCTAAGAGGCAAAAGCTGTGAGAGAAAAAGGGTAGCTGGATATTTTTTAATGAAAGACCCTAAGCAAACTGCATCATAAAGCAGCCAGCATGCAGATGAGAAAGTTAAATAAGCCATTTTAATTATCGTTTCTTATTGCACAGTTTCTCACAACACACTGCTCTCATTATGAAAGGGTTACAAAAGTGACATTATCAAGAGGGTGCTCTCTTGGAACAATTAATTTAACCTAATGAACACACAGCTCCCCTATTTAGCTCAGGAAAGTAAGGATCCAACTGTTCAACTCTGTAGTATAGACTAAGGAGACAAAACTGCAGCAAGCAGAAAGCCAAAGAGGAAACTACGACGAAGAAATTTCAAATCTACCTAGAGAGGCATTTAAAAAATAGAGGCTGCTCCAGTAAAGACTTTGGCTTTTAAACAGAAGGGCAGAGAAATAAAACAGATCCCAATTTTAAGAAGGGGCAGAAAAATAAAGCACAGCCCAAATGGTTGTGTTTTTTTCCTGAAAGGCAGTGCAAAGTATTTTCTTATCAGCTTAATTTTTATGAGTTAACACCTGCAGCAGCATTCAAATGCCAACTAATCCCACTCACTGCAGAGCTCCAACGCTTGTCAAAGCCTAACGTCAAACGTGCCCAAGTATGGAATAAAGCAATCCCAGTGCAGGGAGCGTGCGATCTGGCACGATACAGAATCGGGCAGTAACGAGAGAGCCTTTGGAGCGGCCTGCAACAGGACACAGCATGATACCCAGGGAACAGGAATAAACACACCTCACTCAACCCACACAGACAAAGTTGCTCCAAGACTGCTCAGGAGTTAGAGCTGAACACATGTCCTAGGGAAGGTCATTCCATGTGCTACAGAATTACTATTTTAAAAATACGAATTAAAAAATATTTTACATAACCATATTCTGATTGCTTGATTGATTACAATGTAGGAAGGAATGGACCCTGTTTAGCAAGCCTGGGTCTTGATCAACTGTCTTTCCACCCTCTCACAACTAAGTGATTTCCAATTATTGCACATACCTGTCTGACAAGAGCCAGCTGCAGTGATAGGTAGAGGATGATTTGGTGATCTTCTGGGGCCAAGTCCCGTGCTCTTTAAGGTGACCACACAACACAAAAAGAAAAGTGACTGTTAGATTGCACTCTGCAGAATTTCTTCACCATGAGCTACACACAAGGACAAAACAAAACCCAGGCTTCCCTCACAGAAACTAGTCCAGTAACAGAGGAGCATGCTGAAACTAGACAAAAAGCAGAACTAAGTTGTCCTGGCTAAGCCAGAGTCCCAGGAACAAGTATGTTCCTGTGAACATACTTAAACTGCCAGGATGTTATACAACTTACATGCTCCTTCATTAAATGCCACTTAATATATTGGAACTTGGATAACTAATATGGAAAAAGTAGCTCTGAGCTCATAACAAACACATCAGAGCATTATTTTAAGTAATATAGGTGATGCACATAGTTGTCCAACTTGTTCCTACACTGCCACTTTTCAACAATAGAAGAGAGTTAGATTAGCATGGGAAAAGTAGTCACTATTGTGACTATAAGTATGTAGAGGAACTACAGAGTAGAAGACTAAAGATCAGGAGACCGTGACAGAAGCTGGTGCTCGAATACACAAAACATTCTCCACCCTGCAGCTTCTAGTTTAATCGTTGACAGTAGACTCCTAATTTGGAAAAGGAAGACACTGAGGGAGGAACGATTTGATGACAGGAGCTGTGCCTGGACCAAAACCAAGGCCCTTACTTCTCAAGCTTGGATTCTGAGGTATTATTAACTTCTAGTCCACAACAGGCAGTGTGTACTGCAGTGATCCCTTGGCTAGTGAAGGCTGTAGTGTCTCCAGAACCACATCTGCAGGCCCTTAACAGTGCAAGGCAGCGATGGACAACCTGGGCAGAACTGTCCCCTCTGAGACTATGTTAAGCATGGAACTGCAGTCTTGAGTTTGCTAGCCTGTGGAGAAGCCATTAACCAAGGCAATGAAAGGATAGTGTTTTGGGGAATCTAGAAGCAATGTGGGGCACTGGCTCACGCCACACTGGCAGCCCCATCCAGGAACCAGTGGATTATACCCTCTCTGACTCACAGAGCTCACTCGTAGCTCTGCATTACAGGGAAGCAATTTCACATGGGAGAAATAGGGAAGACGAAGGTCCCTCGCAGCCAACTGACATTCCTGACCTCTTTCTGGGCTGTATTCCAGGACACCAGGGAAGCCTGCACCTGCATTGCCCTGCTCAAAGCGAGCACAATTAATGTTCTTATGAGAGAGAAATGACAGGCTGACAACACTGATGGTTAAAAACCCTGACAAAACTATTAATTTGCTAATAATAAAACAAATAAGCAAATAAGAATAAAAAAATTACTTCAGGAAACAAACTACATGCCACTTTCAGGGCAGCCACTTTTCAAATGCCATCTTGGCCAGTGAGTAAGAGGCTGTTGGAGTTGACTTTTATAACTAATGACTCTAGAACAAATTAATTGTATGGAGTGAATGTGTCCTGTAACTTTGCAAGTCAAGGTAGCACTCGAGGATTCTGAAGCAATGCCAAAGACATCAAAGTGCAATTAGTGCAGGAAAGTCACTAATTACTCCTCCCACTTCAAAAAACACAAAAAACCCAAACAAAACAAAACAAAAAAAACTCCCCCCAAAAATCCAACCAAACAACAAGACTCCACAAGATAGAACCAGCTCTGCCCCATGCTGTTGGAGCAGGGTGAGCCACCTCTTTAGAAAGCAAATCCCAGTAGCCTCTCCGGCAATAAATACCAGGGAAAAGTTCACAAGAGCATAGCAGAAGAGATTAATAGTGCTTTTAAAAAGAAACAAAGGACTGTTACTTTACTGCTCAATTTCCTCAGAAGGAATTAGAAAAATATTTGATACAATCTTCCAGCTGAAAGGGCCCCTTACAAAGATGGCTACAGGCCAAATCATGGCCTGAGAGATCATACATGTACTTCAAAAACAGGTGGAAAAACAAGGAAGATCAAAAAAAGAAAGAAACCAAACTCAGGCATTTAGAAGAACACTAGTAATCAGCTCACCATCACATCCCTGTTGGCTGAGCTTTGAGTAACTAGCACTTGGCTAGAAGCTTGTCTGCTTCCTAGCTAGAGTTAAGATACCGTGAAAACAAATCACAGCCAATGGAAAAGGTCAAAAGATAAAAATAAATGCAGTTTAAAAGCTCTGCAGCACCACAATTACACAAAAATTAGTCAGTAGTGAAAGTATTACATTAGAGTGCAGGAACAAGTGTGACTTAGAAGTATACTCCTGGCCTAAATAGTGAATGAATATATGGCTTTTAAAATTTTTATCTCAGATCTCCATAGGGTAAATATTGAAAATTACATCTGTGGTTTCAGCTCTTGCAATCACTGCAAAACCAGGGCAAGACAAACATGCTGGACTCCTTGTTCAGCATCAGAAAAAACAGCTAAGATCCATAAACATCATTCAATCTGCTAAATCTGTACTTTGAGATACCACAGATTTCAAATTTTCTACACTTTTGTGATGTATTTATGACCACAACAAACCCAGAATCAGATATTTCAGCCTAAGACTTAGACCATATAAGCTTCCATTTAGTTGCCATCCAATGTCTGTAAGCATCTACACTTAAAATAACTACCCAAACACCACCCTGTGTATTATGGGTGATGTACCTTAGTCATAACACGGTCAGGAAGTTCACACCTCATCTCTCTACCTCACAGAACTGACAAAAAAGGGGTTGAACCCAAGCAGTTTTACTTGAGGTAACTGTAGTTGCAAGAGAGCTTAATTCACAGGTACCTTCAGGGCAGAGCCATTGGATCAGTCACCCCCACAAAACACAGTGATGAAGAACAGGTGAGTGGTGATGTTTTGTATGCTAGCTCTGTAGCTCCTCACAGAACTGCTCACGTAAACATTCATAAGGATGTTAAACACTCATTAGGACAGCAATTATCCCCTCCCTGGTAAGTGCACTGGTGCCAGGTCACCCCATAGCTGCCTACATCCTGAAGGTGCTTTCCCACCATGAGGGAAACAGGAGTTTAAGAGTGCTTCACACAGGAATTAAGACAAAATTAGCTTTCCATATTTGCCAGCTGGCATCATGTGAGGAAGCTGCATCTCCCAGCATGTAGATATTACTGCAACTAATTTGGGCCTAAGGTTATTTCTGTTTAGTGGCAAAAAAGGTACTCTTACCTTGGATATTCAATTGAATAATCACTGCATTTAACCATTACAAGAATGGTTTTGACAGACTATTGTTGAAACGTAATGAACTGTTTTTAAACTTTCAGGCAAGGAAGTCTTATGCAGAGGAAAAAAAACCCAAACACTAAAACCAATAATTATTCTGAATTCAACCAAAGAAACGCACAGTGCAAGTATCTGCAAAATTCCTACTCACCTCTCCAAAGTCTGAAGTGCTTTCTTGTTAAGTTCATCCCGAGTGCCTTTCAGAATAGCTGTAGAACAAGATACAACGTCATTTAAGAGTTGAATTCAATGTTTCACATTACCTAAATAAATACGTGGAGTACTTCAAAATGGGATCATAAAAACTGTGGAAATCTGGTGGAGGGTGTGTGCACGTGTTCATTTTAACATGAATTCTAAAATTCATTTTTATTAGATTCTTTAAACTCCCTTGTTTGAAATGCTGAAGCATTTCTTTATTCACATATGCCACTGAAGGGGGCTGGGAGGAGAATGGGCCATACACTAACTACATACCAAGGGTACAACAGGCCCTCTGCCAGGCTGGTGTAAATGCTAAAAGCAGTAACCTGCAGCATATTCTGACTCAGATACAGACTGCCTCCACCACCATCTTCATGTAGGAGGGTGCTGCAGGTTGAACAGGGAACACCAGGAGCCAAACGTACAGCTCTATGACAAAACTCTTGACAACACACCACCTTCCTTGAGACCACAACAGACTTTTAGGCTACTTCAGGTGTGACATCAGCCACTAATTCCCTCCTGTGTGCCTCTAATTGCTTGAATAATAGAACCTGCCCACTATGCTCACTTCTCACCATATAAATTAATTTCTAGCCAAAATCATAAAAGGAAGAGAAGAGTCAAGCTCTTGTTATACCAGGGTGTTATCATCAAGATCAACAGGAACAGAGGAAGAGCTTAAGGGAAGCATCACTTTCTCAGATCCAAAATATCTGGAAACCTAGTGATAGTTTTCAGAAAAGCACTGGCTGTGTGGTTCTGGTTCTTAAGTTTTCAGATTTTGCATAGCAGTTGTTTCTTGTTCTGCCTATGCTGAATTTGAGAGTGACTGATCAACAGCACAAAGAAGTGATAAGTAGTTAATCCATCAGCAAACATCTACCTATGAATATATTTGATTTCATACATGAACTCAATGTATGCTCCAAAATAAAGAGTTACTAAATAGTATATACATAAGCAACAAAAAAAGATAAAATTCAAGCATTCTTGAAAGTTTTTAAGAAGAGTTGTGTTCTTCTACAAGACCTACAGAGGTATCAGTTTCTTGGGATTCTACAACATGTAAACAAGCAAAACTTTGAAAGTAACTTATTTTGCTGAAATAGTTATAGTGATCAGACCTTTTTTATTCCTACATCTTCCCACAGTTCTTCAAAATACCAGGTTCATTGGGAAGCAACAGTAATCTTCAGGACTTCCCAAATAACAAGCATTATAACTTACTCAGGCCGCAAAACCTACTCTAAGTATTAAAAACTGATGAAAAATTTGCATTTTAAAGAATAAATTTGAAGACATGGACTTTCATGTAAAACGAAGCATTTATTAAAAATACTTCACTCTCAGTAGCCTTAAATCAGGCCACTACAGAATACTGGAAAAAGGCAGCAAACAAGAAAACTTAGAAAAAAACCTTAAAAGAATGAAGATTGATGTAAACAAAAATGCTTGAGAAGACACTGGAAAGGATTTGATCACACCTATAAACATCCATACAGAAAAAAATGTCAGATTCTGTTTTTCATGGAAACTACAAGTTTCCTTATTTAAGTTACAGAGAAATTCTGGAAATGTCACATGTAAGGTAGACTGAAAGAAATGTTACTATTTGCCCCTCATGGAAAAGCGAGAACTTCTAGCTTTTAACTGGTAAGACATTTGACTAATGTTCAGCTTCTAGTCAGAAAGCACACAAAATATGCTGTGGAAATGATTACTCCACAACTAGTCAGCTTTGCCTCTGCACTACTGGGAAATAGCATGTGACTCCCACCTCCTACAATATGGACTGTATCTTCAGCTACCACTGAGTTGAAAATCTGGTTGTCCTTCTTCGGATCTGTGTCTGGCTTGGATGAACACATTGAAATTTGTGTTTGACAATACTGAGCACTGATGCTGCAAGTTAACTGTGCCATTTACGGGGCCTTTACAGCTAAAGGAGATAAATAAGAAAAAAAAGAAAAGGCAATGAAAAGTGATGCATAAAAGGAAGCTTGGCCAGCAGGTTATGGTGAGCTTCCCACTCTGCTCTGCTCTCATGAGACTCCACCTGGAATGGTGTGTCCAGCTCTGGGACCCACAACATAAGAAACACACGGGTCCATTGGAATGAGTCCAAAAGAGGGCCATGGAAACAGTCAGAGGGCTGGAAAACCTCTGCTATACAGAAAAGCTGATAAGAGTTGAGGGTTTTCAGCCTGCACAAGAGAAGGCTCCAGGGAGGCCTTACCGCACCTTTTTCATACTGAAAGTGCACTTAAAGACAAAAAGAGGTTGGTTTTTGTTGTTTGGTTTTTTCTGGGGGGACAGGGAGTGTTTCCTTTTTTTTTTTTTTTTTTTTACCAGGGCCTACAGGGATAGGACAAGGGGTAATAGTTTTAAACTAGAACGGAAAGATTTAGATTAGATATTGGTAAAAATTCTTTATCATGAAGGTGGCAAAACACTGGAATGGATTGCCCAGACATGTTGTGGATGCCCCACACCAAAGAAACCTGCAACCCACTTCTATCACTGAAAAGCTCTCATTTCAGACACAGAAAAGCCTGCTAAGGAGACAGAATTAGGTGGATCTGACTAAACTTCTAAAATTTTCTCTCCATTCTCTGAGGTTGACCGCATTAATGAACTCTTCAGCTCCTACCCCAACTTCACCCACTGCAAGCATGGCTGGTGCAGTTCTACCAACTAAAACACAGTATGACTTATTATTCAGATTAAAATAACCTGCAAAACAGTCTGACCAATGGGAGAATGGCACAGGGGAGTTTAAGTTTCTGAAACTTCAGAAGGTACTCCCGTAAGACTCAGTACTTTTGCAAATGCCACCTGAGCAGCCCAAGACTTATTTTCTAAAGCACTCTGGGTTTTTACAGGACCCTCAGCCTTACTAAAATTCAGCAGGTTCTTGGTACTTAAATACAAAACTCTAAAGTCACATTTGAAAACTGAGGAGGACAATTTCTGTGCTAGTGAGCAGACTGTGCATTCACATCTACTGGGCTCTGAGTGAAATGCTTAATGCTGAGGATCAGTATCAACACTACAAACATGGGGAAAGACATCTTCTAGTCTTGTCCAATGGACTGAGTACCCAAGAGCAGCTGAAGCATAATCAGACCTATTTATGTAACATATTAGTTTTATGGGAAAGAATTCAGTTTGTAGTGTGCAAAACTGTTTCATTATGTGAATCACAACATAAGAAGCAGGGATGACAGATAGATGGGACTTCAAAAATACATTTCTGATCCAAACTGAAACACAGATGTGCCTTCACCCTTTTGCAAATATCAGTGGGTTTCAAAAACTACTCCCTTGTGTTAAGACCCCTAATAAATACAGCAAGGCATACAGTTTTAGCACCCCAAATTGTAATTAAAGATTATATGCACTCATATCTCCAAAAGCAAAAATGATCAGTTTGTTCACTAACAAGTTATTAACTTTCTACTGAACAAATGTGAAGGTCTTTTAACATTAACCAATGCTGTCAGTATCCTGACTGTTTGTAAAATCCAAACGGACTGATAGAATTATCAGTTTCCAATTTAGTCCCTGATCCATGGCCTTCTACCAAAATTCTAAATGAATAGAGAGATATAGTACACTCCATCTCTAAAAAAGAGTGAGGGACTGTTAAATCGACAAAGATTTCACAACTTGTGAGGTAGTGATGTGAGACGAGCACTTGTATTTCACAACAGACTCTCAACCCAGTCTTTACTCTTTAGCCTTTGTTAATTTCATCTCACTTTTCCCTGGTTTCAAGGGATTCTTCACCAGACCTAAGGGAGGCAAACTTGACAATACAGCATATGTCAAAACTGGAACTACAAGACGATGGCCTTAGGGGCTGACGAGCTCCATCTACCCGGGGGACCCTGAAGCAGGACCGGGATTCGAACCTGCGGCCTTG
>JAWWLV010000121.1:27235012-27280289 GCA_035041135.1 Platyrinchus mystaceus | reverse complement strand
GGGCTCAGTTCAGCGCAGGCTGTGTCTCACCTAAAAAATCCATTGCGCAGGCTTGAAAGGTAAAAACACCTTTCCCATATCTTCGTTCGCGAAGACTGGCCACTTAACTTAACAAGACGAAGAGAAAAGGTTTGCTGTTGGCATTGGCCCATTGGGAACATATCTGCAGAAAATGGACATTCAGTACAAACCAGAGGTTAATGCTTGTAAGAGTGAGACAAAAGTGTCAGTGACTTCCTCTAAGGACACATCTTTCTGCTACTTCAATGCGACTTTTTTCAAGAAACCTGTAATTAGACATTAAGAACAGGGAAGCTATATACTGCTATCCAGCATAAGCTTCAGGGAGTCTTATTTCCTCCATGAGTAAACCTAGTAGTTGTAGAGTGACTTTTTATCAAATTCTTCCACTAAGTTCTTTGAACTGTCATTCAGCAGGATTCTCTCTTATGACTCTGTTTTTTACCAAGTCCATTTTGCAGGTCACAAAGAAAAGGCTTTAATACAACTCCTCGGTGCCTTTGTCATACAGGATGAGAAGTAAGTACTGAAAGGATGTATTAAATAAGAAAGCCTAACCTTGGATGGAAGGCATCTTGATATAGTGCTGTAAGCTTTAGAAGGCAATTGGTCAAATATCTCCAAAACACCTAGCTACCACTGAAAATGCTGATTCACTGAAAGTCAACTCCAGTGGAAAGTTAATAGAAATCATATATGTATACATACAGATGTTTGACTGTGTCTGCATATGTCACTATGAACTAGTATAAACACAATGATAAACAAGATTGACAACATGAGACAGGATTACATATGGGAGGGGAGCTGTTGTCTTCCTTTCAGCATGTTCTAGCCTTGCTTCCTCGCTGTCACATGCTATTTTTTTAACGATGCTAATGAAAAATGTCTTGCTAGTGCAAATTTGACATTTTTTAGTAAAACACAGTTCCATATTCATGACCATCACATGTATGCTTTCAAAGGACCTAATCCATTTCATTAAAATACAATCTGAAAGATGGAAATACACTCTTCCTATTTCCCTCAAATAACTGAGTGACTGGTCCTGTTGACTTAAAGGCTAGAGATATGAGAAGAACACAGATATTCCACTGTTTCACAACATAAATCAGATGCTAATCTGGAAAAGAATCCAAGGCAGCTGTTGTGAAGACTGTTTCTTTTACATTAAAATGGATACAATACTGAAACTCAGACTACCAGAAGACAAGTTTCCAACTCACATTGTGCCGCACCGAAGTATTTTTAAAGCCAGAGTACAGCACATGCCTCTACAACTCTATTCGTTAGAAACCACCTTCCTTCCATGCTGAGGATAACAAATAGATCATAAGGAACTAACTCAGAAAACTTCCTATCTCTGAAAATAGTCACTGGAGTCTTGTATAGCTTTAGGAACAGTTTAAACAAAATCTAGAAAATACCGTAAAATAATAGGCTGTTAAGCATAACTCTATTTCTAATTAACAAAAATGTAAGGGAAAGTACAGACTAGGAAGGATGCATTTTTTGACATGAACTTTCTAAGAGGAACTATTTTGAGGCAGAGAAAAGGGGAACTGGAGAGAGCTACAGTGCCTGTTATCCTCCAGGATAAAATCAGTTCTCAGAACAGCTGATCAGATATGGCTGCCTGAAAAACTACACCAACCTGCACTACTGAAGAGCACAACCCACTTTATCATGCACATGCTTTGGAGAATTCTGGTGTAACTAGCAAGGCCAGCATACTTCCATGATACATAATACAGTCATTTTAGCTTTGTTTCAGGCTGCTTTGCTGGAAGAAGTTCCTTTGTTTCTATGGAACTCATCTGACAGAAAAGCCATTGTTTGCATGAGGGCAGGACTGCCAAACTGATTAAGAAACACACTAGCCCAGCCATTATCAAAGAAACTAGGTTATAAGGCCTTTTACCTATGTTAAAAGTCATAGAATAAACAAAGACTGTTCCCACCTGTGAGCTTGATGAAGGTCAGAGCTAGAACTCTCCTAAACACTGAGACTTCAAGCCCTTGTGGCTACCAAGCACCAAATCTGCAGGAGCCTGTTGTCCAGTCATTCAAGACCCAAGCAAGCAGCATTAAAATAAAATACTTCTTACATTCAGTGGTCTGCTTCTAGTCAACATCCACACTTACCAGTGAGGTAGATATTTTTATCTTGTTTACTTCTAAGCAGAGAAAGAAACGACATCACAGAGAGGTTGAATCTCTGTGGGGAATCAGTATCATGCCAGGAACTGAAGTCAGGCATCTCTGACTTCAGTTCTTGGATTGTATTTCTTTGTGATTTATGAGTGGGTGACAAAAATATGAAAATAGATGGAAAGTTTGACTTTTTGTTGTGTAAATAAGTGAAAGAAATTTATCACAAATATTCAAGTAAAGCACACCAAACACTGTCAGCTACACTCAGATTATCACTACCTAAGTAATGATCTGCATTTCTTCCTTTACCTAAAAACTTCACTTTTATTACCACAGAAGAGCAAGTGAACAGTCTCCACTTATCTTGCAATCTGATTGTTTTTCATGTCTAGTCAGCACTGAAAGCAGATTTTCTAACAGATTTCCATTGCTTGCACTGAAGACTTTGAACAAATGCTCTCCATACAACACACTTGACAAACTCACCATCAGTAGCTTGAAGACTGTATGTCAAGCCCAGTGCCAGGTAACCCTTTGCTAGGGACTCTCCAGCATCCTCACCCAGGTCTATCACCATTTTAGCAAACTGTTCTCCTTCTTCCAGCTGCAAAAGAGGAAGTTGAGATTTATAAGCATTTCCTCTATACTTGCTTCAATAAGATTATACCACTGAACTTACCTGTAAGTGATCTGAGAGCCATTCACACAAGGGCTTTCAGTGATCTCGGTGAATAGTCACAAAAAGGAGGACGTAGAAGGTCAGATTAGCAGACCTTGGTGCACATGCACAGTTTTGAGAAGGGTTTTGGTTTTACACCCCAAATGATTTCCAGATGTTTAAGATTAATCAAGGACACTATCTTACAGTTCCCTTCAGACACATTTCAATAATGCAACCTTAAATACACACATTGGACTAGCTGGACTATCCTAGCAGTACATTGAAACCTCTAACGGGTCTCTTCCTTCAGAGGAAACATTATCCAATTTTGGATTTACATTTTTTTTAAACTTTAGCAAATTTTACTTCCTTTTAAAATGCTACTAGAGTAAAACAAGAAAGCACTCATTTCAGCATATTCTATTCCCCACAACTTTCCAACTGACGACATAGATCTATTAGCATCTGTAAAATCTGAGTTAATGGTAATTTTAAACAAAAAGAATAAATTGACTATTTTATTACAGAACAGTGTCTCTCATTTCTAACTTTAGACTCTCATTATCATCACTCACTCGTTATAAGTAGGAAGGACTAAGACCTGTAGACTGTACATACCTAGAAAGGTGTAGGTTGGAGAGGTACAGGCAAAGCTGTAAGTAATGCCTGAAAGACAAAGCCTACAGGAACGCCTCCTTTCTGTACAAGACAGTATGCAGATCCTGTCAACCATAATCAGAGTCATCCCTAATCAAGAAGCAAACATCATTACACTATCTGAAAAATCCTCTTTTTGGAAACTTTTATTACATGACAACTGACTTTAAGGAACGGGGTTGTTTAATTTTGAGAGAGTACTTTTTTGTTTGAAAGCCATCTGGTTTAGGTACAAGTACTGCAGACGTGTGCCCTCTTAATACTCAGCTTCATCAGACTTCAGTACCTAATGGCTTCTTAACATCTAAAATGACTCACTCATAACAAACTGGAATCAAAATGTACAGCAGACCTCAGATTTCCCTTCCACAGAGATCTGTTAATATGCTACCTATGAACAGAATCTACTTGACATAATATCCTGTCAGTGGGTCTCCTGGTCACATCACCTGAAGACATTCAGGTGACAACATTAACTAATGGCTTCATCAACAAAGGAGCTGGGATTTATGAGATGGTATCAAATAACTCCCTGAGGCCATACAATTCAAACTAGATGTAGACCAATAGTCCCCAAATTTCTGAAATCTCAGGTAAGTCAGTCCAATGACCAACGTATATGTTATCATCAAACTCCTTCCTGAAAGCACTTTGAAATCATTACAGTCTTGCTCATTGCCCAGTCAACTATTAATCTGGAAACTACTAACTGAAACAAGAATATTCCCTTGGGGAATACTTAGGCTACCAACTAAACTGCTAGGACTGTCTTTGAGTCCAAAGTCTACCCAAACCACCAGAAACAGTCCTACTGACTTCAGTGATGTTCCAATGAGACCCTTTAAACTCTGATCATGTGAAGAAGACAGAGATTTTCAGGAGATTTCTTAATACTGTCAGTAGCTCTACTGACTTCCCTGCCACAAACTGAAGTGTGTTCTGGACCAGCACCCAGGACAATAAAAGAAGAAAATGTCCCATGACTTGCTACACAGAAAAACAAAAAAACAAAAAACCAAAACCTACAAATCAACAAAAAACCCCTCCTATGAAAAACTAACTGAATTCTTTATCTCTCAGGAACTTTTATGTAAGACATGAAATCTCTGCAGCCCAAAAATTCATTATGCACCTCTTTGCCACCATAAACAGCTATATTCCCACTCTCTTTTTTCATTGTTTCTCCTCTTCTCCCCACACACACTTTCATTCAAGAAGTCTCCGTTAAATGAAGAAAAGAGCTATACAAGGAATTGTAATGACTAGTGAACAAGGGTAGGGGTGGGTAGAGTGTATGAAGGAAAAGATTAAATGACAGGTTTGGAGCTGAAATGGAGACATTTAAAATTGGAGAGATTTTGCTCCATTGTTTCTTTGAATGGTCACCTGATGGTATTTCCAGCCTCTGACTGATGGCCTATGCTGCATAAATCAGCAGTACACCATTCAGCCTTCTTGCCTGCCAGTTATGCAGGGCCACCTGTCAGTGTCAGATTAATCTAATGTTTGAATAATTAAACCCACAACTTTTCAGAATGGCTGAAACAGCACTTCCAGCACATTCTTGTAAACATTTATTCATAATAAACACTAATGGCACTTTGACTAGCCACAAAGATTTGAATGCAAACTTAGGTCAGCTGAAGTATGCTTTGAAAATAAGTGGCCTTGCAAACTCCAGCACAGCTGGTTCTGTTTATGAGAACATTTACTTTTCTTTCTTACAGCGCTGAGACACTTACCCCGCCAGCCCTGCTGTGGCAGCCATCTGCCCCTTCTTCTCCCATTCTCCTACTCTTCAATCATTCTGGGCAAGTGTGAAAAGCCAAACCTTTCACTCACATCACCCACTGTGAAGTTTCAACTCTCCAGTGCATCAGCCTTGCTGATTGCCTAGTCAACTGTGAATCTGGAAACTACTGTCTCAATCAGGAATAACTCCCTTGGGACACACTTGGAGCTACCAACTAAACTGCAAGGAATACCAGATTGCAGTCTGGATGAAAACTCCCTCTCCACACATCTGAATGAGGGACCAGCAATGAGCCTGAGCTGTGATCTCCCAGTAAAGCTGTTTCTGTGGAGGTCCTTAAAGATATAAGATGTCACCACTCTCTACTGTAGTGATGAGAAAGGGAGGGGGAAGCCATCTAATTAGGCATTAACCCCTTTGGTGACCGACTAATAGAACCATACTCCTGCATGTTGCCACATGACCTGAAGCAGCAGGAGCTGCTCTTTCTCCTCTCCCCATGTGGTGCCAGAGATCTCATCCTGTGGGACTCACAGAAGTTGTGAGCTCAAGGTACACAGAAGTGAGCTGAGTGGCAGAAAGCTTATCAGGAGACTCAAAATGTCCACTCCTACTCCTGCTGCACAGCCAGGAGACAGCCTCAGTATGAAGGGAACCTAAGTGATTCATTCACTTCAGAAGAGGACTCCAGTGTTAAGATGACATAATACTGCATTGGAAGGGCAACGAACATCATCAGCTGATGGAGAGAAGGGCAGCATCCCAGGCTGCAGGGAGAAGTTCCCTGCCTCCAAGACCTGCATGGAAGAAAGTTCAGAAAGCAGGCATGGAGGAAAAACAATCTAAGAGGAACTTTTTGCACTTTGAACTCAAGCTGTATAAGCTGGCAGGAGGCACCTGGAAACACCAGCTAAGCAACCTCTCCACCACACCAGAAACAAGCAGACACCTGGCACGTGGAGAGAGACAGACTGCTAGACTGAACTCACACCAATGAGATGGTAATACTGTGAGGCTGGTTGGGTTTTTTCCCCTTCCAATCCCTCCATCATGTTTGATAGAAAAAGAACAGTTGCTAGCTGTCTTACCCTGAGGGATGTTTCCCCTAGTACAGAGAGTGGCTGTTCCAGCCACCTTTGTTACTTGACTGCAGTTTTTGGTGTGTGCTCCAGCCAAGCCCAGGGGCACACTGACAAGGGAGAGGAGAACAGCAGGTGCTGTGCCCTGGCCTAGTGCCTCCCAGCTGGTTTCCAACTGCCACCCAGCTTGTTTTTAGAAAAGCTCAAGCCCTACCCCACTGAATCAACACCCTCCAGGACTAAGTGGGAGCTGCAGTTCTCACCAGCACACATTTAGAATAACTGAAGACAAACAAATTAATGATGTACAGCAGCATGAAAATGGCATCTTGCTGTGCCAAAAAAAAAGAGGAGCACACAAGGGAAGAGGCAGGAAATATATCAAATGACACTGGACTTGGGACAGCAGACAAGGTTAGTGAAGCAGGGGAGTTTGGACAACAGTGACACTGAATGATACCCAAGCACTTAAGTGACCCAAATCCTATGAAAAGGGTATCTATGCAGAATTACACATGATATTACCTCGCTGAATTGACCGCTTCTTTTAATTTTCATGACACTGGCTTGTAGGTATACAGACTAATTCAAAGAGAAGAAAATAAATATTGTGAAAAGAGAATGTTAAGTGGAAAAATTATAGGAAGAACGTGGTCAATAAGGCATAGTCTAATGAAAAGGTTTTGTCCCACGGCTGTTTACAGCATACAGAGCTAATGACATGTTACCTGCGTCACAAAAAAAAATCCCATGCTTTGTATTGTTGGTCCAGTCAGCATTTTCTCTTTGCGTCACCACTGTAAAGCCCAACCAACTTACTCTGTGTCTACGCTCAGCCCCCAGCACTTACAAATACTCGGGGCCTTTCCTTCACTGTAGTGGGACTAGTTTGTTCATAAAGGAGATGTAGGCAAAATTCTTGGTCATTTTTAATGTTAAAAACCCATGGGATTGCCCCAGTAACAGTAGTGGTGATGTAAGCAAGAATATCTTTTAAAAGACTAGTAGCTCCTTGCCATTCATTGCTTTCTCAGTAGCCTCTCATCCCAGGGATGTCAAGCCTCTAGAATGTCTACTCAGCAGGCAGAATAAATCTGAGAACATGACTAGATTTGATCTTTCAATACTATTCATACTGCAGTAAGACCTAAGCATTTCCAGCCAACTCCAGGGCTCTTAAGTGACTGGGTATGAGCACATGCACAGCACTTATTATCCACAGTGGCAGGGTCAACAACAGACAGAAGGAGAGAGAAGCACTCTCTGATTAAGTGGTCTGTGAAAGTAATGAATGATAAGCTATTGCCTCAGAAGTATGCAGCTCGAAATCTACATCCTGACAACTTCCCTGACACACACACACAAGCACCCACCACGACGTCCTGCCCTCACAGTATGTCCTACTCAGTTTTTACGACTCCATATACGGTCTGCCCTGGCCCAACACCACTTCTCCCTTTCCCTGACTGATGGCATGATCTCTGTCTTCCCAGCAATGTGCTGGAGCAGAACACTTTGCTATGCATATTAGTTGAAAGAAATGAGGGAAATGTCTCAGGCACAGCACCATCTTGTGCTGCAGCTTTTGCCATGGGACAAAATCCCTCCAAAAGTTCATACTTGCTGATAATTCTGGCATCATTTGATGCTACACAAGTTCAACACAACACCACTATTGCTATTGTATCAACTGTGGGGCAATGAAAATAGCAAAAACATGCCTCATGTCATCCTGGTTTCTGTCAGAGCAGAGTTCCAGAAGATTCAAGCTTATCCTAGCACTGCAGGCCATTTTGCTCTATGTGAATTTACGAAGTTTTTAACGTGTCTCCATTGAAAACAGAGTAAAAGGCACAAGAAAACATTATAGTAATCCTAAATGCTTTAAATAAGGCACCTAAAATGGAGAGATCCAATATCTAACACTTGCCTGTAGGCAGAAATTCCTTTTTTAGTATTTTCACAACACCTGCCATAACCGGATCCTGGAGAACCTACATTAGTAGTGAAATTAACAGTACTGTACTATTGAAATATTAAAAACAACAACTCATGCTGCAACTCAAAGTCAGTGCCAAAATAGGCAAGTGAGCATTCAGCTGAGGTCGTGCCAGGGAAGGCTGAGCGAAAGAGGAAATTGCAGCAAGCCTTTTAGTTAGCAGAACTCTGAATTTATAGTGGGACAAGGCAGGACAACCTCAGTATGGACATATTCCAATGCAGGCTACTTCAACTTTTTTCCTATGAAAATTTAAAACAATACTCTGAACTACAATAGTCAAAGACTTCATAGTGCATTCTGGAAAGCTAAAAGACAGCTGGCTAACACAAATGGGCTTTGTGTTCACATGATAGAAATCATCCACATGCAAATTCAGCAAACCGCATGCTGAAACCCCAGCAAACTGGAAGGCTCAGCAACATGATGCCTCAAAAGTAATTCTGAGCCCACTACAAACACATTTGTAACACCTGTGTAATGGGCTAGATACAGTATACAAAATTCCAACTTTGCTGAAAACTTTTGTATTTATATTAGGTACAGGTCTGACTGCATCCTGACCATAAAAATGTGGTTTATATAGGTACACGAGTTTTGGAGCTTTTCTGGTCCTCTAAGACTACTGGCTTAAGCTTCAGAATTAATCAAGTATTGATTTAGTGTTTATACCTTTTTTTATTTTTTAATAGATTTCAAAAACTTGTAATTCTGTAGCCAAAACATTGCTTATACCAGTCAGTTGTTTACTGCAGGCCACATCCTAAAAGCTAGTGGTTGAGGGGGCAGATCATCTCCTGATGTAAGCCAGCATGGTGCCACTAATATGCCAGTGGAGTAGTGCCAACTTACATCAGCTAATAATCTGGTCATACTGTCACAACAGAGGCTGAGGGCGGTTCAGTTCTTTTCCGCATCAGGCTCCGTTATATATTGATTTCATTGGCACTGTATGAATGTATGCATGTTTTCACTTTGATTTGTTCTCCACTGAGAGATTATTTCATAGATGTGATCTGAGCATCCTCAGTGCTGTAAATAACTATAGTACATTTCAATTAATCACCCCCCCCCTCCGTTTTTAAAGTGTGCTGAGACACCATGTACAAAGCCAACAAAACGAGTTAAGTGATCACTAGATTAATCATGAAAGAAACTGTTCTGTGCTTCTTATGACATTCTGTAATTATCCAGCTGCATAATGTTGTGTTTTGGGGTTTTCTTTATTGCTAGTAACTGAAAAAAGACTAAAGCACTGTTTGCCCGTGGGCTATAAACAAACTGGATATAATACTGCACCAAAAGCATATAGTAGACAGATGCAGGACATAAATCAGCTGTTTAATTTGGATAAATGGTGATCTGATTTCACCCTTTTCCTGCCTAGCCAGCAATCAAACACATAGATATATTTCCTAATTGAGAAATTAATTGTATTTTATATGTTCTGAAAAGCAAGTCGTACTTGAGTACTTGCAACTGTTAATATTTGTCCATTAGACTGTTCCCATGCCATGTCTATCCTTCTTTCTATTTATACTGGCATTGATCAACTTGTTCACTTCCAGTTTAAATTATTCAATTCTGATTTGATTGCCATGTAATTTAAATGCAAATAATTACTGTAAGGATGACATTTAGAAAAACAGCTCTGCTAAGCAGGAAGGTCTTTATTAGTCACAGGAGTCTGCCAGTAATATCAGAAGCATCCCTTTGACTGTGAGATGTGGGAACCTATCATTTCAGTTCTTTTAAAAGATGCTCTGATTTCCCTCTGACTCCCCTTAATTAAAACTCTTCTATTCCATCATCAAGTTTCATATGAGGGTAGATCATAGGCCACTGACTGAAAGGAAGAGGGGAGAAGAATATTTTTAATTTGGTTTTAGTTCATAAGGTTGTGCTCTAGATAACTGCAGTAAAATTACCCTCTTGTGAAATCAAGTTTTCATTTCATACTGCACTCCAGTTCTAAGCCACAGTCTGATTAAGTAACACTGAAAAAGCAGTAGATAAAAGAAAAAAACCCTCTTGCTTTGCAATAATCAAAACCAGCTCATTTTTCCCTTCTTCCCTTCCCTTTCCTATTTTTTAGGGTTAGCCTTTTGCTTTACCAGCTCTGCCATATACAAGAAGTCTGAAGACACTGGATTGCCCAAGAACAGAACTGGAACTGAATTACAGCCTCACTGTCTTTTCTAAGTGCCTCTATAACAAGGTATTTTTTATATGCTAGCTGTGCTTTGAAAACTTCATCAGAGACACTAGTAAGACTATTCACCACGGTTGTAATGCCTGGCTTTCACATTGTTTTACATCTATAAGAACAGAAAAAAACCCTTATTTGCTTCATTTTAAGAAATAACGTTCACTATGAATGCTATTTTATATCACTTACTGATATAATGACTTTCAGCCCTCAAAATTTAGATACTGAGCTATGGGTACAAGAGAGCTAAATTGCTTGTATGTAGAACAGAGGTAGGTTGGGTAGTTCAGGAAAGATTCCCTGAAGGCACTCAGACCCAGAAGATTTTTTCTAGAACAAGATGCTGCCCAGTTCTTGCTGACTCACATATAAGTTTAACCATTAAAGTCTGAACAGCGTAGTTCATTCAAAAACATACATAACCAGATGTCCTTCCTGATGGTGGTGACAACTGACAGAACTCAAGTTTAGCTAAACACCAGCTTTCTTTCACCACATGGTAATGTAGAGGATGGGGAGGCAGGGGTAAGAGGGCACAGCAACAGCAAATGTGAAAGAACTTTTCACCAAAATCTGGGCAGATTCTTTTGGTACTTTCCTTCATGTTTTCTTGCATCTTTGTTTTACTTCTATTAGCAACTGTAATCCTTCACTGACTGCAGGGACACCTCGTGGTGAGGACAGGTGAGAACAGCAGGCTGCTATTCAGTTAATTAAACCGAGTAGCAAAAGAGTGACAGATGTTTCTGCTCCTTTGGATAATCATGGGCACCAACTTCCACTCCCACTGTTCTTCTGGAGCATACATTTTAACACATCCAGAACACAAAACACTGACACAGCCACTTCAAGAACACAGGACCAAGTTGTCTAGCAGACTCAAACTGTCTAGCAGTCCACTTATAACTATCAACTTTTTTCTTCCAGGGGCTACAAGAGTGGCCAATTCAACACAACACTCAGTTGAAGAAGCAGTCCTCAGCATGGCTGTTACGGCTTTCTGCCCTCCTCCTTTTTTTAAAGTGCCAGTAAAACACGTTTCAATGACTCACTGCAAAATTTCTTGCTGGGATTTACATTTTTGTTAAAAGGTACACATGTGCATGATTTTTAGCAGGGATTCCCTTCCTCCCCACTGCAACTACACTGTGGTACTGCCACTGCAGTACCTCATCTGTTACATAAGAACTACATCAGCTTGCTTACCCAGTGCAGTGACCCAATGCAGACCTTGGCAGCCAGAAGAGGAACGGTGGGATCCGTAGGTCGCAGTTTAGCACACTCTTTGAGCACTGACACAGCATATGCCGACTGGAAGAGGAGTAGGAGAGAGAGGAGGAAATAAAAAAGGCTGATTAGACAATGCTGTTACAGAGTCCAAGCAAGATATTTCAGTGACATGTACAAAGAAGTACTATGGAGAAAAGAATCATATCAACAACAAGTTAACAACTTTATTCCCACCTCCACACACAGACACACATGTGTGAACATGTGCATACAAACACATGGCCTTACCACGCTCAGAGGAAACACACCAAAGAACCAGCCCTGGCTGTGCACAAGAAAGTTTTCCTTAGCTGTTAATGCACTGGTTATTTTAACTCTGCCCTCTTGATACACATGAATTCTGCTATAGTTTTCCTTGCATATAACCATGTCCCAGTAAGACAGATCATAAAGAGCTTATCCTCCAGTACATTAATATTTTAGGCCAATTCTACTCAGAGAGGTTTGTGCAGCTAAAGTAATCTGCCTCATAGGTTGTTTTTTGTCTTCTACAATTCCAGGACATATATGAATAAAACAAGGACCCCACCATACAAAGGGTGGAGCAAGCAACTGCAGATGAATACACTGTTCAGTGGGTGGTCCAAGCATGTCTTAGAAAGAAAGCCCATAAAACTCCTGCTGTCTTCCTGGTGTTAGCTTACCATTAATTAAGACACTTATTAAGATTAGCAGTTACACAGCCCTTTGGATTCAATGTGCTCTGCAAACATTGCTTTTTACAGCACATACTCACGGCTGACACATTTCAGATGGTTTAAAGGAGAACAAGGAAAGCTCTGGTCTGAGATGGTGGTACGAAGACCTGGTCAGCTGATGAGGAGGCAAAAGAAGTTGCCCTATCACAGTCTCTCAGCCCATTCCACCTGAACCACAGTTTCTATCATGTTTAAACCTTCCTCCGTATTGACCTCTGATCCACTCAAATTTTCTTATCCTTGAGAAAGGAGAAGTTTTATTCTTTTGGAATTTCTCCTTGCATGCCCGTTTCCTCTCAAACTCTTCCATATGGTCCCAAGACACACGCTGGCCTCTCTGACTCAGTGTTCCTCCTCAGAAGCACATTAAACAGTCATGGCCTTTCCATAATACAGGAGAGCAGCAACAGAAGTTTGCAAAGTCAAAATAACAGTTATTCCTATCAGGTCTCAGGCATCTCCTCCTGGCCCTACCAGAACTCTAACCAGCACAGGGATCCAGATCTGGTGTCTGCTGCAATTCCCTGCATGGCAGCTTCACGTTCCCACCAGACATCAGCACTTCCCTCCCCCCCCCCCACACCAAATCGGGCTGCACCTGCTGACTCCTTCACAGAACTGAGGGTCCACCTCTTGCTACTGCATTTAAAAGCGTGGTTAGGAATTTGCTTGGAAGGGAGCCTAAGAAAACGGAAAACCAGATGTACACCGGAAACCCAAGCTCCACAGCAGCAGAGAGCAAACCCTGCTACTTGAAAAGCTCAGGTACCTGACGTGTTGTCTGAAGAAGAGCAATGGCACACCCTACGTTCCTCTTCTTCTTCTTGCTTCCCCTTACCTAGAGCATCAGGTATGATCAATACAAGCAAGGAAATAGTTGCCATTTTACAATTCAAAATGCACAATTTGCCTAAAGCCAGAAGGAAGCTTGTGTCAGAGCAAAGATGTGAATCAATAAACTTTGTCCTGGAGATTGAACCATTACCTCATCCCTGTCAGAAATAAAGACATGGGTAATTCAGCCCTGAGGTACAGGAAGGAACATATCACTGGGCTTTGCTGTCATGAGGTGACTAGCATCCTTAGAATGAACCTCTCTGACACCTGTTTGTTCAGAACAAGTAGTATCTCAGGTTTTAAGGGCATCTTACTCCTCTCTCTCACAGAATGCTACCTGCATTGCAAGCAGCTGGTATTCCCAGTAGCATACTGGACATGTTGGAAATCCAAGCAAAACCCCACAAGGAACCTACCTGACACATCATCTTCTTGCTCTTCTACATATATTCCAACCTCACAAGTGCTTCCAGAAAAAATAAATGTGCCAGCGGGACAACATGCACCCACATATATATCCACAACTGAACTCCATCCATCCTTATTATCTCACCATGCAAAAGTGAATTGAAAAGGCCAGATATGTAAAAGACACTGTCCAGAGTCAGAAACAGACAGAAGCCGGACCAAGTGATGGTTTTTCAGCTCCCCATCAGCAGTATGACTGCAGGGAAAGCAGGAGGCACCTGCGAGCTGGTGACAGCTCTCCTGAGGGTCAGCACAACCAGCACCAGCACAAACCAAAGCAGTGACAGGCCTGTCCTAATTTGGGCCACAGCTGTAGGACTTCCCCAGGTCTACATCAGAAGGGAAGTGATACAAGTCCCAAGTCTGCTCAGGAGGCAACTGCAAAACAGTGACTACTGAATGCTGCAAAGCAGAACATGCCAGCCTGTGCCTACACCCAAACACATCACGTGTGGAGTCAATTATATGCACTCGGGAGCTTCTGAACATGGGTTTACAAGAGCGAGAGCCACGGTTTCCACACTGCTTCTTAAACATTTACAAAGTTATGTCACTTTAAAAAGGTTTATAAAATTTGCAACTAAACATATGGAGCAGAAGGGGTTTTAGAAACAGGGTGATACGAAGCCTTTCTCCCCAGCTGCATTTTAAAAATTTAAGAGCCATTATATAATTTCACCTTGAAAACTTTACTCAGCAGATATTTTATACAGATGATGAAAATGTTAGTCAAGGAATGACAGGAGAAATAATATCCCACTCCCACAGTGACCTTACTTAGGGGAGACTGGCATGACATGTAATATCAAGGTTTCTTAAAGATACTAATTACAGACATTAATATCCAGGGGAAAAATATCATCCAGTCAGATGTCACTGGTTTGTAAAAATATTTAATATGAAACAGTGTTTGTACAACACTGAAATAATCTGATAATTAAAATGTACATATTCTTTCACTTAGTGTGGGTGGACCAGGCAGCCAACTGCATTGTTTGTGAGATTCACTGCAAGGCAATAATAATTAGATTTATTGGTGAAGCATGTTTTGAGAAGAGCAGAAATTGAACTCCAATTCAGTGCATGCTTCCTACTCATAATTCTGAGCTTTAGAGGGGCTCATATCATAATTCAAGCCAGGATTTAAGTTCTTTCTGTTTAGCTTGCTAATTGCTGGATTGTAATGACTGCACTGGAACCAGTTCCCAAGGACTTCAGAAAACTAGGGATTTGCCTCTGGGTCTCATTTGGCCTCTCTCTGGGAAGAAGGCTTTTATAGTTCCCCCAAACACACACGGACCCGTTAAACAGACATGGTTTAAAAAAATGGCAAACTTGCTGACAGCTGAGCTGCCTCATGGGGGTTTCAACTTTGTTTATGGGAGGTCTAATGTAGGAGTTCTCAGCCTTGGGATCCTCATCAGATTTAAGGAAATTCATGACCATCCTCCCTTTGTTATGGCCAACAAAGCACACAGTTCAAATCAGGTTATGGAGTAGAAACACTGCTCTAATGAGAATGTTCAGCCATCAAAGAAATTTCAAAAAGAGTAAGGGACTTAAGAATTTCAAATACCTGAGTTGGGCATCTCCATCCTTCACATAACAACAATTTCGGGGTTTTTGCAAAGGAGACAGAGATGAACATGGCACTGCTGTTGCACATTTAAATCCAAGATCTGTACAAAGCCAGTTTTCTCTGTCAATTTTTCCCTCATCTAATCTACTTACATACCATATTTTTCTTCTGCAGAGATCACAAACATCCTCCACAATAATTTCTGAGAAAAAAATTAGACAGTTTCTGGGAAGTAGAAAGCAATACTGATAAATGGCTGCTTTTGATACAGGCTTCTGAAAGAGCTGTATGTACCACATGCAATTTGGGGGCAAGGGCACTTCTTGATCTCCAACAAGAAATCACAAGGAATCTCTGGGGAAGGAGAAGGAGGGAGAAGACACCTTCACCTACGTAATTACAGCAGGCATGGTTTTGAATCCTTTAAGGGAGTAAAATGTCAAGAAAAACAACTATCTAAATACAGAACACAATTCTCATTCCCCATTTACTAATTCAATAATGAAGCATGAAGGCATATTCCACAAATATTCTTGTACATGAGCAGAAGAGAACAAAAAGCATCCTAATTTTCTTTTTCGCTTTTCCAAATGGCTTGAAAGATCTCGCCATCAGTTATGATAAACTCATAGTTCCTGCACAAATGCTGGTTTTCCTAGCTTACTCCAGCATAATTTTCTTTCCCCTCCTCTGCTCTCTCACTATACCAAAGCAACAAAAGAAGGATGTTAGAAATTTGTTTCACATTTAGAAGACAAAAAACCACAGATATAAGTAAAGGAAAGAAGAATTCCCAGACAGTAAATCATGCCAGACAAACTTTGACACACTATAAACAAGTGTTCTCCTCTTGTAAAGGTTCCAAAGACTTTTCTAGGTTTTTTGCTTCTTTGGTAACACTTTCTAGCCAGAGGGAAAAACTTCTCACCTCACAGAGGTGGTTTTGGTAAACAGTCTCATTCCCAATTCACCTGGCAGTTTAGTACAGAGATGAATCTCTACAACCGGTACTGCTGTATTTTTAGCATCATCCTGTCTGACTTTAAAAACTGCATTATTTCAAAGGGATTGTGGGGAAGAAGGGGAAATCCTTCATCACTATGCAAGAATTAATATTCCCTGTATCCTGGGATTCACAGACATTTAACTATAAATGACCTTGAACCAACACAGAAAGATGACAGTGAGCCAGCAATTGAGAACTCTAGAAATAGTTGTTTTGGTGTTAGCCTTCCACTGAATTCAGAGATTTCTGTGAATCCCTCAGCATGAACATTATTCCCCTAAGACATTTACTTCTCTTAACAGGAGGACCAATTCTCTCCCTTTTCTTTTACCTCATATTTAGCAAATTAGAGCATTGTCATTAAGCAGCTTCCACTACTCCCTCTTAAAAGTACCCCTTAAATTCTAAGATCTATAAGCATATATTTGTCCTTGCTAATTTTGACAAACACCTCAATTCACACTTTCTGTCAAGGAAAGAGAGTTAAGCCTGAAAGTAATTATATAGCCCACCTAGGTATTCTGCTTGACAGCCAGGCATCTTAGGAAATTTCCATTTTTTGTACTATCTACAGCATACAGGCAAACTCCCTTCTAATCTTTCCTTTGCGCCAAACGAAACCAAACTATTGAATATCCCCCAGCTAGCTGACCTTTGTAACACGATCTTTAACCAATGGATGTTCAATATTTTAACTTTCATTCCCCAGCAATGCTATTTAAGGAGCCATCTGAGGCCTCTGCTGCTCCCAAGGTTCCTGCCTGCAATACAAAGAGAACTGTACTTTTTTTATGCCAGTTGCCTAGCAACCAGCCTAAGCTTTTGCAAGGAAACCAACAGAAGGAACAGCCTAAATCATAAAATTTGTCTGCTGTTGCTGCAGAATTATGTATTAAATATATTTATAACTTTCCTTCTAACCTTCTGGAAAGCTGTATGTTGGCAGTACAGGCATGGCTGAGTCAAACTTGAAGCTCCTCGAAGCACTCAGAGACATCTGCTTTTGCTGCACTGTTTAAATAAGGGGAAGATTCCTTTTTTTTTGGGTGCAACAAAGATATGAGAAGCTCAGACATTAGCTTGTCGTTACTTGGCTATGACCAGTATGTATTAGCAACTTGCTAAGGGCTCCAAAATCGGAGTTCATTGCTGTGTAAGACTGGTTTCAAAACCCTAAAAATGCTGCCAGAACAAGCCCTGGGCAAGGCTGCAGCATCTCCAACTGCTGAGCAGCCCAAGGGAGCACAGTGACACTGCAAGATTAGCTCTGGGAAGAGCTGGAGCCTGCTCCCTCAGAGACACAGCTGAATGACATATGCCAAGGAGGATGTGATTATTTTCCCATGTATAACACAAGACACCGCTTGAAGCGTTATGTGATTAAGAAAACCATTCAGGTAGACAAGAATGACTATTTCTTCCTCTTTGCCTTTAAGATGAACAAACACAATGGGTATGAGTGGAAAGGAGCACTTTGTGTAGTTGAAAGCTGCTTTATCTGCCTGGTTTTGCAAGGTACCATGCTTGGAGCTTATATTCCCTACTGCCAAGCCTATCAATCTATCTATATGGTAAGGTTGACCATTGTTCCTATGTTGTCCTCAGTATGGGCTAGCAGGGGCTGGGGGAGATGAGCAACAATGCAACTGTTTCTGAAGTCACACAATTGCTGTCCTCAAGGCAAGCACTGGGCTGACAGTGTTCCCAGGGGCTGGAGAGCTTCGTGCCAGGCACCCCAGGAACACATTAGCAATACAAGGCCTGCTGAGCACAGCCCTTGCCTCCAGGTACCTGCTTCCAGCTCCACTGAACTCTCATAGAAGCTTTTCCCCACAGACCCTTTAATTGTTCCTGAGCTCTTCTTTAGTCACTTTTTGATGCACTTCATCCCCTCAGTGAGTACACAGTATGAGGGGTAAAAGCAGATTATCCTCTTCTAGCAGATGCTCCAGGCTTCCTTCAGCGGGCCTAAGGCTATATTGCTCTCCACCCCTCCTCTCAAAAACCACACATCCTAAAGCTCTTAATTCACTAACCGAGCTGTGGGGGGTTTGGGGGCAGAAACATTAAACACGAGCATGAAAATGTTTCTATGCACTCCATACACCACCAACAATAAACATTCACTGGACATGAGAGATTAAGACTCATGAGAGTTGAATGGCTCAGTTAGGGCACCCAGCACTTTTAGACAAAGTAGATTCATTGTTCACAGAATAATTTCACAGCTATCCTTGAAGAATGCCTCCCTCACTACCCTTAGGAAAACAGCAAATCATTGTCACTAAATATAAATCTTGTCTCCTTGGGTAGTAGATAGAAGAGAGGCATCAGTGTTGCCTCATGTTGTTCAAGGCACATATTTTCACAGTTTATCTTTACTTTAAGCAGTGTGACAGGTATAAAAGACACTCACAATGCAGATCTAGAAGACTTTCTTAAATACTGTAAATTTAACCTAGAACCCACTCACGATGCACTCTTGAGTCTCTACTCCCAAATAGTTGCAGTGACACTTTGGAACACCAAGGCTAGGTCCCACGTGAGGGTATTAGGTGTAGAAGGAGACAGAAATCTGAACAGGGAACATGTAACTGATCCAACTGGTCCAAGGCCAAGGAAATGCTTATGAGTGCACAAGGACCCTATTTCCCATCCCTTGTGCTTGTAATACATCTTCTAGACACCATGCCAATTTTGCCTCCAACTTCAGAAATGTTGGTGGAACTACCCTATTCTGCAGGACAGCTGTGTGCTGGTAACCTGCACGACCTCCCGTGGCAACTGTTTAGCTGGAAAGCAGCAGCAGAGAACAGGTCTGCCCCAAGCAGCTCTCTCTCTCTTCACCACTGTGACGACTACAAAGACTGCTCTGTAAATGAGAGTTTGGTCCTTCCTTTCCCCATGCTGCTGAATATTGGTCACTTTTTCAAAATCTTGAGACAAACAGATGCAACTGTCTGCACTCATTTTACTCTGGCAGCAGGACAGTGGCTCATCTCACTGCCTGAGGACTCTGCCAGATGGCATCCGGCTATCATACCACTCGCCAATCAAGCTCCAGCCTGTCCATGCACGGCAGCAGAGCCAGGGAGCTGCTATGCCCACTCAGCCTCTAGCTGTTGTGTTACCACATTGCCAAGGTTATTACCAGCAGAAGCAACTTAAAGCATCTGTGAAGAACTCAGCATTCAGTTTTCCAGCACCACAAGAACAAGGGTACTGCATTAGACTAATTCAAACCTCTTTTGCCTATCCAGAACTGCCCTTGGTGACACAGGACAACTCTCACCATGTCTTTGCCATTGTCTAGGCTTTCCCAGCATTTCATCTAAAATTGCCTACATAAGTCTTCCAAATGCAATGGTGGATTTTAGTAATTTAAGCATACATGCCTTCTTTGTTCAGAGAATATACAGCTCAGTATAAAAGGCATTTCTAAGAACGGGTTAAAAAACAACTAGACCACACCATCTTTCTCATTATGCAAGCTGTTGAGAAACACAGGGAAGTGAAATTGCTGTTACTCCATTATTTCCACCACTTACATGAATAAAAGACAGACAGGAAGGTTATGCTTCTCTGAGTTTTTTCATTCAGTGTTTCCAGGAGCCCCAAGGCCTGTAGGAACCTACTGAAGTGATGTGCCTATTTTTGTTAAGACACACACTTTTCAGAATAATGTGTAAACTCAAGCCTATATGCAGTAATGAGCCTAGGTGGCTGGCTTGACATTCAGACTGATCACTTGTAAAAAATGACAAATCACCATTTGGCAATTTTTTGGCTGGCAGAGGAATAAACTACTTTGAAATTCGACTTAATTGACTTAATTTGAAGATGAATAAACAAAATAAAAGTAACACTAGTCAAATTCAGTGTAGAATAGAGGGCAAGATAGGATTTTACAGCACTTTCAAGAAGGTCAAAGTTTGAAAATCCTAAAAATATGTTAAAAAAAAAAGATAAACCAAAGTTTACAGCATTTACAGCTTGATAGAACTGTTCCTGCTGTGCCCAGGATTTATGAGCATGATTTGCTGTACTGCAGAACGAGTAATGCTGCAGGATGTGAGATTTCATTACCAAGAAATGAGATCAGGAATTGGCTGTGACTGAGACAGGTGAAAACAGATCTTTACCTATAAAAGCTCAAGTGTACTCTGCATTCTGCAGTCTAGACAGACGACACTGTTTTTTCATCAGTTCTTTCTGCAACACTGGAGCACTTACTTTTAAATTAACTCTGTCCTGCTATCGAGCTCCAAAGCAACATAAAAATGTATGCCACATTACCCATTAGCAAGATGACGCATTGCAGAGTATACGACAGGAATCCTCAGGGAATACTTTGGGATTAGAAGCGAAACACTGCACAGATGGGACTGCTGGGTAAGGGAATTCCCTCTGACCTATATAGGGCTCAGAACATTTAGAGCTTTCACATCAATAGGCAAGATTAGGACATTTTACCTTGTAAATATTTCAAGTACAGGCAAAAAGAAATGACATACTCGAAAATCTGAAAAGATAGGGCAGTTACAGAGATGGATACTTGTGTTGCTCTTTTTTTTTTTTTTTTTTTTTTTTAAGTACCAAATATTAAGTAATTTCTAGGGAAGTTGAAGAGGTATGCAAACATATAGGGACAATGACAGAACTGCCATGCAAGTTATTAGAAGGTAAAGATGAGGCTGCATTTCTAATCACCATACTAATCTACGACTGAACCACAATTATTCTCTGGATATACTAGATTTGCTTTCCAGCACATTACTAGAGCTACAGCATTATCTGCTGTTGATAAACAGGTCACACAACTTGTAAAAAGCCGATAAAGCTCCCAGACAAGCCCTGTGTTTATGGGAAGATACTGTGTCTTTCCATCACAGCCTATGTAGTCATTGTTGTCCTCAGCATCAAGAGATCAGGTATCCAGAGGATTTGTAAAGACACAGAGGGCAGGACTGTGCTAACTCCAGCTGAATGCCAAGGAGAGCTGGACATGACTTGAAAACCCCCCACCTGACACAGGCCAGTGCAAGGTATTAGCACCATGTCACCAAGCTCATTGTTTAAGTATTCCATTAGTAGCTGCAGGTTTCCTTATACATGATTGAGTCTAGCCATTGTTTTCATACTTGGAATTGGATTTTGAAATGCTTGTACTGAACTTCTATAGAAATCTGCAAGGCTCTTTCTGTCTAAATATCTCCCTTCAGCTCCCTGTTGATCTAGTATGTGTTGCCGAAGCTTTGGTATCTCATAAATCAGCTATATCTGTTCTATTCAAAAAGAGACAACTGTAGAGTTCCACAACAGAGTCAACAGTGTGCAAGGCCCCACCAAGTACACCCCTGGTGCCTCACAGAGGTGTCACTACATATTTGCCCAGGGTGTTCCACAGATGCCCAATGATGCACGCTCCACAAAACCTCCACAGGGCAATCTTTTTCCAGTGTTCCACTATCCTTTTTTGCCTCTTAATAGGGCACGTGAATATGTGTTGCTGCAACTGGAAGCCATCACATCTCATCCTAACCACCACAGACAAGATTAACCCCTTCTTCTAAGAGCTCTTGAAGACTTGTTTCTCTTAATCATTTCAATCTCTCCACAGTCTTGCTTACTATACCCTTAGCCACATTTGATGCTCTTTATTAGTCTTTCTCTTGTCATTTTCTTCAAGTATAATGCTTAACAACTCACAGTCTTCCAAGATAAGGCCTTGCCTACGCTCACAGAAGTCAAAGAATCCCTTCGGGCATCTTCCAAGCTTTGCAGCCACTTATACACCACAAGATGACAATTTCTGTACAAAAGCATATCACTGTAGATTCATCTCCCATTTCTATGCCAAAGCCACTGTTTCCAGCTCAGCTTATAGCCATAAAAGGCCAGTAGTACCTGCAATTTGCCAGATGACTGCTAGTTGGGGGTCTCCATGGATTCCTGTACACTCCATGGGCACAGAATATATGACCACATTAAGTGGTCTACCAGTGCATAGCATCTATTTGCTCATACCTTCCAAAAGCATATGTGGAGACTCCAGAAAGAACAGGTTAGGTTTTGTACCATCTACATTTCCTACAGTAAGTCCACTCTTTTAATACTAATAAAAAAAAAACTCGTGCTGCCACTACCTACCTTTCACAACCAGATTTCAGCCATTGCAATGGTTTATTGATAACTTTGACAAATATTATACTAATTTTAAAACAACACTTATGCTAAAACACGACCATTCCAATATTCACACATCATTTTTCTAAAGTATATTTTGCACCAAGCATTTAAAAAATATTAAACCTTGCAAGCTCTCTATTACAAAACATTAACATTTCCTTGATTATATGAAGAAACCACAGCTTATGTCAACTGCCCAAAGACACAGAGTGAGTTGAGTTTTAGACGTCAGTTCTTTCTTCTAAGCACACTTATGTTGAACCTGCAGAGAATGGATAGCTGTATAACACTTTGCAACCCGCAGCGATGCACAAAATGCATTTCCTCCCCAATAATGAGAAACGAACACGACATGGAAAGAACGGCACTCAACACCAAATGCATGCACCTGACCACAAAGTGCAATCAGAGACAAAAAGGAGAGCACTGTCCTTCAACATAGTTGCCTGATGGCCCTTAGTCCCACAAAATACATGGATCTGCACATTCAAACAAGTAATCTAGATACACTCTGCCAGAGGAAAATGTGCCCTTTCTAAGTCCTTCGGTTTGAACCTTACCTTTCCACAAGCTACCATGGACAGGGCAAGCTGGTACCAGAGGTGAAACTCATCAAATGCAAACTTCATGGCTCTCTCCAAGCACTGAGAAAGAAATTATGGGAGAAATATCAGAATTTTCTTTATTTATTTTTCTCAGTATACGTTCCATCAAGACTGCTGCTTGGGCCAGGAAATAATCTGTTGTGCTCCAGGACTCAGGTGGATTTTTTTTTTTGGTGTGCTTTTTTTGTGTGTGGGGGGGTTATTTGTTTTTGTTTGTTTGTTTGTTTTTAAGACATCATTTTCCTCTTCTCAGTTAATGAGACTTGCTAGCATACACCGTCACTTCAAATGGCAGCCACTTTGTTCAAGTGCCCATATGTCAACGTCAAACAGTTCTGTGTGCACTTCAGGCCTGTGCTGCCACAGGTCTGTGGCTTTTTCTACTAATTGCCAACTGGTGTGCTGCACTTTCACGTTCCCCATGAAGCCCCTGCAAAGAGGGGCTTTGCCAGCACGTTTCAAGGGGCAGCTGAGGCAGAGTGTGGAGGAGGTACCTCAGACAGCATCACATACTGCCCTCTTCTGCCCAGCGTGATGCTGAGGAGGTCGTAGACCGCAGAGGCATCCTGGAGGCTGACGGCTCGGTCATCCCGCTGCTCTGGGGCTCGGCTGATCACTGCGTCCCGGTTCGCCTGGGCAAAGACATGAATGAAGCATTAGACTCCAAAAGAGTAAAGAGAACTGACTCCTCCATAGCAAGTTACACTCATCAGTCCTAGCATTTTGTTTAATATCATTTCAATATATTTTTTTCTTGAACTTATCCCAACATAAGGAAGGTGCTTCCACAGAGGCACTTTATATCCACATACGGCGAACTCAAGAAGATAGCTGTACGTACAGAAAGGAACTGCTAGAAATACCTCATCTGGATTTGTGTCACAGAATTAGAGCATTATGAAACAGACCTACCAGAGCCCATTTCCTCGATAATTAGAAATTCAAGGCCATCCTTAAAACATCTTCCTTATTTCCTCAATAATTAGAAATTCAAGGCCATCCTTAAACCATCTTCCTTATTACTTCAATTGCCTGCAACTGCAATAACTGCTTCCATGGTTGATAATTTATCTTTTCTGTCCACACTTGATTTCTTCATAATTGTATGTGTTTTCGTTGTTCTTTTCTGCTACTCACTTTTCATTTTTTAATTTGAGCAAGTTGCCTAAGTAATCAGATTCGTCTGTCATCAATTTAAAGCAATTAGAGGTTTGAGCAATGCAATACCAGTTGTTTTTTTTTTTAAATATATGTGTTAATTTTGCTAATCTATCAGTGCATTACTTGGCCTAGATCAGGAAGAAACACTACTTTTGACAGAAAATGATCAGTTTAGGTATTTGTGAGGATGTCCCAAAAGTACCCCATGCCACAGACTCAGATTTACCTTAAGATCCCAGCCCTTCGTGCTTTTCTGAACACAAAGGGAAAGATTACAATCCCAGAGTAAACCGAAATGCCCTGCTAATTTCCAAAAGCAGAGGACCTCACCCAGACTGTCCAGCCTCTGAGAGAGGCAGTGCTAGATGCCACCGAGCCCTAGCACCTACTGACAGCACAGACACACTACCCTGGGCTCCTCAGCTGAAAGGGGTGCAACATCAGACACTCAGGTCTAGACATCTAAAAGATCAGAAAAATTAAGAAAATTGCCAGCAGTTTCACCTCAGGCAAAGACAAACAAAATGTTCCCTCCCTGAAACAGAAAGGTTATGAGATTTATTTTATAATACTTACTACTATAATCTTACATCTATTTCTTTCTAATTGTAGGGAGATTTTTTTTTCCTAAAAAGGTTAAACATGGGAATTAAGTGTAATAAAAATTTCCAGAATATGCAGCCCTTAAAGCCCACGCATACTTCATTATGATTAAGCTGCAGCTGTTTCATCATGATTTTATCTGTGTAATGCCCCAGTTCCAAGCACTCTTCATCACAGCCTCCAGCCGAGACTGCAAACACAATTACTGACAACTAACACAATCACAACCAAGAGCTAAATGGTGACCACAGTTAAAGGCAAGCTGACAGATCAGACTGTCTAGTATTTGCACAAATAAACTTACACCAACTCCTGCAGCCACAAAAGTATTTTCCCTTTTCATGCTACTGCAAAAGACATAATTTGTGATTTAAAAAATAGTTCAGAACAGTAGGTTGTATGAGAGAGTGAAACCAATTTCAAAGAGATAATCCTGTTGCCACAGTACAGGAACACAGCTTGATTACCTTTATTACCAGAAATAAATAAGAATAAAAAAAATAGATGTTTAAGCTCTGTTTGGATTTAACACAAGACTGCTACTTTAAAAGGAAAAAAGGAGTTAAAGGCATATACCAAAGGATCCTCATTGCCAAGTGAATCCTCCTACGTAGATACAATAGCACTAACAATTTTTTCTGCACTGGTTACATTTTTCTGACAATTGTTTGTAGAAAACAGCTACTGAGATAGCACCCCCATGCTCTGTAATCTCATCATCAACCTCTTATTAAAGTCAGCTATAGCCAGATGCTTTTTTGGGTATTGATATAGTAGTAAGCTATGATTTTTCAAGTGGATCCATTAGAACAGACAGAAAATTAATAAGAACTGATGACTACACGTTAAGTTCTGCCACAGATACTGGTACTAGAGGGAAGAATGCATCTCAATCCTGCAAAAGCAGGAATACAGGACATATTACAAGGATGCAACTTTCTAAAATTGCAGTCATACTGAACATAGTGTACATATCATACTTAACCCAAGCAGCCAGCAGTTATAAACAACATATGCATAGGCATGATGAATATTCTTTCCATGAAGGTCATAAACCTGAAGATTTTGTTTAAGCTTTCAAATCTCAAAGCCATAGGTCATCTCTGCAAATTATCACTCTCTATGCTTGCATGCACAGAAGTTGCCACTGGCAAATTCATCATTACTTCTTTTTAACTTTTTTAATGCTGACTCTATTTACAAGTGCTAATTCCAGCTGCTCTAAAAAAAAAAAAATTAATCAAGAAGAGCCTACACTATCACAGAGACATAAAAAAACAACAAACCCCAAAACCAAAAGGTGCAAACCTCCTAAGAAACTAACTGAATGGTAGCAAGAATATGGAGTGTGTCTAACACAATAATGTAAATACCAAGCCAAGACTCAAGGTATCATTTACTACTGCAGTGTTACATACAGGAGGGCAAAGAAGGGAATATGAATTTCTATTTCCTGAAACCCACTCAGGGAAACTGGCATGTTTCTGTGGCCTGCCTCACAGAGAAGGAAGTATGCTGCAATCCAGACAACTATTAGAAGGGAGGGTTTTTTGTCTTTACCTATGGTTATGTTTTTGTAAATGTTAAGTTTTATCAGTGAGAAATCGTGACAGTTGATGGTACAGAGGATTTGTAAAGTTACTGCAACACAGCATACACCAGTTCTGCTGGATGGGGAATTTTACTTAGTGAAATGTACAGAGATGTTTCATTTTTCATTTAAGAATGCAAAAATTCTAAGCTATTTACACCAACATTTTTTCAATACCTGTATTTCTGTTGTTTCAGACACTAATTTTCCTGAATGCAAATGGAAAAAGGTTATTTGTAGAACACTGGTCTCAAGGAGTATACCAATAACATAAGTAGCAATTTCAATTTGTCCTACCACATTACTTCCTCCTGCACTATAAGCAGCAGTAAAACACAGCTACAAATACATTTTTTAACACTCCCAGCATGACTATTCCCTTTAAGCTATTCCCATTGTCACACAGGCATGCCTCACAGCACAAAAGCTGGATGGAGAGAGATGATGAGTCACACCATCAAAAGAACCTCTTTTCAAGACTGTTTTGAGGGATGGAGAAGGTCACTAATGCTACCAATATAAGTTTCACCATTGGGAGTTAGGGTAACTTGCATTATACAGAGCAAAAATATACATGCCCCTTTATCTGAGGTACTCCTAGGTAATCAAGCAACCCAGAGACACATCGCATTTTTATGTTTTGGGATGCATTAGGCACAGTTAGCTGTGCATGTAGTGGCTCTGACATTACACCAGTCCTATCTGGGGAGATTGGACACATTTCATAGTCAGCCCTGATACAGGACAGCGAGCATCTTCAGTCCTCCCTTTCCACAAGCCAGCAACACAGCCCATCTGCAGGCCACACATCCCCAAAAGGTTCCAGCCCAGGCTGGTACCCCTGAGCTAACCAGCATTCAGCCACTGTGTGTCTCTGCACCATGCCAGACACCCAGACAGGTGTTCAACCTGACAGGGCACAGAATCAGCTGGGGTTCATCAGGGCTTTTCAGGCCTGGCTCCAAACCACACCAATATCACCATATGGGACTTTCAGACCTATTCTGGCTCTGAGAGCAGGGAAGAGATCTGCCTTCCTGGGCATCTGCAATGTAACTAACAACTCAGCAGAGCTACAGACAGCTGGTACCTTCCTATCCACATAGACAGTATTCTTACCTGCAAACTAGATAAGCCACCTATCCACAGAGGATTTGCTGTACATCAACAACCCTTATTTATGGCATGTTTACTCCACAAAGAAAGGAAAAGAGCCACAGCAAATCCAAACAGCCATTACTTCAGCAGTTATTACGCATGCAGTTACGCTGCAGAAAATTAAATTTTACCACAGTACAAAGATGTGCTTCTTAATAAAATGTCAAACAATCATATGAATTACAATAGAGCATATTCCATGTAGCAGCCCCTTCTCACAGCAATTAGCTACGAAGTATCCTTTAATTGCTCACTTTGAAACATGGCTCCCCCTGCTTTCTTCCAAAGAAGAAAACGAAAGCAATTAAAATCTTTACTAAGTGCCTGCTGCCTGCCCCCTAATTCATGGGCATTCGAATGTTTAACTTGTGTCTTTCCATAATAGACATAATTGCCAGATTCACTGCAACCCATCTATACAGAACGGCAGCATGTTTTACACAGTGTACTGTAATAATGTAATTGGTGTGATTCAATACTAGCATTAAGAGAGAAAAACAAACACTATGCATGTAAGACTGACAACAGGCCTTTGAAATCATGCAGTTGATGCCTTTACTGCTAAGAGCTGAAAAATATTTAGCCCATATCCTTTGGGTCTCTGTTCTGGCTGTTCTGCCTGTACTGCCAACAAAATGAATGAATTCCTCACAGTGGCAAGAGCCTATGCAATGGAAGAAGCTACGGACTTCTCGCTTTAGTTACTGATCATCTCTCTACAGCCTTGAAGGCTTCCTTCACCAATATATGCAAAGAAAATATTCAGGGTTGACTGCAAAGCTGCTGTGAAAATGAGAAGTAGATTGAACAGGGAGGACACACCATGCCCCAGGAACTCAACAAAACTCCTCTCACAGAGATAACATAGCTTGTTCCACTTCAGACAGAAGCACAGAGAATGAAAACTTACCCCCTTGTCAACTATATGGCATCTGTCTCGTTTCTGGTAAGCAACAGACCACAAGTTACTGGTGCCCAATTCAGATGTCTCAGCAAAATAGCCTATTATTATTGCTTAACAAATATGACCATATAGATACATCTTTTATATTCAGGTGTATTTTAATGCCTTGTACTGTAACAGAACTAATTCTGGAAACATCACTGAATGCAAGATAGACATACCCACCCATCCAGAACCACCCAACAACCCCACACATAAGGAAGACAGTCAGAAAGTAAGGATGTTTGTTTATGGATACTGTCTTGCAGTAATCTGGATTTAGAGAGCTATCTTCCAAGAATTTACATCCTCCTTGCAAGTTTGGAAACAAGACTTCCTACTGCAAAGCAGAAGAAAAAAAGCTCTCTACTCTGTCTCAAGTAACTCACGTTAGAACTATTTATTCAAGAGGCAATTAACAGAGGTAGTGTATTTCTCACCAGAAACATCCTGCAATCCATCTCTGCAGGTCCCAAACACTTAGCTTTGCCTTGCAAACCAGTTAAAGAGACAGTCAGATTTGCTATTGTAAGTGCACAACTGTGATTTGGCAGGAACCACCAGAGAGGGCAATCCCATCCCCAGTTGTCTCAGCTGCCATAGTCTGACAGCCCTCAAGAAAATACTTGTGATGGTCATCTAGCTGTTGTATCATCACTGGGCTCGGCACCACTCAAAAATAAAAAACAAACAAACAAACCCCACAACCTATAAAAGCAACAAGAGATTATTCTCCTTTGCCAAGATTATTCTCCTATAGAACTAGGAAATGTAGAGCTAACAGGTTTTAATTATTTCTGTGCTTAAAAATACATGAGTTTAATCTTATTCTGTTAAAGGCATGCTCACAGCCACAAGTTTGTTCTCACCAGTAAAAAGAACAGGACAAGTCCTAGTATCTTACTTCCCCCTCACCATCTGTTCCATGCTCTCAGGCTCTCCAAGGTCAAATCGCCTTTAGGGATTCAAATCAGAGATAAGATGGGAATGACATTTCTAATCTTTGTTACACAGGCACAGAATTTATTAGTTTTGGATACAAGGAGCTTCGTTTCCAGTACAAGTGAAGTGAATACAGAGCCAAAAAAAATAATCCATATTACCTGGTATGTTTGGTGGATCGCATAAGCCAAAATCCCCTGTTGTAAGAGCCAGCACTGAATAAAGGGATTTCAGATGATACACTTCGAGAGGGGAAGGTTTCTAAGTGTAAACGAAGAACTTTTTCTTTTGGGTTTTTTTTGTGAGGGTTTTTTTGGATTTTTTTAACCTCAAAAGTAAACACAAGAAGTAATAGAAAGTGTTCCATTCCTGGCTCTGAGAAACTTCTGGTTAACTTTATGGGCAGGACAGTCAATTCTGAATACTCTTGAGAACGGCTATGAAAATAAACAAAGCTGCAGCTAGGGGTTAGTCACGCCAAACCTCCTCTGTGTACACCCTGCAGTTCAAAGCACAAGGGTCCCTGATGGCGGAACCAGTACCATTCCCACTGGTAGTGTAATGCAGAGAAACTACACTGCAGCAGGTCACGATATGTCCTCAGTTCTCCTCACAAACACAGTTATCACTGGTTTAGCTGGGTTGAATGCAGCAAGAAAAGGACTAATGGTTTAAAAATAGGCCAGTCCATTTTTTTCTAATATGTGATAGGAACGCATCATTCTACTGCAGTCTGAGCTTGTAAAGGCTGTCACCAGCTGGCCTGCTCGGCCTGAAGAAGAGCATTTTCCTCCTCTCACAAACACAGCCCATCCTTGCCATATCTTAGGCCATGCAAAAGGAATGATATTGTAGCAAGGAGGCCACAAACCCCTCTAAAAGACCACCCTAACTGTGGCAATCTTCAGGCTGCCTGACTTGTTTCACTAGATTCCTTCATGAGAACTCTGCAGCCAAAGACTGTGACTAAATAACAGCTGGCACAGAGCAGGAACATTCGCCAAGCTCAACAATCAGGATAGTTCTCCTTGTTTACCCAGATGCCTCGGTTTACAAAAAAGGCTCCCATTTTTACAAGGACAGAAAGAATACAGGAGGCACCTCAGTAGAGTGTCAGGACAAAAGAGGCTACAAGCTTTCACTGTAAGTGTTAGTATACCCACAAAAGCATCTTCAAAGCTATGAAAGAAACTGCCATATTATTTCGTTATCTGAAAACCTTTTACATACTTAGGCTCAGAGGCAGAGTAAGTGAAATACTGAGGAACCCTTAACTGCCCCTTTAGAATATATTTTTATTTCATCCCACTAGAACATGCAAAGTGGCTCCCTTGCAATGCCAGGGGAAGGGATAAGAAGAAATCACAAGCCAGAACCCTGCACCACTAAGAGCCAGAGAAGGCTTGCTGGAAAATACAGTCTGTCTCACAAGAGCCTCGAGGCAATTTTCCCCTTTCCCCGTTACAGGAACAGTTCTACTACCCCATAACAACTTCTGGAGAGTCACAGAGATCCTGACAGGACAGATCCTGTCAGCTTCACCTTAGGAAGGCAAGTCAAACAGAAAAATAGAATGAATTTCAGCACCAAAATTGTCCAAGGTATATACTACTTGAAAGAGCTATCATGTTTCCTTTTCATTAAATTTATGACATATTTCCTTTGAGGTTCTCTGATGATTTATGCTCCTCCCCCGTACAACTTTGCTGTGTCCCCTCCATAGGCTGACAATTCTTCTGTCCATCCTTCCCTTAATTTTTCCCCCCTCAAACTCATTATGGAGTGGCAGAAGTTACAAACAGGCATGAGAAACAGCTGTTTGGCTTTATGGTCCTGTAAAAGAGTTACTAGAGCATGGCTGCTCTTTGTCTCTAAAAACCAGACAGGCAAGGTACCTTTCTGGTGAGTTTTGCTCTGACAGAACACAGTGTCAAGAGAGGCTAGAGAGCTCCCAGTGAGCCAACCTAATTACATACTTCTGTTTCATTTTAAGGGGCTCATAATTGTAAATACTGAAAGAACGCCTAATCCAGCCAAAATCCACGAACACCATGTTGCTTACTGGCCTACAGAAACATATCATTATCACTTGCCATTGACACTCTCTCCAGGAAGGAAAGTAGGTTTAATTCAGTTGTTAACATTATATTATTAGGGAGAGGTCTCAACTGGAAGTCTGCTTCTTTGTTAAATCATTCCATGAGCTCCAGTAGTTGTTTTTGTTAAATAAACAACTAAAACACAAAACCAAAAAACAAAATTTCAAATGAACAACAAACTTGTACATGAGAAAATTCACTAGCCTACAGCAATGCTGTTATGGAAAACATAAATAAACAAAAATAAAATATAAATTATAAATAAAATAAATAAAAACATAAATTAAACAAAATTTTCCCTTTTTCAGACCATAATAGTAAAACTACAGGAAAATATTTATGGATTGGAAACTTATGTAAGAATCAGATTGCTCCCTCTGTTCTTCACTTAGGAAGCACATCCCTGTGGTTCCTAAGTGTATATCTATACATTGGCCTGAATTTAATTTAGAACAATAAACTCATGGCAAGGCTATTGCTAATGCAAGAGGAAGACTCCGATGTTCCATTTCCCCAAAATCAGAAAGACAGTTACGTGGTTCCTGCAGTGCTCTACTACCAGATCTTCAGTTAAGTGTTTCATATGCAGCAGATCAAAATGCCTTGCATCTACTTCCAGAGAGATTCTATATATTGGAGACCACACTTAAGCATACACAAGCTTACTTATTTAACCTCAAAGTCAGCACAGCAGTCCAGTTTCTATCAATAGCATTTTTCACTGCTTTATCCATAACTTAGATACAGGACCAGTTAGTTCACCATTTTACACTATTGGATAAAACAGGGATAACTTTCATTCTCCTCAGCAGAAGAAGACTGTAGAGTTCAAGGTCCTGCAAGGCCTTTCTGACTGCAAGTCCAATCCCGGGAAAGGCTGGAGCAGCCTGTACTGTTGATGCTCCAGACCCTCATCCTTCTGCTTGAATCAACCCTGACAAGCCACACTGACACAAGTCCTTTTGATTTTAATAGAAGTGCCTATGATATTCTACAAGCCCTCACTCCACCTGCAATTATGAAAAGCCCTTATAACTGAAGAAAAACCCTTGAAAACACAAAGCAGAGGTACTGTAGAGGATTAATCTAGAAGGCACTAAAAAGCCCATTGTAATACTCAGATGTACATGATTTTTAAGTCAGCTTAATATTTTGGGGTGGTTCTGCCTCTTCAATTTCTCCCCAGATTTTAAAAGCAAACAATATTAAATTGCCATGTCCTGAAGAAGTTGCAGGAACAGGGAAGGACTTGAGCCAGAAGAACCAGACAAAGAAAGCAAAACCCAAGAAGTTTCCACAGCATCTTTTCAACTTGTCTGAAACCTGTTTAAAAGCTTCTAAGAGGGTCACTGACGCTCCAAAGTTTTGAAATCTCACTTTGAACTACAAATGACCACACTCTATTTAAAGCAAAATACACATTCCTCACACATTTTCAGAAAACATTCCTTACACATTTTCTATGTTTGTGTCTTCTCAGGACATGAAAATTATCAACTGTTACCATGCAGTTTTCCAAGCAGTTATTTTTCCTCCAACTTTGTGTCTGCTTTTTAAATGTTCTAAATAGAAGAAATCTAATTATTTCACTATATCATGAATGTTTCTGCATGTGACAAAATTCCCTGTATCACCAGCATCAGAAACTGTCAAAGATCCCTCAGGACTGAAACAGCTGAAATCTGCAGGCTAAGGCGTGTAAGCACACTACTGTATCCTGCAATGCCAGACAGTGGGTACCACCATCACGCCTGGCTTTAGGCAAGGCTCCCTTTCTCTCATTCTTGATCCATAAATCCACACAGATGTTTTGAATGGAAACATCTGTCTACTGACAGTGTATCTGGATGTTAGAAACTGCATGCAGCTATGACGAATGCAGTCACTTCCTCTTCTGGACGATTCCCAAAACCCTTCTCTCATGTTCCATTTAATAAAACTGGTGTCACTAATACAAGAATAGATAGCATTTTCCATTCAGAATCCAAACCTTTGCTTCTATTTATCCAGGGAAGACTGTAAACAAAACCAACCAGAAGACCTGATGTGGAAATGCCAGATACTACTTTCCGCTATTAATATCACAAGCTCATTTTTGGCTTACCATGGATTCACTGATCAAGAGGAGAAGAAGAGCCTCTTCTACGTTGTCTTGAGGGCAGTACACACTGAAAGACAGAACACATTTTTCTGAGGAAGGTCAAGAGTTATCCTGTCAGCCTCTTTCTCATTTCACAGGAGAAGCGGTAACTTGAAACATCTCATGCATAATTCATTTGCCAGGCAATACTTTCTTTTGCAGGTTCACACAGTTAAAATATATCTTAGATGAACTATACTGAACCATAAATGGATTACTTTAATTTCATAGCAAAGACAGCTATTTGGTTGGATTTTCTTCTTCCTGGGAAAAAAAAAAATCCAACACTCAAAGTTTAAGTTTTATTCTTCCCGCAGACTTCCTGACGGGAAGTAAAAAACCAAAAAGATACAAAACTACTACACGAATCGGTGACATAATGAGCAGTACCAACGAATGTTCAAACACCCTCCTTCCTCCTGACAATAAACTGAAATAAAAATGAGCACTTACTTCTCTTCTGTGTACAGCTCGGGCCTCCGACAAAGCAGATTGCTAACATAAGACTGATATTCCTTGTTCATGAACTCAGGAAGCGGATCAGATAAAGGGCTCCAGTAACAGTCTTCACTGAGGGAATGGAGAAGTACTTGGGCTAGCTGTTTAGCTGCAGTCTAGAGATCAGTGAACAGTACAGAAAAAGACATATATTAGTGCAGCCCTCTCCAACACAAAAGACTCACCCCTCCCCATGTTCCACCTTGGGAAGGAGATGTACCAGCATGACAGTACCACTTTTCAGAAGGCCAGAGAAGCTAAATCAGCTGCTAAAGTCTATAGAAGTGGCAATTTCTTCCCTGCTCTGAAAAGGTCAGATTTCTGCATTTACATGGTCTAGTTGCAATGCTGTAGGAAAAAAGTATCAAGAAAGCCTGAGAGCAAGGGATGCTTTGGTGAACAAAGACAACCAACTGCCACGTGGACTGTTGAGACAATCTCACAAAAGTTACTATATTAGGGTATGATGACACTACACTGAACTCTCAGGCTCCAAATTTTGTATGCAAGTCTCAGACCAGAGGCTACTTTTGTGTTAGGTTTAAAAAATAACCTTTTATCTGTTAATATTGCTCCTCCTGTAGGCTTTTATAGTTTCATCTTAGTCCTGCTTCTCTCTTTCTGTTGCAATAATGGAGGGAGGAACTTTATATTGAGACAGAGACATCACAGGCACTTTTTTGACCATAAGTGGCCAAGGATCCTTAAATACTTGCTTTCCAGTTCATACACATACCTGGCAAACTGGGCTCAAAAGGGGGAAAATTCTGCACAGTCAACTATCTTTGGCATTTGTCCTTGTCTGCCACCCAACAAATCTCTGATTTTTTGCATTGTAAATATATGAGCATACAAACAAGCCCAGAGACACTAAAATTTGTGATATCTTCTGAGAATTTGAAGCAGCATACCCACTGTAAGCTGTATATAATACTGCACAAAACAGAGGCAGGCTGAAACTTCAGCTTTTCTGTCCTAATATTGTAAACAGTATTTTGCAACTTCTCTGACTATTGCATATGTATTTTATATGCAATTTACACTTTGAGATGTGTTACAAAGCCACCAAGTCATTTTCTTTTAAATACCAGCACAGGTATGTTAGAAATCTACATCAGTAGGATCAAATAAATCACACTGAGGTTAAAGTTCCTGTTATTAGTTTCAGAAAAATAACTTCTTTTGATGCAAAGCTCTTGATTTTCATTCACCTCACCCACCACACATGAATTCACTGCACTAATCTAAAATGCAACCACATTAGTGTGCCCAGTCTCTTAACAGCATAAAGGGAGGTTTCATACAGCAAATGGCAGTGATCTGAACGTACAACAGTGTCTCAAAGAAATACTGTCACGTACAACTCCCTAGAAACTCCAAGACTTTCCATGCACTTCTACTGACAAGTTACAGAAAGCCGTCTGTTTCTAACTAAGATTTTCTATGCTTTTTATAGCAAATAACTACCAGCAAAATGGCCTAGGGCCCTGCAACATTAGCCAGTATCATTTTATCATTTCAATGTGTAATTATTCAGTCAGTTTTACCCTGAGGAGTCAGCTCTCCTATATTTTTTTCCTACAGTCTTAGGGGGGGAGAGAAAATAATATGCCAGCAATAGAAAGATCTCTACTGGTTCACACAGAAGTAGGAGTACAGTTTGTGGAAAGCCTTTCAAAAGGCAAGCACCAAATACTTCTAGTGTCTTTGATTTTAACATACAATACAGTAGCTGTGTAAATTAGCTTCACTCTTGTTTTGAATAAGACCAAACAAACCAGAACAGGCCAAGACTCTGATTTATGTTATTACTGCCTTTGGCTAAAAAAAAGCATCATTATGCTTGAAGAACACTGTGATCCCACAAATTAGGAAAAAAAATAAATCGTGTGTTTTACTTTCATGCTTGAAAACTTGTTTAATTAAGCACGTTCCTCCCTTTGCCCTCTTGACAGCTCTTTAAAAAGAAATAAGGAAATGAAAACGTAACTTGCAGTAAAATAGAAATCCCAGGAAAAACTACTGAATGAACACCTTCAGAGTTTCTCTTAGGGAAAAATCCCCCAGGGGTATTGTACAGCTCTCCCCAATTACACAGGGACAGGAGCAACTGAGCCACATTCTGTCATGGTATAGGAGCAGATTAGACTCATTTCAGCAAAATGACAAAACAGGCAAGCATGAAAATACCCCTGAGCCTTGATCTCAGTTTGGAAAAGGATCCAACCATCTGAGCGGACAATTACTGAAGTCACCTCTTCTAAATCTCTGCACAAGCTTCCACATGCATCTGTATTCTCCAAAATGCTATGCAAACCATGCCCTCCTCCCTTGCTGAACTTCTGAAATTACGTAAAACACAATGCTGAACCAAGCACAAGTTTAGTTGTAAGAATATCAGTGTTTTTAGGGCTGCAGAGTTCACATTCTCAAGACTGCTATTCTCCATGCTGTTGACCTTGTCACCTCCTGAGTAACTTCAGGACAAGATGTCTTAAAGGGGAGACTGGGAAGAAGCAGTTACAGGTTTAAGAAGTTAAACAGGCACATAAATAACTCTCTCCATGATTTCTTTACCAAAAGCATTCAAAACAAAAGGATGCATGCAGAATGCCAACACCAAAAAAATTAAAACAATTAAAAATCACTCTGTACTGTACTGAAGACGGTTTTACAGAAGGACTTCAGTCTAAAAAAGCCCTACTTGCTGCAAGAGCCAGAAGTACTTAATGCTTCCACATGCAAATCCAGAAAGGTGTGCATGCACACACTGAAACTGAGAAACAAAACAAGACAACACCCCCTGAGGACAGCACTGTCAAATTAAATACATCTCTATTTCTCTGGGGACCCCTTGACACTTCCAAATGAAAAAAAAAAAAAAGAGAGAGAAAAAAAGGCAGCAATCAATCAAGTGAGGGCAAACATTTTTTTTTGCAACTGTAACGGTCAGTAGAGAGAATTCCTGCATACCAGACAGCCCCACCTTCCCATCTCCCATCCCCTTACCATTTTGAAGGTCTGAGTAGCTTTTGTTTCCACAGTCCGTAGTATTTCTCGCAGACTCCTCATTCCTTTCACAATATTTCTATAGGGAAAGACAGAAAAAAAACCCCAAAGCATGAAAACCCCCCAAAACCAGCAAAACATTGGAGACAAAATGTTTTTATGATGTGCCAACGCTTGGCAATAAACTCGACGTTCAAACAACCCATGAAACAATCACTGAGAGTGCAGTAGCGAGACAAGTCACTCTGAGGCACAGACAGGACAATGGCACAGAGCAAGGCAGTGACTGTAGCATGCCTACTCCAGATGGCTTCCTAAGAGAAGATCACATTCACATTTGATGAACAGAGGGGACATTTGGAAGCCTTTCATAGCTCATATTTATAAAGCAGATGCTGCTCCTTAAAAGCATCCACATCTCCTCTTCATACACACAGATTGTACTCGTTTGAATTATATTGAGCTTACGTGATGCTTTTAAATGACGATTCCTTTTAGGTGGTGCTTAAACGCCTTATGTCTGATGGTCCAGGCACATGACAAAATTACAGTGGTTTAAACAGTTTATTATCAGGCAGCTAAGTTGCAGTAACTGTCTGCAAGCACAGCTTAACCTGCAATAAGAGGGTTAGGCTAAAAACAAAAAAAAAAAATTAAAAAATTAAAAAACCCCCAGAACCATTACTCTGCATGCACTATGAGCAATTAAAGCTGACTAGTTGCCAAATGGTATCTTAATCATGTATCTGTGCACTCAGAAAGATGCAGGGAGGAAAGATTAAACACTGTACATGCTAGTTAACACACTGTCAGGCTATAAGCTGTTCAGGGATAAGGACATGGCCCTACCACCATGGTAACTGCAAAATGGTTCAATGCACATTCATTGCAGGGTGGAAGCTACCCAAAGAAATACAAGCGATCGGAAAATGAGCAGTGTTGGACAAGAAAACAAAATAAGCAGTTGTACTGGTACATTAACTGCCACTTCAGCTTATCCAGGAGAATTTTCTGTGCAGAAGAAAGCTAAATTTCATTTAAAAAAAGCCATAACAACCTTTTCTGTCAAACTGATTACATTTTGAAGGTAAGCAGTACAGACTGCATTTGTGCCTACTTTCATGTACTGCAAACCTTCTTGCACTCCAGAATCAGTGGCAAACGTTTGATGAAAATAAAAGGTAATTATTTTGGGGGGCAGGGGGATACAAAATGATCATGTTTACCACGAATCTTGCCGGCACAAAATGCTACCCTAAAGCTTGTGGTCATCAAGTCACAGAATCCAAATGCGTGTGGCCTTACTTCAATACTCATCTCAATTTTAAACTGTGAGGTAGGCTGTAGGTTACCTAATTGTGGGCAATGTACAAGACAAGCAAGAAAGTAAGGCAAGAGCAAAAACACTGGAGACTTGCCCCTACAGAGAAAGTCAGATGTTGTCTTTCTTTTTTTTCATTCACTTTCTCCGTACTTTGAATTTATCAAGGTGAAAAAGCTCAAGGAAGTTTTTTTAAGTTGAACTTCAGTGCTTCAGCACGCTCTCCAATTACAGGGTCAAGACACCATGTGCTTTTTAGTGGGTCTAGAACAGAATATACCCACAAAGATGCAGTTCTGGACTTCAAACCGAGGAAAGCAACAAAGCATGTGGTGTTATTTATGCACGAGTGACATCAAAAACAACAGAACTATTCACATGGTATTTACTATTAAACAAAATCAATAAATTCCCCCCATCTCAAAAAAATACACCTTCCAAACTGCTCTTCTTGGTTATTGAAAACTTTCACTATTTCCTGTGCATCCATGGGCTCCTTAAGAGGCTGGACAGAAGAGTTATGGTGTATAACAGTTCTACAACATTTTCAGAAATGCATACGTTCAGATTTCTTGTTAGTAGAATGGTATTTGTCTTAATAAAGTGCCTTTGAATTGCATTAACTACCATGAGAAAGAAGATTAGTGACCACTTGCAAAGCCAATTAGTTTCACATTTGGCACATACTAAAGAGATGAAAAACATACAGAATTTGATAAAAAGAGACATTTTCATTCCCAAAGAACTAGAGTGCCATTACAGTTCCACTTTTTAAACAAAGCCATAAACCAAGTTAAGCCTCATGGCAGAAACACCTTGCTCTGGGGAGAAGGGAAGACGAAAAGGAAAAAATATCGATACATTGAAGTAAATGAAAGAATAAATAGCCAATTTCCAGGGTTGAAACTATGAAGAAGCACATAGCAAATGCCTAGGAATGCTTTCAACAAAAGCTAGGAGAGCAAAATGGGCAGCACAAGAGGAGCACCCAGCACTCACCAACTCCTAGAGAGATGCTCGTGTGGTCAGGGGTTCTATCAAAGAGCACCCACTCCACTCTCTGAGTTCCCAATTCTGAAACATGCAGAGCATCTGACAACGATACCAGTTCTACAGGACTGAGGATTTAGTTTGGCAGCTTGTATATTTTGAACTTTATCGAACGTTATTGAGCCATGACAGGAGACAGAGCACATCTGCCAGCATTCTGCAAACATACCTCACTACAGGAGCTACTCTTTAAATTTAACTGTTCCAAGCCAGGAGACCATCTGAGCATACATTTAATTTTGAGCAAATGAATTGCTCTACTTATAATAAGGAACTTACTGCCCCGTTAATACCAGCTGTGCACTGAAGAAGTTAACAAAAAGTATATATTTGAACAGAAATACATGTACATAGATGAGTGGATGAGGATTCAAACATAAAGCCTCTGGCAACCCATGGTAAATCCATGTGATCTTATCTAGTTCAGGAAATAAAAAATCTTGAGCCTCTGCAGAACCTGGATAGAAAACTACATGGAAATCTCAGGTACTGCTGCTTCAAGCCATGGCATCAGTGAACATCAGATCATGGAAATTAAATGAGCTGGAAGAGTCCATAGGCCCCTACTGTACTTCTAAGACACCAGAAAAAAAAATAAGGAAGAGCAGGAAGGGAAAAGCACATGATCATTAAACTGCCTTGGTTTAGCCACAGAAGTGGCCATTTAGAAAAACCATGATGAAATGCAGTTTAGGATTCAGTCACAGCTAATTTAATAAAGAAGAACACAGACAATCATGGGCAAAAACTGTGACAAAGAGCACCCTGAGAGGCCAGTCAGTCCAGCTTGGCATGAAAATATGTTTTGTTTGTACATGTACCCTGTTAATACAGAGTAATTAAATTATCAGTCCATGTATCAAAGCAGTCATACTGCATTTATGCCATATAGTTTGGGTAACACTATACACAACATTTTAAGATACAAGGAAATAAAGAAATACATTGTTTTCTATGCAAATTTCTGGGGAAGAATATTGACAATAAACCGGAGGGCACAGAGGTCTGCAAAGACAGTCCCCCAACAACAGACACCAGAAGATCATGTTCTTATCCCCACTGATTTACTGCTAAAACAATTAGCTGCTAACAAATGGAACAGACCATCTTGAGAAGATTACATGGCAGTCTGCAGTCACCTCTCAAGGGTAAAGCTGTACCCAAAGCACAGAAAGAGCAGCAACACCATTGCCCCTGCCCACCTCCTTTTGCATCTTTGCATCTCACCCAGGTTTCTAAAAAATCATACCCTCTCCTTAAACAGCTGTTCATGCATAGACACAAAACACACCTGAAGAAGTGAGCCTCCAATTCCTATGAATAAGATACAAGACATAACAAGTAAGTACAACAGAGCACATTAGTTCCCTAACGGCAGCCTGTCTAACAGAGAGGGGCAACCAAAAAAAATCTCAACCCAATACAAAACAAAAGCTTAGCGCTTATCTAGATCCATCCAGCAGACAGTAAGACTCTCTTCCAAATTACCAGCTGCAGTGTCCTGGAAAAGGTGCTAGACTGAGATGACTGAAGAAGAGATAAATGTCAAGAAAGCCCACATAAATTCCTCAGAAGAGATAAACAGTCCAGCAGAGACTGTCCTACCTGCCTTTGTACACTTTGTTCACTACTGTGAAACTACACAGACATGAAGTTACTCTTTCAAAGTGTCCTTGCAACAGAAGCCTACAAAATTTCCAAAAGGGAACTAAGCACTCCAGAAAACTAACAAAGAGAAAAAACTATGTAAGCTTTCCCTATCAGGTGTTTTTGCCAGGGTTTTCCAAAGTAATTTAGGTCCTAACTTGAGAGATCATATGGAAACCCAAGCTCTGATAAATGCTTAATAATAATTTTTCAGAAATTCTTTTTCTTCAAAAGTGTCCCATCTAGAGCTTCCAAAACCAAGCACATCCTCTAGGAAGTTCTGACTTTGTCTTGCCTGTGGAATTTCATGCATACTTCAACTGCAAATACGAGAGCAGTATATAAATCCATTACTTCACACAGGTGAAGCCTGCTTGAAAATATTAAAATCAGCTTGACCAAAGACCCCATAACAGCAAGAAGTGGTAATACCTGTTCAATACTCTGACAGAAAAAGCAGTAAGAAATTAGCCTGATCTTCACATATCTGCATCAGAAAAAAAAACAACCAAAACCCAAAGCCTTGTGCAGATACTAACATGGAAGACAACTGGCTGCCTCCTACAGTATGACATCCTATATTCTGCATCCACAGTATCAACACTGCTCACTGGAAGAATAAAAGAAAGCTTTTTTGGGTTGTAGCAGGGAAAACAACTGCAGGAAATGTGTCTTCAGCAAGACAATGTTTTTAAGTTAACATCTTACTGAAAGCATCTGGGATTTGTACAGCTGCAAGATTTTTTGGTCCTTACAGCTGGCAGCTCAACACCTGAAGGGCAGACCAGAGCTTTCATTCATCCTGGTGGCTTCTTTCCACTGCACACTGCAAGAGAAAAGGGCATCCCTGACCATGCTCCGAGAAGATAACGTCTGTTCCTGCCAGCAGGAGCAAAAGCATAACACCACCACTTATATCCCTCAGCTCTTCTACCTGCTGAGACAAGAATAAAGCACTCACTAATCCTTTTATACACACATGCCAACTGGGGAAGGACATCCCACCTCATAGGGCCTACCCCCTGACAGCTTGAGCAGTCATTATCCAAGGCTTATTTCCTATCAGAACACACTGGAAGCAATAAGGAGAACAAAAGCATTTCTCTGAGCTATTCAATATTGGCTGGAGAAATTTATTACACTCATGAAGCATCCTAAAAAGCTTCTTCCTACTTCTATCCTCTTTTCTTAACATATCCCAGTGCTGCTTATGCCCTCTCGTGGCAGAAAGCATACATTAGTATCAGCTGCAGTGGCACAGACAAGCTGCAGTGTCCCACTGGGCTCCTTTTATCCCACCAAACCTTCCATTCCTGGCTGGCGCTTCTCGCTTGCACCGCAGGAGGTGAGGAGCACATGGGATTCCATTCCCATCTCAGCCACAGAAGCTCCGCTGCACCAACTGGGATGCTCTTTCATCAGGAGACAGCTACAGAGAACACTTTTGCTGCTATTGCAGCAATTCAACTTATAATCAAAGCCCTGTATTTTGCTTCAAATTGTTTTCCTGTAGGGGTTTTTGTGGGCTGTTTCTGTTCAGGGTTTTATGCTGGGGGTTGTTGGGTTTTCTTAAGGCTATCATTAAAGTAACATGGGAACAGAGCAAGCAGGGCCCACAGTAGTAGCTAAAACATCCCACTAGATATATTGAACTCATCACTGATGAAGACTGAATTTAAAATGTTGCTGAACAAAATGAACATGAGTGAGTTTGATATTCAAAAGGTGCCTAGAGGACATCAGCACCATATGTTCTAAACGAGATTTTATTTTATTACATAGTCAGTGAGCTTACAGGCAGGACCTGAGCTTTTTGTTTGCCATGAGAACAACAAATGGTTAGGAAAGCACATGCTGTGCCACAGCTGGTCAACCCCTAGCTCACCTGGGAAAACCACATATCTATCCCCTGCTGTCAAGCTGATACTGAGACTATGCTTTGTAAGTCCAAACTTTCTTTATGCGTGAACTTGTACTTGCCTGACTAAAGGGGTCACTTTACAACACAGAGCTTTGGGGTTTTGTAAGCCTTCAGGTTAAACAAGGCTTACCTGAAGGCACCTCTCATGGATAGCTTAAGGGTACAGCTATGTGCAGGCTTTTAATGAAAGAATGAGAAACAGTGGCTATTCACAGTTGTATTTAAAGTAATTCTTGGGAGACAAAAAAGTAACAAAAAAATCCCTAAACAAGAAGCAACCTCCTCCAACAGAATCAAAAAACGGTATCAATTTTCTACAGAAGAATTTAAATTGATTTTTGCTAGAATATTTTTTCCTAGTTCTCAATCTTTCAATTTTTTTCTCTTTTTTTGCTTTCTTCTCCATTTTATTCAGCAGGTAAAAAAAGCCAAAATTAAATACTTGCAAAGGTAGTTTGCAGTAAGATTCAGCATCTGATTCCTTAAGAATAAATGGGATATTATGGTGCAAGAACAGGACTAGGAAAGGATAGACTCTCACAACTACAGAAGTGGAAGAGACACTCTCCCACATGGCAATTTCTCCATCAGATAACCAGAGCTGGTTACGTTTTGAATGCACGGCCTGGTTTAGGGAACAGCGTGCACTCACTGAGGGCCTTTGGAAGTGGCAATTTACTCTGTCTTTTCTGCTGTTCCTGAGAAGGTTTTCCACAGGTGAAATTCATTGTAGGCTTGCAGATACCAACTCCTCTCACCCTTCTGAAGTTCACTGGGAGCTGTATTTCAGAGGCATAATAAATACCACAGAGCAACACTGTTCCTGCATGTATTCTCCATAGTAAAACCACACAGATTTAGGGTATTGATTGGGTCATTTAAGAAACATTAAACAAACACACAAATAAATGGAACAAACTACGTGTAAGACTTCACTGAACTCTAAATCAGGCCCTGTGGCTGCACATTTTAAGAGCACACAGCCGTATAAATTCCACTCTCTCTTTACGGTCTAACTCCCCTCATCTCCACAGGGAGCAGGGCTGAGGCAAGACAAGAAAATTGTTCTACTCCACCCTACCTGTGGGGTCTGGAAAAAAGAGGCTTAGGACTCTTAAGGGAGGAGAACAGGGAAAGACACTGAGGGAGCTTGAGGTGAGTCAGCAGCAAAAAAGTCATAACAGAACATATAAGAAAAAAAATAAGCCTTCATCTGTTCTGAGACAAAACGTGCAATATTATTTTTATTAACACCTGCATCCACCTACCCCTTCTTTAAATGAGTCACGTAGGCACTCTGTAGAGCTGCTTCCAGAAAGTAGGAAAGTTCAAACTCGGAGTAAGTCATGTTGCTGCCCTTCATACTCCTTGAATGTGTGTTGTTTAAGGTCTGTGAGGGAGGAAAGAAACATCTGGGATTATAGACAACTGTTTGAACTAGTCAGGTCCTCATGAGCCAGTGACATCTACAACAGTAAACCATTAGCTTCTGCCATCAGATTCCTTTCAGACTACTTGAAAACTTCCCTTCATTAAATATTCAAAAACCTTCCAAAGTCAATTTTAAAATAAACTATACAGTGATTTCCATGAAATATTCTGCATGCAATATGAGTTTTGAAACACCACCATTTATTACTTTCCTTTATTACTTTCCTTCATTAAAGTAAGTAGAAGGCCACATATTAACATCAACAGCTTCAGAAGTACTACTCAAACTACAGAGATCCAGCATCTTGCCCAGAAATATTAATGCAATGTTTGAGTAGGTGTGGTAGTTTGGTCTGGGCCTTCCTCGGTGACCAGTTTGTAGCCAAGGAAGTGACCAGATCTACCCAGTATTCCCTACCATTTTTTACGTAAGACGGGGTATAAGAAGAAAGGAGGAGAGGCTTTTGCCCTCTTTCCTTCTGGTGGCTTTGGAGGTGCGGGTTTCCCTGCTGTTGAGTCTACTGGGTTGGAGAGCGAGGCCTGGTAAGGCCTTGTCGA
>JAWWLV010000121.1:27216301-27234912 GCA_035041135.1 Platyrinchus mystaceus | reverse complement strand
GGGGGGGGGGGGGCACTTCTGGTGGTAGGGTTTGGGGACTTGGCAGGGAGCCAGCTCCAAATCTTATCAGTAGGTATATCCAGTTTTATGTAACATAAATATTTGTAAAGAGTTAGTAAGCCATCGGCAGTACTGATGGATGAATCTTACCCTTTCCTGCTTCTCCTGTCAAATCCTTCTTGCTTTTGTTTCCTTACTAGTAACAAGCAGCTTTCACTGCTGAAAGTTACCTTGTGTGAACTCTCCAAAGCAGGGTTTTACATCTAGGACTGGAGAAGGACTATGAACTTTTAGTACATCTATCAGTATTCCTGCATCCTTGTCTCTATGTCTAGAAGACAATCACATGAAAGGAGATTGTAGTGAAGTTGGGGTTGGTCTCCTCCCAGGTAACAAGTGACAGGATAAGAGGAAATGGCCTCAAGTTGTGCCAGCGGAGGTTTAGACTGGTTATTAGGATAAATTTCTTCATTGAAAGGGTGGTTAGACATTGGGACAGGCTTTCCAGGGAAGTGGTAGAATCACCATCCCTGGAAGTATTCAAAAGGCATATAGTCATGACACCTGGGGACATGGTTTAAAGGTGAACCATGGTAGTGCTAGATTAATGGCTGGCCTTGATAATCTCGAAGTCTTTTCCAACCTTACTGATTCTATGATTCTAAGTGAATGATTTACAGTTCAAACTGTTTCACTTCTTTGCAGACCCAAGTTGTCAGTAAAAAAAATTAGCATCCAGTGCTGGCAGGAAGTCATCCTTCCAACAGTGGAAGGACATTACTTAATTTGAAATAAAAAAGCTATTCATTTTTTTCCTGCAAAGAAACAAGACTAGACAATTTGTTAGCTGGCTTTTTTAATGATTTTTTATACATGCACTAAACTTATTTTTTTTCTTGTTTCAATGCAGTTAAAAACAAAACCTGAAACAGAAACACACCTTTGCTACTGAGAAGAGCAGAAATACCTGGTCAGAAAGCCAAAGGCCGTTAAGTTAGAGAATAGATAACATGCATTGCCTTCAATACAGCTGATGTCAAGCATAACATGTGGCAAAGGAATGGCATGGAAGTATGTCCTGTGAAATCAGCTTGGTAAAGTTGCAGAGTCAGAGACCTCTAAGCATGTACCCGGCAAATCGGTGGCTCATGTTACCGGCATGGCTCTGTGGAGGGCTCACAGTACTCATCTTGCTCAGCATCCCAGCCAACCACTGACTAAGCAGTTACTTGCTACTAATCATAGAATCATAGAATGGCTTGGGTTGAGAGGGACCTTAAAGATCACCTAACTCCAACCCCCCTGCCACGGGCAGCGACACCTTTCACTAAACCAGGCTGATCAGAGCCCCAACCAGCCTAGCCTTGAACACTTCCAGAGATGGGAGATGTAGGTTCTAAATCACCTAGATTCCTCCTGGTTCACTTGAAGAAGGTGAAGCACTGGCAATTAAATTGCTATGACAAAAAGGTTTCTTTCAGCCTGTTAGGGATCTCAATATCCACTACTGTGTATCGTTTATACAGCAGGTAAATGATACACATTGATGCCAGCACTTGCCATGCAAGTTTGTAGTCCCTCCTTAGTACAAGCTAAACTTGAGATACAACCTGAGTATATCTGAAGCATTTGGTGTTTTGCCACAGGTAAACCAGCTAAACTGCTGTTCTGCAACTGACTTTACTGACACATCTCACTCCTTCCAGCTTGTTCTCATACTGTCTATGATCACTGTTTACCACATGACATTTCCCCACATGACATTTTTTCATTTTTGCTGTCAAATCCCTGAAAATTCCACCCAGGCCACCAGGCAACACCCTGAGCACGTTTCTTCTTACCTTCTCAAGCTCCTGCAAGTACACTTGGGCAATGACACACGCTCTCTCAAAACAAGCCATGACTTCCTCCTCCCTTTCACACAGTCGAGCACGTGAGGCAATTGAGTTGGTCGAGCGCTCCAGTGACATACCTGCAAAATGGCAACACCTTCTTTAACTTAAGCTGACCAACAGCAGTATGCTCATATTATTCTTAATTTACCAGCTGACAGGAAAGTTTTTCCATATGTGGGTTTCCCTCTCATTCTGATGACTTTCAGGACAATACCCCCAAGGAAAATACAATTCCTGCACATGCAAGGCATCTTTGTCATGCTGCTCAAAGACACAGTGCCACTGCACACTCCTACAGTGCCTTTGAAACATTTTAAAAAGAGAGGACATACAGTCCCTCTAGTGTGAATGAGCAAACAGAGAAATGAAGGCCTATATTTCCAAAGATAGCTAAAGATTTTGGGTGCTTCAATTCAGTGAAACCCTGGCACTGAATCTGATAATTTCTAGGCATCTGCTACTTCAAGGGAAGCTATCAGTAAAGAGCAGTTTTGAGAGGGAGGGGGGGAAACAACAAAAAACCAACTGGAAAATGATACCAAAACAAAGCTGGAAAATCTGAGGCCTTTCTTGGAAAATCTGAGTACATGCAAACTGCTCATGGATACACAGTAAGCTCTTGGCAAGAGACTCTTAACCACACGATCACCCTCTTTTCCAAAGAAAGGAAAAAACCCTGGGTTTTGTACTACTAAACTCTTTCTTATGTCATGATCCAACACCACTGACAAACAAGGAGTATGTGCTCCTGACACAGATCCACAGAGGTGACAAAAGAAGAGAGTTCAGCTGTCCAGACAGCCTTTCCAAGAAAGCTGTTTCGGCCACTGCAGCACGTGGCAAAGGATTCTGCCCCACATGAGGAGCCACCACGCATACCTGGAGACACACTTTCCTGGGCTCCTGCAGTCCCGGGAGGCACAGCACCTCAGCACTGCTTATTTCAGATGTCAAACTGCTGTGAGGCAGCAATGGGCCAGGCTTACAGTACAGGCTCTCATAATGAAGGAGCCTGAAGTTCCTAGGCAGTCTTAGCTTTGTTTACTTCTAATGTTCAACATTTGTTTTGTCCCCTTGGTTACTCTGCTAGGAGTTTCCCTATCTCATGTCTTACATTTGAGCCAGACATGAGCAGTTAGTTCAGTGGGTTGGGAAGAGAAGGTGCCTCACTGGTTCAAGATCAGAAGCTGGCTCCCCACTCCTGCACACACCATGTTCCTCCCAAGTCAGATGCACACACCATGTTCCCTCAAAAACCTGTATCTTGGTGGAACACATTAGTACCTTTCACCTCTGAAAATCTGGACAGGAGTAGAACAGGAGGACTGGATTTACTTCAAACTGACAGTGTGCGTGGGACAGGGATGACAATCATTTTGCTGCTTTTAACTGCTTTTAACTAACTACTGCCCATTCTGTGTTCTCTCCTTTCTTCTGACGTACACCTTGGACAGCATCCAGATATAACAGATTTCGTCTCTAGTCCATCTATGAAGTCTCTGCTTTTATATCATGGGTTGTTTACCTATTATTTCAGTGCTACTATTTCCCAACCCTGTTGCTATGTAATGAATGAAGTGCAAAAGGGGACACTAACTTTCTCTACAAAAAAAATACCAAACCACAAGTATCCAGTGCTACAGCTAGAACAAATAGCCTATAAATATTCTTCCTAGATCTGTCTCAGTTTTATCCACTTCTGAATTTCTAGTCATTCCCCTTAACTGAAAATAAATTTTAAGAAGTGTGCATTTCAGAGCCACCACCAAAGTGAGGCAGAGGGCCCTGAAAAAAAATCCAGTATAATCCCCTGACATTCATACACATGCAGCATTTAATCAAACTGCAAGAGCCATCCTAGCACAGTCTGTATGGGGGTGTTTATCGTGGGAGATGTCACACAGAGAGAACAGATAAAAAGCCATTTACATACATGGTACAGCCCACTGCAAGGAGTTACTATCTCTAAGCTCTGACACAGGGGAGGAAAGCAAGCAGCCTGTGCCAGCATCAAGTACTGACAACAAACATGCCCATCCATGCAGTCAGAAAAACAGAACTGGAGCTGATCAGAGACAGGGGAATGAACATCTCTAAAAGGGTTCTTGCCACAGTAAGCATACAGCAATATACAGTGTATTCAAACAGATACTATGCCAAACTGAACTACTTGTAAAGGGCGAGAAGGAAATATGACCCACATGATGTGGCATTAGTCATGGTTCTTTCTGCTATTACCATATGCACTGACCTGATGTCATTCAAGTATAAAATATTCTACAGAATCCAAACAGGGCTATTTTTCCCTACACCAGAAACGCAATGAAAGGAAAAATTAAACAAATCCAGCACACAAGGGGAAAAAACAAGAAAAATAATATAAGTTCCCTATCCCTGCAACCACCAATTCAGTTTTCACAATACAAAACCTCAACAGTTACAGATTTGCTTAGGGTGCAGTTGGATAAGACTGTTGACAAGCCCTCCAGTGCTGAGAGCACAAATTCCACTAACTCTTCTCCATCCCCCTGATAACTGGGGAAGATCAGCACAGAAAAAATTCTGCAAGACACATTTTTAATTCAACTCAGTTTCTAAAAAGTGTCAGAAAGTCATGAAAGTGCATGCTACTTCCACACTAGATTTAGCAAGAAAAGTGGAGCTACTGCTAAGGCAGAATTAGCTTCCAAGTAAAGCATAAAGCCATATGCTTTCTTGGCAGCTGGTTAAGGTAAAGGCACTTTGGTATTTTTCACAACCAGTTGTAGTAAGAGAATACCAGCTTAAAACTTACCTATGCTAAGATTTTTCTCATATGAATGAGATGCCCAAATTTAAATACAGATTACATACATACCCTAATTTTTTATATAGCGAAGACACAGATTTCTAATAGCATATGGCCCAAGCTCAAGATTTCAAAAGACACATGTTCCCAGATTATTCTTTTTTAAAAGAACAAACTGTACCCACTTCAGAGGCAATAACTTTCTATATATAAAAACACTGCTTTTCTTTTCTGCATAAAAATAAGGCTTCCATTCACCTTCTCTACTTCTCAGAGATTCATCTCTGGCTCTTCACCTTTCTGTAACCTTTGCCCCTTCTTCTCTGATCCCAAATCTAGCCATATTTACGTCAGAAAGGAACCCAAATCTACAGGGTTTGTAAGACATATCACTGAACTAATTTCTTCCTAGAGCTGAAATGCACTGCTCTCATTTATGGAAATCCAAACGGGGAAAATTTATGAAGGCTTATTTCCACTTTAATCTCACTCAGTCCTTGCCATGGGAAGACATCATATCTTCCAGAACTGGAATATCCATGTGCACATGGGCATGTGGTAGCTGATTCTCAGCAACACAAATGAGACGAAAATTCATGCTGGAAGGAATCCCAGAAAGTCCGTGGTCTGACTTTCTACTCAAAGAAGGGCCAGCTCAGGCTGTTACCCAGCCTGGTCTTGAAAACCTCAGTGCATACATGGAGATTGCACAATGACTAGGGAGAAGAGGAGGCTAAGGTGGCTTTATTTTCCTCTGGTTCATAAACCAGTTCACCAAATATCACCATTCCTCCTTCCAAATAGAAGGAATACCCCAATTTTCTCACAGATACTTTTAATTTTCCTTTTTACATGGACTTCAAGCCTCCTGTATTTGGATGAATTTAGACAACTGGGGAATGGTGGGTTCACAGGTGTAAGAATTTGGGGTCAGCAGCAGCACACAACTTTTATCAACAGTCATGCAGCTGCTAAAACCCCATAGCCAAGGAGCGTGAGAGCTACTTGGCAATCTAAAGAAGGGATCAAAGAAACACGACAGCACAAAGATCATGAAGCCAACCTCTTGTGCTGTGTCCCAGTGCCATGCTCGTGTTGAACACATCTATGGCAACCTGAAACAAAAGACAGCTTAGGATAGAACTTACAGCCCTGCCAACAGCACCAGCCCCATTCTGCAGAGCAAGGTTAGAGCATCTAAGCTCCTGTGCCACACAGACAGGCCAGCCTGGCCAAAAGCCAGCATGATGCTAAGCTAAGTGCATGCAATAGTTTTACTCTAGCTACAGGAAGGTTAAGTCATTTGTCTTGAGGTAAGCCAGGCGTGAACATGCTGCATGGCAACTGCTGCAAGCCGACTGGTTGTGTGCACGTTCTCACTCTGGTGAACACCAGATCATTCTGGGTCACTGTCCCCAGGCAGAGGGTGCACTTCATTTCTAGCATGTGGCCTTCAGAAGTGTTGCTCCAGGAAATCAATTAGCATTGAAACAAGACTATTTTTAAGACTAGCTCTTCAAATATATATACATGCATGCTGACTAATCAAAGTCCAGCAGAATGCTAAACACTTTTCAAAGCCAGAATTAAAAAGCACAATCAAACTATTCTAGAGATGGTATTACAACAAGACTGCCCCATCAGCTAATGTTTGAACTTCAGAGCGCAGCCCTCAACCAAGCTACTTCATTACGGTGTCTTGGAAAGCAAAATAGCCTGGACCTCAATCAGCCAAAGCAGCAGTCAGGATTAGGTTGACACAGGCAAGACCCAGCACTATACACTATTTCTGCCACAATTCACAGCAGTTTAAATAATTCACAACCTGGTCTTGACATTCATCTCCCCAGAAATCAAGCTATGATTTTTTTAGAAGGACTTATTTGCAATGCAAATAGAAGAGGGGGAAGAAAGGCCTAGAAGTCCTTGGTTTTGAACACATTCGTTCATATGGTACCCCATGAAAAGTGGGGAGGAAAGGACAAGTTTTATTTTTCAAGAAAGCTGCACATGCTTCTTTCACTGCTGCTTCCTTCCTACTATATAGGATTATTGTATATTCCCAGCAATCTGCTATAATCTTGAGGTATTTTTAATGTAAAAGTCTCAAAGGTAGAAAGGTAGAAAACTCCAGTAACCCTAATAAAATTATCTGAAGACCTTTCTGTCCGTTAGCTGGGAACGAAGCTGAAAATTTCAGTAACTTCTGCACAGCTGCCCAGTTTCATCAATGCAGAACTCAAGACCCCTACTCCCAGCCTCCTTGCTGGATGCAATAAACCAATACTAAAAATGTTACTCTAATTATTTTCAAATTAAGAACTCTATCTGGTTAGACTTGTAATTACAGCTAAAGCTGATTGCTGAAACTAGGACAGCATTTTGATGGAGCGGCTGTGAAGCCAAAAGGCAGCAAGTACAGCCCTGATATGCAACCTCAGCCACCTACCCTTGATCAATGCCATGTAGGCTCTGCATCACACTGCATCTCTTATGCATAGCACAAATCAGCAGTCTTATTCCAAAGACACTCATTTTTCAGAGCATATCCAGACTCGCTGCCTATCAGCTGGGGGCTCTTAAGCTTCAGGGCATGTCTTTAAGCCTTAGCTTTAACCTGGTCTCCAAACTTCTTTGATTATATACCCTATAAGGAAAAAGAATATTGAGCATGCACACCCAACATGCACATATAGTTACATACACACATTGGTTATATTTATGCGTTTATTTTTTAAACAATACCTGGTAGGTAACATGCTACTGACAACCACACGTCATCACTGAAAAGGTCTGCAAATTCAGAACACTGAACCTTTTGCAAAAGCAAAAAAGGCATAATTCACCTTGAAGTTTGACAACTATTTAAACCCTTTTCCATGAAACAACCACTGAGCTTTGCTGTGGTGCAAAAGATTTTCATAGTCAGTCCCTATCTCAATACGAATTATTTTAAAAAGTCTATTTAAAAGTCTTGTGTTTACAAAGTTAACCCCATTGATGACAGACATCTTATAGCACTTCATACACTTCAGAGTCCCGCTGTGCTGTCAAGTAGTTCTCAGTGTATTTCATTATCAGATCAGAATCTGGCAAACTCCTTAAGCTGAGACATGTTAGAAACATTTGTACTTCCATGCAACTGCATACCAAGCATCTCCCACTGCACAGTTTCTTCTAATACCTGTTTTTTCAAGTCTTTGGCAATGTCTTCTGTGAGTCTTTCAAAGGAATGCATTTTAGTTTGCTGCCATATTGCTTTTTGTATATTATTTCAGCCATTTTTCCACAGCAGGAAAAACAAGTGTTTCCCCAATGGTATGTGTGTTTTCATATTCTGCTTTCGCATAAGAAATCTCAAAAGAGGCTTCTAAAAATTTAAGTTTAATGAATTTTTTAGAAGTACTGAATTGAATATGATTGGACTTCAAACATCACTGATTGCATCCAATTAGACTGTCACTGTTTTTACCTGATCAAAGAGCTCATGATAAGAGCAGTGTAGGCTCTGTCATTTTCTTATCCTTAACTTGTGGTCCCATTACTAGTATTACCTGAAATCCACAGTTTCTTTGAGGGATTTTTAAAGCTACTTGTCTATTTCATAAAGGTTTGATTAAAACTAGACAATATAATACATAAATCCACTTAACTGGGCACAGGTGAACTTCAATAAACTGGATGTGAACAAACAAGTGAGGATGCCTTGTGAAACCCTCTGCACTGTGGAACACCCTTCTCTTTTGCAAGACATTTTCATAGGATCTACACAACATGGGAACCTCTGACATATAGGCTGTGAGAGGGCACCACTGTCAATACAATACATTAGTAAAGCTTAATTTCAATGTGCTGGGGGTTTCTTTTGGTGATGGTGGTTTTGGCTTGTTTTAAGAAAAAATAATAGTTAGAATATTTTTCTCCTGCACCTCAGTGGATCATCATGCTCACCCACTGGGTCACACACTTTGGGGACCACTGCTATAAAATATTAATTGTTCTGGTACAAGAGGCCATCTCTGTCCCATGACATGAAGATACATCTACTGGAGCGATGCTCTAAGGCACAGCAAACATTGGGGTGATCAGCAATCTCTTACAGTCCCACATCTAAAGACTTGGTCAGCACCATCCAAACCATAAACTTTCAGGGCATGCTGCAAAAATTATATTTTTTTCCCTGGTCTAAATGCAACAGGAGGAAGCAGAAGAGGAAAAATGAAAAGTGGAGGAGGCACAAGGGAGAGAGATGGCCAAGTACTGGAATTCATTCAGCTTGAGCTCATCTGCATCACAGTCAGGCAGCATCACCAGTAAGAAAGTTCTTTTCCAGTTGCAGTCAGAGTCACTGAGTTAGACTATGACCCAAATCCTTTGTTCAGTTTTGGGCCCCTGTGTTCAGTTTAGTGGTGAACTCAGCAGTGCTGGGTTAATGATTGGACTCTATGATCTTAGAAGGCTTTTCCAAACTAAATGATTCTATGATTATATGTGTATTTTGGGAGCAGGAGGGAGAAAAAAGAAGGGTAATTCTTATTTTACTATGCTGATTCATATCAAGCACTCAGGCCAACTCTACTTAAAGTTACTAGAACTGACAGAGCCTGTGAGGACTAATAGGCTTGTTGCCCTGTCTCTTTAAAAGATGATCAGAGACATCCAAAGCTTACTCCAGGGCAAACCAGCACATGGAACTTTCCCATAGCCACTGGACACACACCATGCTACGCAACACAGCCCCAGCATGACACTGGCGTCATAGCCATCTAAAAGCTATCTCTACCTTAGGCCATCTGAGAGGACATTTGTATTTCTTTTCGTCTAGTGAAAGTAAGAATATAGCATGTTGTCTCATGTAACCTTACAAACACCATGCATTCCTTGTTCCATTTCCTCAGATAAGCATGTGCAAATATTCTTGTACCTCCTGGTGCCACTAACCCCACAGTTTCAGAGAACTAAACTGTAGTGCAGAAGGTGAAGAAGGTTTTATGCACTGTGTGCAACCAGCACCTGCAACTCTGTGGAAAACGGAGCAGAAGATAACGAAACTTTACCATCGCAGAAACCAAATCACATTAACAATAGTAATCATATGTTATTTCCTTTTTCCACTTTCCAAATTTCAGTAATCTGCATTTAGTGGCCTGCAACTAGCTCTCCTCAGAAGTCACACCCATGCTGATTTGTGCATAGCTGATTGTGCTAAACAAAGTACTTCCAAAAAAGTGAAATATCTGATCTAACAGCAGAGAAGAGCTCAGGGAGTGCAATAGGAAAGCCTAAGAGCACCAAGAACATCAAGGCTTGGCAGCTCTTTCACATCCAACTCTTTCACTTCCAGCTTGCTGCCAAGCTGGAAAGCAGTGGCACCAAGGTATACAATTCACCAACATGCAACACTTTCAAACTCATCAGTATCACAACTTAAGAGCAACTCCAAACTCTTACACTCCAATTCTGAAACCCAAATAAGACATGCTGATAACCAGGCCCTTTTATCAAGACATCAGTATCTACAAAGTGGGGATTTTGCCTATCAGACAGCTAATCTGATGCCAACATGAATTAATAGCATGCTTCCTGTCTCGCTGTCAGAACTGTGAAAACTAGCACTTTGAAGTGCATACCAGGTATATAACAAAGCCTCTCTCTCTCTGATGTGGATTAACATTTAAAAGATGCACCTTTTGCCAAGCAAAAATGAAAACAAGTTCTGCCAACAAAATGTCTTACCCTGGGTTACTCACATTTTAATGTCCTGTTGTATCACACATCCTTTTGGCTGGGACTCAGTTTTTCTAATGGCCAGGCAAGAAAACTGATTTTATTATTCAGGCTCTTTAAAGGACCACATCTCCCCATAGATCTCAGTGTTCAGAGGATACCAGCAAAAGAATCTGTGTCCTGCCCTGCCTGACCCTTTAAAAAAAACAAAACCCAAACCACAAAACAAAACCTAACAATTTTTTTTTTCTTCCACTGTGTCCCACTAAGTTCTACTTAGTCACAGCAGCAAATTATAGCTGAAATTACTGACGGAAGTAACCTCACCAAGTAGCTGCCAGTAGAGGAAACAGCAGTTAAGGAACAGAGACTAGTGCAAGCCAATATAGCATCTCAAAAGCAACATATAGGTTAACACAGTTGCATGCTGGCAAGTGTTGATCACCCTCATGAAGCCCACTATCACTGAAGAGCTATATATTTGTATGAAGAAAAGTGAAATCAAAGTTTTAGATAACTTTTCCTTCAACTATCACTCAAACCTACGTTTTTCTCGTCTTAACGTTATGCCCCATATAATCCTGGCTCTTCACAATCAACAAGCTTTCCTAAAGACCATGAAGAACACTGGTGGTGTCTTTAGGAAAGTGTTAGCCAGCATTGGTGGGCAGGTTCCAAACAACAGTGACTTGGGGCCCCTGGGAAGTCAGAACATGTAAGGTAACAACCCTTCTGGTTTAAACAGGATTATCAGGGTAGAGAACATTTAGACTTTCAAGTAAAAGCCTAAAGTATACATGCCATAATGTCAAAAGTGCCTAAACAACATCATACTTGACACTGAAACTAATGTGGAGGGACAGGGAGAGAGAATTCAGGCTCTCAGGACTTTTTCCCCTGCACCTGACAACCTACTGCCCATTTCTGCTGAAGGGGTACATTATAGCACGTTGCCCTCAGGTCAGGCAGTAACAGCACTGCAGGCAGGATGAAAACTCAGCTTCTAAGGAGGGTGGGGGTGGTGTGTCAACTGTGCTGGAAAGAGGGGAGGAAGATCTGGGTTCCCTCTTTTCTTACCACTAGCAGATACGAGTCTTTTCCTTGTAGTCATATGGCTTCTAAACTATAAGACAGAAATGAACCATCTTTATCTTGACTTGTGCAATTACAACCTGCTCTTATGTTTTTACTTCTCCCCATTAGTGCCTAGAGAGAACATAAAGCAAATTACTTACTTGAACATGAAAAAAAGTCATCAACCTTCCATTAATCCATTTCCTACACTTGTCTCAGTTGACAAGACAAGGTATATTCTTACACAGGAAGATACACACACACTATTTCTATTTAGGTATTACAGCAAAGCTTTTCTTAAAGAACCTCAAGAACTCTTAAAAATGAGCCTGCAGTAAAGATCACAAGCACGAGAGTAGGTATAACCACCGGGAGGGGATATTTTGGCATACAAAAAGCAGAACCGTATTCCAAATATTTGTGTGGGAAAAGAAGACATCATGAAAACCATTACACCATCTGAAACCAAAAGTAGGCTCAGAAAGAGCATGTACAGCCTGTTAAGAGGCTAAGAGGTTTATAATGCATGGCCTGAATCAAAAATGCTTCCTGCAAAAAGAAGTTAAAAGTGTAAATACACTTTCAAAAGAAGATTATGAAATAAACCATGACCCTGCAAAACTATACACTGTTTCTAAACTCATTTTATCTGCACTTGAAATTGTTCAAACTGCTGGCACTCAAAATCATTGCACACAGTCTGTATTCCAGAACACTCCACAGTTTATTACCATCTCACTTATCAAAAACTAAGTGGACAGAAGTCTCATCCCAGAGAAGCTAACTGGAAACTCTAATTAAAAGTAAGGCTGCTTAAGTTAAGCCGATAACACACAATAACTTATTAACATTATTTGAATGGAATATATCCTTGCACTATGGGATCATTAGCATTTAGTAAAAAAACTGAACTGGAAAAGTTAGTGGCTTAGGATCTGAAATAAATACTATTTCAGTACTTCATCAAACATCTTAAAATAGAGTTGCTCTCTTCCAGAGAGGAAAAAAATAAAACAAGAGAAAAAAAACCCCCACCTATCTTTCTCCCTTTCAGTTCTCTCCACTAATTTAGTTCAATGAGCCCACAAAGCTTTGACTAAATAAAACCAAATAGGAAATCTTATTTTTTCCCATTTTAATCTACAGATTAAAAAAGGCACACATGACAAGAAATCTATAAGCTTTAATGCTTATCAGAAATACTAAATTAATAAAATTAATTTCTTAAACTGAAAAGATTCTTAATCAAATTCTTTAGTGAGGAGGGAAAAGTAGATTTATCAGAACATAGCTTTGCAAAAAAGCTATCTTTAACTGTACATTTTATTCTAATTTCCAAACAAATGCAGCTGAATAAAAATCTCACCTAGGAAATTCATCAACATGTAGAAAACCAGATTAGAAAAATGAATGACACACAAGCATATGTCAAAATTAAAGACTCCAATGAAGTGTATGAACAAGTGCATGATACATCCACTGATTAGCTAGAATGAACAACTTTAAACCAAACTTATATTTACTGAATGAAAACCTACTGTTTTTAACAGTAGTGGAAGCCAACAAAATAAGAAACTAATTTAGCAGTGCAAACACAAAGAAAGTTTAAACCAGATAATTCAAATTTTGAGGCTTCAGCTGATCAATTTAAAACTATGATTAAAACCTAGCAAGAAGTTTTCAAACAGTCCGACTAAAAGGTCAAGTGTTTTATTATCTCTGTGTGATATCACCATTTTCCTTCCAGAACACCACCATAACCTCCAAACAACCACTTCCAGTATTACAAACCCAAGACAAAGATTTCACATGGGGCGAAAGCAGAACAACATACTTCCAAGCATACCAGCCTCATTGTCATTGAAGTTTTAAAAGATATAATCACAAAAGAAACAGGAACACATGTAAGTTCAGCAACTTGTCCTAAAAATGAACAAACACAAAATAATCCGCAAAATGCTGGACTGAACCCAGAACCCTGGAAACAGGTTCCAGTCTGTTTATTATTCTCAAACTCAGGAAAAACCTTCACGAGGTAGATTCAGGGTTTTGCTTTCAGCAATACTATTCACTGCTCTTAGAAGAGCTCTAAAGACCAGTAACTCAATCCAGCAGTTTGTTGTCTCATGATCTTATGGTTAAGTGTCACCCCACAGATCTTAAACACCTTTTAAAGACTAAAAAGGGTTCAAGAACAAAATATACATAGTTCCAAGATACTGCACTAAGGCAGGCTCATTTCCTCATAACTGTGACTTGTGGTTAGGGTTGTTACTATAAAACACAGGCTATGATCAAGGCTTCTTACAGGCGCAGTATGACCTCATTCTCTTCCATATGTATTTTTGTAAGATCTAAGACTACCAAGCTCACACCACAGTCTTTTGATACAAAGGATGTCTTTTCTAAAGTTAAAAAAACCAAAACACAAAACATCCCCAAACAAACAAAAAGCCCCAAAACAAAACCACCAAAAACTTTTAGAAACAAATTTACAAGGGATTCATCTCCAATTAGTCCACAGCCTCTTCTCACAGTCACTAGAGAGAAGGCTGTATTGTACAAAACTGTGCACTTCATCCACATCAGATGCCATTTGAAGAGGTGATGAATCACCCCAAAACAACCAGCTTTTGACTGTACAGAGAGTTCAAACTGAAGCTGCACAAATTAACCCACCCAAACCTCCGAATGGCCAATAACACAAAAATTACTCCAGGATGGACTGGAAGAAAAGGAGAAAAATAGAGAAAAATAGGCACTGGGATTTTTAAAACTTTAACTCACTAGAAACCCATTTACAAACCACCTATCATTTGCAATCCCATGCCATTTAGATAGCTTCCTATTTCCAGGCTACCACACTCCAGGCAGAGGAAGTCCACTGCCTGGCCTGGCAGCTGGTCTGGCAGACACAGGCAGCTCCTCAGCACAGAGCTGGCTCACCGTGTGGCAGCTCTAATGCCACACATCCACGACCATAAGGCAAAGTCCCTCTCAATCATTACCAACCTAAGGCCCACATGTCACATGAGCCCTGCCTGAGCCTCCAGCACTCAGGCTGGCAACACCTGACTCAGTTAACACAGGTCTCGTCATGCTCTCAGGCAAGACAGCAAACATTGCAACATCACATAAACCTCGTTCTTGGAACTTAGGTATGCTGAAGCCCTGGCCAGAGCTATACTGTCCTTTGTTAAGGCTTAGGTAGTGACCTATCCTCCTACCAGGAAGATTTACTCACTGGGAACACAGAGATCTCTGCAGGGTTTCTGCAGCAAGCACGGATAGAGGGAAACCAATGGGCTCTGACAGTTACACAGGTTGTTCTGAAGTCTTTTTTGCTTGTTTCAAATGGACAACGCCAGGTAACAAAGTCACAACACATCCCAAGTGAATTAGAAGCAAAGTTTGTTTACTCAGTACCGTTTTATGCAACACAGAGAGCTGCTTGCATCAGATATTACCTGCAGTACTGTGAACTGAGCAGAGGTTTTAAGAAGGGATTAACTTCATAGAGGATGAGGAAGAAGGAGACAAGCATGAACCAACCACCTATTAACTAACCATATATGGTAAAATTAGTCATAGTGAAAAATCAAACTGTTGTCAGAGCTCCACTCACAATGCTTACAGAACTTCTCACAATATGGGGATTTAGAAACAAGACAGGAAGCAGCAGTCAGCTGAAAAACTGGAAGAGCCTTGCCCTCTCTGACATTTTTCCTGTGACTTGTCAACTGCAGAAGTCCCCACATTTATAAAGAACTTTATTGTTTACTTCTTGATACTCACTTTGAGTGGAAGTCTGCTGAGCAAGGCAAACAAGAAACTTTTTCCCTGTTCAGCACCTGCAGTCCCATCACAAGAGTGCAAGCCCATATTGCTTCTTACCATAATATGAACTCAGTGCATACTCTGAACCTTCAGAGGAAGACTCCAGAGATTTAGCTCAATGTCCAACCTTCAGTGCTGTGGAGGTTAAAAGGTGCTCTAAAGAAGCGAACTCATTTTTGCTGGTTCACATTTCCTTTCTGCCACTGCCTTCATCTATGCAGCTCCTCCCAGTGTACCCCGCATCTTTCTTGTTACATATTTGTTCATTTCCAACATTAAAAGAGTGCCAGCATTAAAAAAATAAGCCCTTGATTTGACTTTTCTTTCTTCTGTGACCTTTCCAGCTTAATCCCAAGTGCTTGAGAATCTACGCTGTCATTCTGCATACAGGCACAACTACACAAAACCGAGGTAGCTTCATGTGCCTACTATGAGGTGATAGAAAGTTCTGGTGTTCAACTAATGCTGGAGGAAAAGGAAGAATCTATTAAACCAACTGCTTTCTCCCATTTTTGAAAATGTGAATAAGAAATTAAGCAGGAAACCTAACTTCTGCCCTGAAACAGACTGGACTATAGCTTTTCTGGATTTTTGCCTATGTGACCCCTGCAAAAATTTTACTACCAGTGACATTCAAGAGCATCTTTTCTTAAAAAAGATTTAAGCAACCAATAATTCAACCAAAGTCAATAACATGGTATGGATCAACATAATTTCTGGAGAGATACCAAATTAAAAAGCGGTATAAGAAAAATCTATAGAATAAAGTAGAAATGAATTCTAAATAATTCAACTCCATATTGTTACTTGCCCTGCAGAGGTAGCCCAGAAACATGTTTTAAAATAAAAATTTAAATCTACACTGTTATTGCCATAGCTACCTGTACAAAATTCTAACATAAGGGATTATTTCTTTAAAACTGGGAGATTGAGCAAACAGCATGAGGGAACAGTGATCCTAGCAGTGAGTGCCCTCTCTAAACTCAGCTGGACAAGCTCCACTCTGCTGCATTTTTCTCTGCCAGAAGCTTTGGTAGAATACTGAGTGACTTACTATACCCTTGATATCCTGGCTAATCTGAAAATAATCATCATGGAGAAAGAATAAAGACTGTGGAACAGTGACAGCAGAGGATGCTCTGCAATGGCAGGGGCTCCACACAGTTTACAGGAGCAACGCAGTATTTACATTCCATACTAAACCACATAGGCAAAAAACAACAAAAAAGTGCAGCCTGATGCTCTGAGGCAAACACCTCCACATCTTCATATGCAACTTAGGCAGTCATTACAAGAGGTCTTATAGGAACAGTGTTATTCCATCAGTTTCCACAGACCCCTTATTACACTCAGACCTCACCAAGGGTCTTATCCAGTTCCCAGTGAGGACAGTGCATCTGCTTCAGACTGGAGTGCACCAGCAGCTGCTCTCAAATACACTGCTAAGAATGTGCTGGCATTACTGGCTCCTCTGCGCCATGCAAGTGTGAGCATGAATTACAGGTAAATTAGTCCAGCTCCACAAAAACTCATTAATGAAGCAGATTCAATCAGTACCACAGAAAACAAAAATCAAAGCAAGCAAAGCAGCACAAGCAGGGTTTCAAAAAAGCAGAATGACACTGTGAGATCACGAAACACTCAAATTATTATCAGTAATACTAGCAGCCCAATCAAACAGTATTTTGGGTTGATTTGGTTTCACTATTTTACATACCAGTTGAAGGTATCTGATCATCAGAGTTCTCATTCACCTAATTAGCTGGTGGACATGCTGAAAAGAGTAGAAAGCAGTAGATAGGTAGCAGTACTTGAGCAACATTTATAAAGGAACTGAAAGCAAATGAAGGAGAAGATTACTGATCTTTTTCTCCCCCCCAAGTCAAAAACTGAGTAGGGTCCTCCTCTCCCCAAATCAAAAAGGAAATGTAATTTCACTACCCATAGAGGTAGTTTTTATTAGAATCTGTCAAACAGTGCAATGTCTGTAGAGTTACAAGGGGAAGGAGAAATTACTGTTTGTATATAAGGTGTAATACTGTGTGACATGCATTGCAAAAATATACTACCTACTTTGAAAGCATATATTTTGTTAGTCCAGAGTTTAAAACTTGGAGGTATTGTCCTTGCTTAATTTACATAAATCACTGAAATTTACAAGTAAATGAACTCTTTCTAAGATAAAGTCCAGGTCCCAATTCTGCCAAATGCTTGATTTAGATTTTCCCAAAATGGACACACAAGCTAAAGCATGTTGTTGACTTACAGCCAAGAGTTATCACAAAATTTCCATTTTCAAGCTTTCCTTTACAAGCCAGCCAAGTTTAAAAACCATGGACTAAAACTCCATAATGCCTTTAAGTTTAAACTACACAGACCATACCCAGTAGGATTTAGTACAGAATACATCTTTGCCCCAACTCTGCTCCAATCAAATCACTTGGAGAAATACCTTCAACTTCACCCTAAAACCAGTGTATTTCAAGTACAGATACATGGTCCTTTACCTTTAATAACGAAGGCTTCAGTTATCAAACGCAGCACATACAGAGGTTCATCTTTGGTTGAGAGGTCATCAATTCCTGCTTTGGCATACATGCTGATGGCATCTCTGTAGCATCCCTCCACATAATGAAGCTTTCCTAGGATCAGCATGGCTTCAGTCATATACTTAGGCTGAAACAGAGGAGGGAGAGAAAAAGAGATACGTGATAAAATACCAGACAGCAAAAATTAGGTACTCCAGAACAAATCAAGCACATTCAGAATGCCTTCCTCTCACAACTGCTAGCTCCACACGCCAGAGTAGGAAGGAATTAAGTGTCTAGAGATCTTAGGGTTGTTCTCATGATAGCAGCAGGCAACAAAGGTCAGGCAACCACTTTGAAGCTCCATTTAGAAACACACAGTTTCGAGCCACCTCTTTGGTTTCAGCTGACCTGATCTGTGGCTGGTGAATCGATGGACATCACATAAAAGGCTGGCATTGTCAGAACTACCTACACACACACAAAGAAAACCTCCTGCTTTCAAACTAAGCAGAAGCCATGACTTTTTAGGCAAGTGCTCCCCTCTCCTTTGTACATCTAATTTAACAGTGAGAAAGCTCCCCAGTTTTCTTAAGCTGTCAAAGAATTTTCATGCAACAGTAGAAAAACAGAAGGCACACTGGCTATTTCTAAGATTTGTTTCCTTTAAGGTCTGAAAACACATCTAACAAAAACCTCAGTAAAATACATCTGTTCAGACCCTTTGGAAGGCATGAAAAGGTTCCTAAGCCTTCATACCCA
>JAWWLV010000121.1:27190523-27216105 GCA_035041135.1 Platyrinchus mystaceus | reverse complement strand
AATTTTGAACCAAAAGTAATACAAGTCTAGAACAGACCTGTAATTCATTTACTTCTAAACCCAGTTATGAAACTGTGTGTCCAAGGACACCAAAACAACAGCAGCCATCGAGGTAGAGTATTTAAACACTCCTGAAGCTCTGCAATTGAGCTGACAAGCAGCCATCAACCATGAACCCAGACCACAGAATAAAAGCATAACTTCTCTGGCAGAGACTGAAAGTAGTGCAAGGCTGTAATAATCCTGGACTTACAACACAACCCTAAATTCCTGACAGCAACTTGCAGCACATTTTTCTCTGATCTGGAGCTGACTAGCTGGTAGTGGATCAAGGGTTGGACCTGATGATCTCAGAGGTCCTTTCCAACCCATCTGATTCTGTGATTCTATGACTAGGTACACACAACTCCCTCAGAGCAGTAGCAGCAGGTCACGTTGTGTGGCCACACCCCAACACCCCAGAGAAATGCTAAATATTTATTCCACTTCTAATGAAAAAAAAAAAAGAACAGGATATGTACTCGTAGCACACTATTTGTTTGCATATGAAAAAGCAAGTCTCACAACAGAAGATACTGCCAAGGGGAATCAGCAGTCCCTTAGTAACGCCTACAATAAAGCACTGTATATACAGGGACATGAACAGGCAACAACCACACCCTGTATCAGACTAATAATCATATGAAAGAAACATCCAGTTGGCAGGAATTACAATGACAGAGCCCACTTACTCTTAATTTTCCTCTGCTTAAGATATTGGTCAGATACTGTTTAGCTTCACCCAGTTTTGGTTCGTTCTTCTCTGTCAGTGGAATGGAGTCCTTCAGTTTGGCAAAGTTTTCCTTCAGACATTCTTCCAGCAGAACCTCTGCTAGCAGCATACTCCCATGGTCCTCTGAAAGCATACACCAACCAACAAGAAACATCGCTTAGTGCTGTACTGATAACAAACAGAATTACAAAAAAAACAGTGTACCTTTGAAACACATAAAGGGCAACTCAAATGAGTCGATAAGGAAGAAATGGCAGACACACAAAAAAAGTTCCATTAACTTCTATCTATTGGAAACAGTATGTTTCCTAAGAAAAAAATGAAACTACACTTCCTTGTAACTTGAAGATTTTTTCCAAACGAATCCTTTAATTTTGGCAGCACCATTCATTCTTGCATTGCCACTAATACAACAGTTAGGAATTTTCATCACAAAACTCACTTTCAAAAGTATAAGACCAAGCTTTGCAAACATGTCAGTGCATGCTTTAGATTTACAAATGTACAAGCATGAAATGAACGCTTCGGACTATACGGAAGCTATGAATTTCACTGCAGAACAGTAACAAATTTACCTGAAAGTTCACAGAAAAAAGACAATTTAGGCACTAGAGACAGACAAGGCTTGATCCTCTGCCACAACTAACATGCCACATTCTTTCTACATTAAAATCCATTCCTGTTCACAGCTCTACGGAAGAGAAACTCAAACACAAGTAGCAGCACTAGATACAGCATGAATCATCATGCAATATGGCAATCATGTGCTGAAAAGAAAAAAGTTTCCTCTGTCACAGTACTTTGATTTCTCGCATAGCAGGCCCAGTTCTGCAGTTCACTTATTCACAAAAGTAGTACCTCAATCAGTGGACTACTGGGTCAAGCAGGGTAAGAAAACCTTTGTATATGAAAGCGCCAAGCCCTACATTTCATATATGCTCCACGTCTCGAAGTCAGAAATTCCAGAATGCAGGAAACACGATATAGTGTACCTATGTCTATATTTTCCGGCCATGCCACAATTTATCCCAACTTTCCACCTATACACTACATACAGCATTAATAATCAACTCTGTGTGTGGGAATGGCGGTGGTTTAAATTTTTTTGGTGTTGTGGTCTAAGTGTTCAGCTGCATATCAAATCATAACGATAGCTCTTCCTGCTCATTTGCAGGTCTGCAACGAACTCGCATAAACGAAGTACAAGTACATAAAATGAGAAGCATAAATGTGCAAGTATATTCCACCCTAAACTTGCAAGAAATAATTTCTACACACTGAAGACCTTTCAGGTAGTCATTAATCTCTTAAAACAAACTCAAGGAAATAGGTAAGACAATTAAGAAATAAATACACACAATCTCACAAAGCAAACACTACTGTTAAAAAAATCTAATCCAGGCAGACAATGGTTTCTAGAAGCACAAAACTGTACCCAGTCCCCTGCTGAAAGTTCTGCAGCAATAACAAAGCATTAGTCTTTCATAACTAGCAAGTTATGATGACATAGCAGCAAATTAACAAATCCTGTTTTACAGCAATCATGCTGTTGTTATGCCTCTTAATTACAAGGGAAGAAACTACTATGAACTCTTCAACTATTAATGCCCCCAAACTGCAGGGAGATCTCTGCACCTGTGAAGCGCAGCTGAAACTCGACTGAAGTTCAAAGGTTGGCCCTGTGGTTATGAGCACGGGGTTCATCCTGCATCATGTACCCACTTGAAAAGCCTCATAAATAAATACGTATTAAGCTACCAACATCTCCCCCACCATGTTTCCCACTGTGAAGTTTAAGGCACCCCTTCAGTTAACTCTAGGGCCACATCCCAGAAACACTCCTCTACAGAAGGGCTTTACTCAAAGATGTAGCTCCTCTGACTTCAGCGGCAGAACCCTTTGTACCACTGCCGTGGGTAGGATCAGGTCCTGTTTGCAACTTACGTGCTGACCACAGACATATTTTTATATTTCCAAGTTAGGCTGCCTCACTTACTGCTAGCGGTTTCATTTTAAAAAAGCAGCAAAGTAGTGTGTTGTAACAAGAAAAAAAAAAAAAACACAAACCCAAAAACATTTGGTATTTATGAAACCTGTTTTACATGTAAAAGGGTACTTGGACGAGCCCAAGCCCTTTAAATAAAGCAGCGCCCTTCAGAAGTGGAGGGAGGTAACACAAGGGCATCCAGAACAGGGCTGGGCAGGGGGCAAGAGGGAACGAGCACAACACGTAAGGAGAAGCTGCAGACGGACATTTCCAAACCGGGCAGGTTTTGGTGGGTGGCCCAGCCGGGCTGGTTGCATCAAGGGCCGGCTCGGAGCGGGGCAGCCGCCACCTGCGCCCGGTGCTGACCGCGGCGGGGGCGGCATCCCGAGCGCCCGACAGCCGGTCCTCGCTGCCCGACGGGCTCGGCAGCGCTGACACGTAGAGGAAGCGCGATGTGATCTTCCCGAGCGCCGCTTCCTGAGCTCCCGTCGCCTCTCCCCAGCATCCCTCCTTCTCTCCCGCTGCGAAGCCGGGACGCTGGCACGGGACACCGGGCGACACCCCGCACCTCAGCGCTCCCCAGCCCGCTCCCGCAACCCCGGGACATGCGGGGCAGCCGCAGCTCCCGCCTACGCCAACTCGCCGCGCCGGCGCTGCCGAGCCCGGGCAGCGGCACGGAGCGACCATCCAGCCCCGCCGCCGCCCCGCGCCCGGGCGGGTCGGTACCGGCGGCCACCCCGCCCGCCCCCCGCCGCCGCCGCTTACCCGCGTCCTGCGCGCCCCTCGCCGCCTTCGCCTTGCGCGGGGGCCGCGCCGGCGGCGGCAGCAGCTGCTCTGCGAGGAGCCGGAGCCGCCCCCAGAGCCCCTCCGCCCGGCACCGCTCGATCTCCGCCTCCAGCTTCACGTGCGAGTGCGAGCCCTTGGCCGCCATCTTAGCGCCGGCACGGACGCGCCCCGCCCCGGCCCGCGGGGTGTCCCCGGCGGCAGCACCCGGGAGGCGCCGGCGGGGCCGCGGATCCGCCAGGTGCCGGGAGCGGGCGGGACAGCGCCCTGCCCGAGGGCAGCGGCCGGGGACGGCGCCTCCAACACGGCCGCCACTCCCTGACGCCTCTCGCCTGGCGCCCGGTGCGCTGAGTCGCGTCCAGCCGGGCGGGCGCTGTCCGGGCGTTGCGGAGGTGGCCCCGCGCTCCCTGCAACGCGCGAGAAGGGCTGGGGGTGCCGCTCCCCCACCGCGGCCCTCGGGAATCACCTAAACCCCGGGGGTCCCTGCCGGCTGCGCCCCACGGCCACTGCCCCCTCCTGCAGCTTCGGCACAGAACCCCCGACTGGTGCGGGAACGGGCCGAAAGCCCGCCCGGCTGCCCAGGCCCGGGGTTTTCTCGGGGGTTGTGACCTAGGGAGGCCAAAGCGGCAGCTGTGTAGGCGTCAAGTGTGGAAACAACGAGACCTGGGGCGTTCGGTGCGAGGGGAAGCGCAAAGCACGCACAGTTGATAAACCACAGCGGGCACTGGCCACAGGGCCCGTGGTTTTTGCAAGAGAGCAGTGGTGGACGGGGCTGTTGTGGGGGAAGTGCCTGGAGCAGGAGTGTCCGAGGACAGCCCTACGAGCAGGACACACTGCCCCACCGTCCCACTCCCTCTCGGCAGTGCCTAGGGTAGGGTATTGTCAGTGAAATCCCCGCAATGGGCCCTTTGGAAGGGAGTTCTCTACACTGGGGGCCTGGGCAGCCGAGGCCCCACAGCACCCGCACAGAATCCCATAATGGGTGAGGTTGGAAGGCACCACAGTGGGACATCTGGTCCAGCCTCCCTGCTCAAGCAGCGTCATCCTAGAGCAGATGGCACAAGACTGCATCTATATAGTTCTTGAATATCTCCAGTGAGGCAGACGCCACCTCTGTGGACCTGTTCTAGTGCTCGGCCACCTACAAAAAAAAGTTTTTCCTCATATTCAGCTGAAACCTCCTGTGCGTCAGTTTCTGCCCATTGGCTCTTGTCCTATCGCTCAGCACCACCAGAAGAGCCTGGCTCCATCCTCCCTCCCTCCCTTTAGATAGCTGTAGACATTGATGGTGTCCCCTCTCAGTCCTTTCTTCTCGAGGCTGAACAGGCCCATCTCCATCAGCTTTTCCTCATAAGGGAGATGCTCCAGTATGTTAATCATCTCGGTTGCCCTCTGCTGGACCTGCTCCAGGAGCTCCATGTCCCTGTGTACTGAGGAGCCCAGAACTGAACCCAGAACTCCAGATGTGATCTTACTAGGGCTGCATAGAGGGGCAGGATCAACTCGCTTAACTGGCTAGCCGTGCTCTTCCTGATGCCCCCCCGGACCCCATCGGCTTTCCCGTCCCCCAGGCCTCGCTGCCCCGCCGACCCGCGGGTCGTGCCCCGCCACACGCGGTGGGCGGGGCGCCGCCGCACCTGCGCCGCCGCGAGGGCTCCACGTGGAGTTCCGCGAGCGGTGACGTCGCCCCGCGGGGCGGGCCGGCGCAGCCAATGGGAGGGGGGCAGGGGCGGGGCGCGCGCCGGGTCAGGGGTGAGCCGGGGATGGTGTCCCGGGAATGGTGTCCCGGGAATCGCGCCCGTCCCGGAGCCCGCGCCGCGGCCCACACCCGCCCCACGGTGCGTAGCGCGGCGGCGCAGGTGCGGCGGGGCCTCTCCGCCCGCCCCGGCAGCCGGTACTGGACGGCCGTGTGCTGGGGCCTGGGCGGGGGGCGGCGGGCCCGGCTCCGTCCCGCTGCGGGGGGGGGGGGGGGGGGGGGTGTGGTGGGGCGGGAGCGGGGTCTGGCGGGGCGGTCGCGGGGTGGGGTGGGGCGGGAGCGGGGTGTGGCGGGGCGGGAGCCGGGGGTGGGAGGCTGCTGGCGGCTGGTGGCCAGCGCCGTGCCGGGGAAACCGGGGATCGCTTCAGCTGGGGCTGGAGCACAGAGGGGCCGAACTCCCCAGCCCGCTCCTGGGCTCCCCTCGGCCCCTCTGGAGCGCTGTATCCTGTCACTTCTCCGCGAAGGGAGCACAAGCGTGGCTGCATAACGTTTTCCAAGCTGTACATTCCTTAGGGCATGCAGTCTTAATAGAGATACTAATTTGATGCGGCTGCTTCGATACCGTAAGCGACCTTCGCTCCCATGGCTGTGGGGCAGGTCTGCCTGAGCCTGGCGGGGTTGGTTGTCTGGACGGTGCGTGAAAACACAGCCGCAGCTGAGGAGTGCACATCTGCTGTGTGGAAAAAAAAAAGAGTCATTATCTGAAAGTTACTGCATAATACTGCATGATTCCGTGAAATAAGGACCCTCATAGAAATCCTTAATTGGAGCTCCCTGGTTTTATGCTTGCCAAGAGCTTGAAATGAAGCGAGTTCTATAACTCACTGGGGTTGTTTCTAAGTACTTGGTAAATCTGCTGAAAGTAGATCACATTTTTCATCTGAGATTTTTTTTGGGGGGGGGGAATGTTTTCCTTTTTGTAGGAGATCACAATGGCCCAAAGGTTGTTTAGATCACATTTGCTGTTCTGCTTTCTGGCTACATTCTTCATCTCTGCCCTTGCTGAGGAACACGCAGGAGAGAGTCAACATGCAAATATTCGCCTCGATAAGAACTTGGTACAAGATAAAGAGTATGTGTTCCATGTTCTAAAAACGTAAACTTTACTTCTTAATGATTTTCTTATCTCTGAAGTCTTGTTACGTTGGACTTAAGCCTAGTGCACCCTGTTTCCTCAAAATGTTGTATGACTAGCTAAAACCAGATATGAGACATGCTTGCTTGATAAATTTGTAGAGATACGAGACCTAGAAAGGTCTCTTTGCAACCTTTAGCTCTACTCAATACTATAAAGAACTTCTTACAGAGGTCCTGCTTACCCAGATCAGCATACTTTAGACAAAATCATTCTTAACAGGTAGAGTTAGAGGGTTTTTTCTCATTTTCTTCTTCATACATGCAGAACAGTTCTAGCAGTAAATAAAACTCCCTAGAATACTTCATGGTTGACTGGGAAAGGTCTTTCTCCAGCTCCTGTGCTTTGGAAGACAGCCAAAAGGAGATTTTGGGCACTGCTTCCATTGTTTCGATAGCCTGCTAAGTAGGAAGAAGTAGAAACAGAAATAGCTATGTAAGGTGTTAGAGGTACTACAGCACCTGAAACAAACAACCTTTGTGCCCCCTTCATCTTAAACTGTAGCTTTTAGTTGTCCAGGGTGCTTTTAGAAGAACAGTATTCGATCAAGGACTAAATTTGATGTAAACAGAGCATGAAATATTAACTGACAGAAATGTTGTAGATTTTGTTTGTCTTTGGGGTTTTTTTTGGTTTTTTTAGGCACATCATGGAACACTTGGAAGGTGTCATTGAGAAACCAGAAACTGAGATGTCTCCACAAGAGCTGCAGCTCCACTACTTCAAAATGCATGATTATGATGGCAATAATTTGTTAGATGGGTTAGAGCTCGCTACTGCTATATCACATGTCCACAAGGAGGTAGGTGTAATTTTGTAAGGGCATGTGTGTTTGGAAACAGTTCTGACTCTAAAAGCAACTTACAATAGAACGGAACAGTTGCAACACATCTTCAGTGCAGTTAGAGTTTTGCCTGAAAATGAGATGTATTTCTTTCCCCCTGGTAGTTCTAGTTGGATTTATCAGATGTATTAGCTTTATCAGAGCTTTTCGTGTCACACTGCCGTTTTTAAGAAGTCTGCATTGTAGATTAAACTGTAGAATGAGGAAGGGCTGTAAAGTGAAAATGATTTTACAGAGGGCTTGCTTTGGCATGCAGGGGTGGGGAGAAAGGGAAATTATCCAAAGTGGGGCATGAGGGTTTACAGAAATAGCACGGTATATGATGCTGTTTTCAGTTTCAGACTGTCACTGCTGTGGATACACAGACTGTAAGAGTCCTCTTGAATAAAGTTAGTATTAGAAGAACCACTTATGGTCTGCCTCTTTCTAAACAAATTCTTTTTACAGCTATGAACATTTAAGGACAAAGTAGGAAGATACAGCCATTAGGAAGACAATATGAGCACGTTATCTCATACCGACCTTCTGGAAGTTACAATTCAGAATAGCATAACTTCCTGCATACACCTGTGGCAAAAAATACTGAGCCAAGACCAGAATAATGACTGGCTGTTTCTTGTGCAAAGGCACCTCTTTGTCTTCCCAATTCTTTGTAAGGGGTGTTTCTAAGAGTTTTATTTGCTTTAATCTACAGTGCTAGATTTTTTCACTACTCCGTTACTGTAAGATGTTTCTGCATTTTATAGAAACTGTAGTGTCTATATTACATGAAGATCCAAATAAGAATACATCTGTTAGATGATTATCCATCATACATTGTGCTATTCAGCTTTTGGAACTTTTGACTAAGAATATTAACTGCAAAGAGAGTGCTTTTTCTGAAGTCCAGAAAACTTGGACTTCGTAGCTTCCACCTAAAAAAGTTGCTTATATTGATATAAATGTTTACATAAAACTTAGTGCCAACTTAGGCACCAAACAGGAACAGCTTAATAAAAAATTAGTTGTCAGTAATCTGTTATATGTGCCAATAGGTGGGAAAGACTGCTAAAACTGTTCAATGTGGTTTTGTTTTTGTAGGAAGGTGGTGAGAATACCCAAGCAATGAAAGAAGAAGAGCTGATTAATCTAATCGATGATGTCTTAAGAGATGATGATAAGAACAATGACGGATACATTGACTATGCAGAATTTGCAAAATCACTGGAATAAGGTTTTGCAGGGTGTTTGTTTCTCCTTCTAGCCACGTGGAAATGTGAACCAGTGTAATGTGATTCTTTACTGTCTCATATCAACCTCTGTGCTGTGAGAAGGAGAGGTGTACCAGTTCCAGCTGAATTTATTTAAAAGTTGTATGTGTTAAGAGACTGCTTAACTTGGAGTGAGAGCCATGTGTGACTAAACATAGCTACACATTTGAATCATGAAGCATGCAAGCGTCAACAGTACTCACATAGGGTACAGCTGGCAAACTCCTAAGTAGCTCTGTATGAATACTAAATAGAATCATTAGCACCTAAATTTCAAGTTTGCAGTCACTGGGTTATATAGTACTTATTTGCTTACATCTTCTTCCATTTAAAATTATAAAATAGCTAGAAAGCAAGAAATGATTACTGCATATAGTTGTACTCTAAGGATAAACATCCTTACCTTCCTTCTAATTTACAAGGAAATTTGCAGATAAGCACAGGTGCTTGAAACAGCAATTGCAGGGGAAAAGCATTTGAATGTGTGTTACGTTTGAGTTCCAAATGATACCATGTGAACTTAAACACAGTCTTTGAAGAAATTGAGTATTTTTAAATATATGTACTTCCTAGCATACCCTTACTTATGAATATACATACATGTGTTTTTCAATGTCTTGTCCTCTACAAATTTACTTTTTGTATCTTAATTTACTGATTTTTTTTTCATCAACCTTCCATGTTTTCTTAAGAAAATGAAAGTATTTTTATTATATTTATATGTTGTATCCCATCCTTCAGGGGTGTTTTGAAGGTCACGTTAACAGTAAACCAGTTTAATACTAAAGCTTTTGTTCAATTTGGGTTTTACAGTATTAGCCAGCAGAATAATCTAAATAAGCAAGTAACGCTGCCTTGTTAAGGTTTAAGTCCATATTCCTTGACATTTAAATTATGGTATTACTTTCAGGAGGTATTTCATAACTTAACAGTTTCAAGTCTTGAGTGTTTGCAAATTATCATGGCTCTAGGAACATTTTTACTGTTTTGACTCTATTTGGTAAGTCAAGCAGTTTAGGGATAGTAGAGCAGTGATGTATTGCTGTGTTATTGATGTTTGGTGACTCTGAAACATAACTGAAATCTTAAATTGCATTCAATCATTATTCATTAATAAAGAATCTAAATGTTAGCCTATTTCTGTAAAATGTATAAAGAGCTATTTTCTATACAAAATTATTCTTATACAAGAGAAACACGTTTGTAAAAGAAATTATTTCTTCTGTTTAAATGTTTGTGCAATGAATCCTGAGTGTCAGATTTTTTTTCTTGTAGTAATTATTTGTTTTGAAATCTCTGTGGCCAGAGTTGTGCTGGTTGAACAAGCAGTAAAATGAAGTTGGGGTTGTGCATGCTGGAGATAGGTACATTTCTCACTAGGACTTCTAGCCTTGTGTATCCTAATTTGCTGATGTGTTTCTAAGCCCATCTCTTGTTGCTAACAGTCACCTTAACAGAAAATTCTTTCTGTTAGAGCTGGGTTTTTTTAAATATCTCTTCTGAGAGTGATTAATCTGGACTCAATGTTCAATTAGAAAAAAGTGTAGTAAATGCTAGTGAGTAGGAGGGCAGAAGAGGTTAAGCTCCTCAGCTTTGAGCACTTAAAGCAGGTTGCCTGTAGACCCGCCAATCCTTACATGCTTACTGTTACTGCAGTTTAACCCCACCTGGCATCTAGGGAACACACAGCCCCTTGCTCACTCTTCCCTGGTCAGTGGGGGGAGAGAATCAGAAGGGTAAAAGTGAGAAAACTCATGGGTTGAAAATAAAGAGAGTTTCATAGGTAAAACAAAATCCATGCATGCAAGCAAATCAAAATAAGGAATAAATCCTTCACCACTTCCCATGGGCAGTGGATGTCTGGAGAGCAGGGCTCCATCATGGTTACTTGGGAAGACAAATGCCATTACTCCCCCACCCTCTTCCTTATTCCCCCTCAGCTTTATATGCTGAGGGTGACACCATATGGTACAGAATATCCCTTTGGTCAGTTGGAGTCGGCAGTCCTGGTTGTGTCTCCCAGCTTTCCATGAACCCACAGCCTCCTCCCTAGTGAGGTGGAAGGCAGAAAAGACCTTGCCTCTGCACAGACTCTGCTCAGCAGTATCAAAAAATCCTTGTGTTATCAACACTGTCTTCAGCACAAATCCAAACCACAGACCCATACTAGCTCCTGTGAAGAAAATGAACTCTATTCCAGTCAAGATTAGCACAATGCATAAGGCTCTGAGTTTTGGGTTTCTTTGGGATGATCAAGGAACTGACTTTTATGCACTGCTTTTAAAAATCATGGTTTTCTTATCAAGTGCAACCACCTGTAAGGCACATTTATATACATATGCTGTATTTATATACATATTTATCAACTGCTGTTGCATGTGGCAAAAGATGCACCATAGAAGCTTTATATTTGAAATTATTATGATAAATGCAGGTAATGTGAACATTTTTTGCCAACTATTTGAAACTTGTTTTTAAGGCTTCAGAATGATGTCTAAATAGAAAAATATTTTACTGAAATGGGAGAACAAAATTATTACCTTTGATTTCATGATGCGTGAAAAAAGATCAAAATAAAATTTCTGCTTTCCTAGAAAGAGCAGTTGAAGAAATGTTACCCAGGATGAAACCTGCATCATCATGTCTTTACTCAGCCTCCTAAAACAAATACAGATATGTAATTAAGTGCACTTAAATGGTTTAACAGCTGACTAGGGAGCTTTCTCAGTTATTAAGTAGAAAAGCACAAAATTGCTGAGAGTGATGATGAATCAGACTTTTTTTTTTTAATATAACTAGTTTTTGTGCTAGTTGTAACTCATGTGAAACCCCTAAATGTGCTAGTACAGGTTATACATAAATACACTATTTCCTATATATATAAATAATAAAAAATACAACAGAAGTACTCATTAACTATAAGGCTGTTTTAGCTTCCATAGAGCAGTTCTACCTCCATTTTACAAAAAATTACAAAGCACAAGGGGTGGATTTTTTACTGAAGGTCAGTCACACCCCAGCAGAAACAGAAGACTGGAAGAATGCTGTTGTGCATGATCTTCACATCTTCACATCATCTATGATCTCAAGGGATGAAGATTAGCTTTCCCTATTACAGGAGAACACATCCAGTCTTGCACTACTTTATACTATGTGCACAGTTTAAAGTAATTAGATTATCTACTTTTACCTTACAAAATACTGAATAATTAGCAACTAAAGAAAATACTTCAAACAGTTCTTGAAGCACTCCTAAACTGAGTGGGTTTTTTTAGTAGTCAGTCTAGAACACAGTCTGTACACAAAGGAGAAGGATCTTAACTGCTTGACCAGTGCCCGTCAGAATGTTGTTAGGGACAGGACTGACTGCCTCGAAACTCCCCAACAAGAGTTTTGTCTGCATATTCGCACAGGCTTTACTACCTGTTTGGTTTTTTTCATTAATCACTTATGACCTCGAAATGTCTTCGATTCATTATTAGGCAGTGGTTACAGACTTACAAATCCCGATCTCATCTGACATATTTTTTAATACTACAATTCACAATCAGAAGAAGAGTAATTCAGGGATAATGTCATAATCGACAGAGCCACTAGATAGCGTATGGACACCACACATCAGTTCCCTGGGGCATGTAACAGAGTGGTTCAACAACCTGGATTTCTCTAAACCATCACCAGTATTCTGATTACAGAAAAGGCTTGCTTGTCCCTCTTCCAACACCATATTGACAGTATGATACCCACATTTTTATTAGTTTTTACCTGTCATAAAAATTGACTACAGCCAGGACTCATTACTGGTAATTAGATTTTATTGTTTAGGGAAACCAAATTGACTTGAAGTGATAGTAAAGGAACCTCCATTGTAATATTGTCAGTAAAAATAATTGTGTAATAGGAAGCTTTCTAATATAAGTACGAGGTTTGGCCTGACTTCTTGACAATTTCTAGTTGACCTATGAGAGGGGCCATGAGGTATCTACAGTGTCTCAACCAACATTAAAGAGTTCTGGAGGGTTTCAGGAGGACCTGAAGTCTTACTGCTTTTATATTAGATGTCAGTAAGAGCTTCTGTCACTGTTGTTACGAGACATAGGTCCAGTATGGTCTGATCAGCCATTTTTGCTTAAGGTGAAGTGTATTGCTTTTTTCTTCCTCTTCCCCATTATGGTCTCTCTGTCTGTCCATTGCACCCTGAAATAGCTGCACAGTGTTCTAAGTTTTTAGTAAACAAAGTAGGGCAAGGATCATTGCATACCTTAGTCTGGATTATTTATTATCACAAGGAATTTGTGTTCTAAACACTTCATTAGTGCAGTTCCTCTGTTCACATTAATGGAGATTCATTTTAAGGGCAGTTATTAGTGCCTTACAGAAAGTTTATCTGAAGTTACATTTACTCTATGATAAATTCTGAACAGCAGCCTAAATCTTAAGTGCCAATACATACTGTAATTGTCACAACCTCCCTCTGCTGAACAGCAGTTTTGCATGTAGGTAGAGGGCAGTGTAACACATGACTCAAAGTCTGCTGCCAGATATGACATTTTACAAGGAATCAGCACTGCAGCAAACATAGTGTCATCTTCTGCCACTTGATCTGAGTGACTGACAGCACTAGATTTCAAGAAGACAGATGTCAATAAACTCAGAGAATTGGTAGGGGAGATCTCATAAAAGGCAAATCTAAGGGAAAAACAGATTATGGACAGCTGTCAGTTCATTCAAGAAATGCTAATAAGAAACCAAGTGTAACCTATGGCATTTTAGGGGAAAGTAAGGAAATTCAGCAGAAGTCAGCTAATTCACAACCTTTTAATTGACCTCAAGCATAAGAGAGAGAGATATCTGTAAAGCAGAAACTAGGACAGCTGGATGAGAACCCAGCACAATACTCCATTCATGGGAGGGTGTGGGGGGGGAGTTTATAAAGTTAATAAAGACAAAATGCACTAGATTCCACTAGCAAAACTTATGAAAATAAAAGAAATTTAATAGGTAAGGTGTTAAGAGAAAAACAAAAGGAAGTTTTGAGCAATACTCAATGATAGGGGTGTGCTATCAGCAGAGAATGTTAAGGAAGTGGAAGAGTTTAATGCCCTTTTTCTCTCTTTTTCATCAATCTTTACTAAAAAGGTCAACAGCAACCACACAGTGCAATTATTTAGATGGTAAAAATTCAGCCTAAAATATGCAAAACTTGCTTAGAGAGTAACCAGTTATCTTAGATGTCCTCCCGAGCCTAAGCCTGAGCAACTTCACTCTAAGAGTCTTAAAAGGAGGTTGAAGTACTAGCTGCAGATGTCACATGGCTTGAATTTATTTATTTTATTTAATTTTTGCAAGGCCTTTAGCAGTACTTCCTATAATATCCTTATGAACAGGCTAGTGAACTGTGATCTAAATGAAACTGCCATGGGAAGGGGCAGGAGGTCAAGTCTAGTTGGATAATTGTATCCGCAGGGTAATTCCATCAAAACCTATCAAAATATGTGTGTTTTGCAAGGAATTCTGTGGGCCTTGGTCTTGGATCAAGTTTCATTTTATGTTTTCAGTGAAGGCATAGAAGATGGAATATGAAGCATAAGTCTTGCAGATGGAGCAAGGAAGGACTGCAGATGTTATAGATGATAAAAAAATTAGAATTTAAGATGATATTGATATATTTAGAGAAGTCATCTAAAATGGATGGACTACAATAGTACAAAATGCTTACACAGAAATACTCGTCTGTACTTGCAAAACTGTGTAAGTACCAGTTCACAAGAGAAAAGATCGGGTACTATGGTGGAACAAGCATGAATGGCAAAGCCATTGGGATGTCTCAAGGGTCTTAAAGACTACTGAAAGAGTCCATGTGGGCTGATCCTCACAGTCAAAGATTCACCTGGAAGACTGAGACCTGTTTTGTGCACTGTACTTCAAGAAAGAGAGAAAACAATCGGCAGAATGGGCAAAAATTGACAGAGGTCCAGAAAACATGAGGGAAGACTGTGAGAAATGTGGGGGTTTTTTCCTGAACAAGTAACAACCAAGAAGAAGGAAGGTTAATAATCTTAAACTAAAAAGCTGTTGCAAAGGAACTAATATGTCCTTGGTGGAAAGATCAGGAAGAATAAAACATGAAGAAGCATAAACCAAACAGCTTGGGATATTTAGATTAGTCATTGGACAAAACTTCAATATCAATGATAGCTTGGGATGACATGATTGCAATTTGGTCTTGGGATAGAAGGGTGGAGTTAATTATTCCCTCTAATGAAAGCCTGTCTCTCAGTGAGTCAGTAACTGTCAATAACACAGGAATCCTGTACTCAGCTCCAGGTTTCAGAGAAGCCTTCTCCAGAATCACACAGTCCATCCTCCTCCCTCCCTGTTGTGAGGCCTTTCTCTTCTCTTTATCATATCTGTAGACTATTATGAAGCCAGCCATATTCCAGCTCCCTCCTAATCCATCTGGATGTCAGTTTTGCATCTCATCTTCTTGCCATCATAGCCCATTTTGCCTACTGAAAACACCTGAAAACTTGTTCATAACTTCTGCCTTCCAGTCAGGTGGTTCTTCATTCCCAGGAGAGAATGACCACTGGGAGAGTCCTGCTGCACTCAGTTCCTGTGCTGCATGGCAGAGCAGTCTGCAATCAGCAGCCTGCTCAGTCCTGTCAGGGTATGATCACTGTCAACAGCACCTAAGTGCAAAACCCTTCCTAGTTTCTACTGAGCACATTCAAAATGGGGTTGCCAAGAGCCAGAAGTGAACACTCTGGACCAAAAGGGGAGAAAAAAGCCTGTCCCTGACTCCAACATAATGCTTCACTTAGGATTCAAGTCCTAGATCCAGAGCACAGAAATATCAAATCTTTAAAAAAAAACCCCACAAACACAACAAAACCTCCCAAAAAACCACCAAAACCCCAACACTAAAACAACTTTAAGTCTTTAAAATGACGAAGTAAATTCCTAGCCCTGTTTTCAGCAAGCAGTCAGCTATTTCATTGAGAATGTAGTGTAAGAACATTAATATTGAGTAAAAACCAAGGTCCATTTAGCCCTAGAGCTTGCTCCAAACAGTGGTCAATAACAGATGCTGATGGAATAATAGACAGAGAAAGAATGGTGTCATACTTCTCCTAATTACACACACGGCTCCAGCAATTTGTAGGTCAGGGGCTTTACTGCAGCAACTACAAAACCAACTAAGTCAGGAGCTCAGAAAGATCAAGACTTAAATGTTAACGTCTGGGAACATTATTAACTAAACCCAAGGTCTCACAGAACATGTGCCATGTCCCATTGTCAATGGTACATGCTGGGCAGACCTGACTGTTCGCACTGCTCTGCTATAACCTTCAGTACAAACTAAGGGGGTGATGCAGTGGGGGAGTGATCCAAGGAGAGCACATTAGTGCAGTGGCATAGCTCAACTATACTGTTTCCAGATTTCTTGTTCTTCTTAGAGTGAGAGATGCTGAAAATTGTCTAATGAATGTTTGTTTCTGGTTTTGGTCACACTTCAAGAACCATCTTTAAAATGACGCAATTATGAGAAAGTTCTAAGCGCATATTTTGAAATAAATCCTCTTTAAAAATAGAACATTGTGTCTCAGAACTTATGTTGTCATAAAACCAGAAATAAACTACAAAACACATATGCTAAAAAATTATATTGACTTAAGTCTCATCATGTGTGGCTCACAGCCATCAGAGACTGACATATTGGCACAAATCAGGGCAGGTATGAATTTGTTGACCCAGAAAAAAGCACTGAGATGAGTAGAATGAGCTTTGAATGCTGTAACCTTTGGGAGAGGCCTCCAGGGACTGTGCAGAAGGGACTGTAAAGCCATGCTGTCAGCTTCAGCATGGATTGCAGTGTGAGTCGGGAAACACATAGGTGAGGATTTTAAACAGCAGTACCTGCAGATAGGATGAGTCTCGGAGAAGAAACATGTCTGTTTAGAATGCATGCAGAGTTGTTTAGAAACCTGGCATATGCCACCATAAATATGTGAGCACATTGGCACTGAGTAGTTAAGATCTCCAAAGAGCACATAACACATACATGTACACACACTGAGGCAGGAACCACTTCCAGTAACCAAATAATTCTGTCACCAGACAGCCTAAAACTATTCAAAGGCACCACTTCTAGCCAAGACCAACAGATCTGAAATATTTTTTCAATCTCTAGGCAAATTAATTTTCAGGATATGACAAACCAGAAAGTCTTTAGGAAACTCTCCAAGCAGATGATCTCATTTTTTTAGCCATCATCTCTCTTAAACACTTTGACCAGTTTCCTTCAACTCTTCCAAAAAATCTGTCCCAGAATAAGATTGTGCCTGTGAAGCTGTAGGTGCATAGGGCTGATTTTGGCACAGTGAGGAACAGGAATAAAATCAAGTTTATAATGAAAACTTAAGGACATCTGCAGTTTACTGAATACTATTCAGTGGGATCTATATAATGCATGATCTTTCCATTGTAGCAAAAATATAAAGTGCTTTTATTGTCACCAAGGGAAAAGACCACTTCCTCCATAGGAAGTCCTACCTATGAGCCAAAAAGACCTGTCAGGTCATGCAAGTATTTTTGCTTCCTCCCACTAAAATGTTTATAGAATCCAGATTAATTTCCTAAAGTCTTGGCTTGAGGATTTGTGCAGTGTATTACACCATGTTGGCAGTGCAGAATGATGACAATTTCTGACTGCAGATGTGCCTCTACCACTGACCTTATTAAAACTGCAGCATGGCACTGACATACTGAACTAGCATTAAATGAGCCATCCAAGGTACTGGTAACATCATGGCACTGCTGTAACAGAACACAGCACACCTGCAAACCCCCCTGTAAAGCAGGGCAGCCAATGGCCAGCTATTGTTGGCAGGCCATCCAGAACACTGTCTTCCTGGGATAATGCTACTAATTGGATCCAAGATATCTAGTTTAATGAGAATTCAGGTTTGTCAGAGCTCTAAATCATGTGAAGGTCCAGTGGTGTGGGTAGTTAAATGAAATTATTCTGTGTGGTTGTAAAGTCTGCTTCTAGATGCTTCCTAGCCAATAGCTCCTACAATTTACATTGATGCCCAGCTTGGGAAAACACAACACACACAGTTTTTACTGAAATCTGGAAATTTTCTGGGTTGCATAATGTTAAGGAAAAACTGCTCTAGGGGCCTTACATAAGCCTTCTCAGATTCCTGTGACAGGTAGAGGTTCTTTCTAGGTCCTTGTAAAGCTCACTTAATAAAAATATCTGTAGGGAATGAGAAAGGGTTATACAGGCTGCAGATCAGAGAGCACATTTTCACCCAATGTGGACTTGAGCTGTCATCTGCAGATACTACTCACAGAAATACATATCATCCTCAAAGTTACATTAGGTCTGTTAAACCCCATCTCAATCCTGACCCACACCCATGCCACATTTTTCTTGTCACCAAATGTCCTCCCGGCACAACCACCTCACCCGGGGACAATGCCATTGTGCTTTTCAGCCTGAAAGCTCTTCCTGATGACCTCTGCAGTAGTGTTTGGAAATGCAGAGGAAAAAATACCAACATTGATTCAGTGGACTAAATAAAAGACATTCTAAAAGCTGCCAAGCTAACTCACCTCCAGAATCTAACAACATCAGCCTGGTGCTCAGACCAGCATGGAGATCTGAAAATCTGGTCCTGATCTTACATGACAGGGATTGCTGGTCAAAAATATGACAACTGGACAGCAGTGAAGAAGGAAAAGGGCGAGCAGAGGACAGCTATAAAGCCATAATACATACCCAAACCCGAGATGTGCTAAAACTTAAGCCGTTTAGATGCCATCTTCCTGAACTGTGCTCCCTGGTAGCATAATCTCAACCTGCTCAAAACAACTTCTGTCAACAACATGGACTACAATATGGGACTAAGTATGTCGGTGGACAAAGTACAACCTCAAAAGACGTTGGTCAGTTTGCAAAAGGTTACAAGTGTCAAGAATATCTAGCAAGTTGACAGCCTTGGACATGGAACCTCTTGCTGTTTAGCAGCAACTCCAACTTCAGCCTGAGCACAGACCACTGGGGCGCATATAACTCCAGATGTTTTTCCCACTCCCTCAAGAAATGAGAAATGTACAGCTATTCCCTGAAAATTTGTGTTCAAGTGACTTTTCAGTGACACATGAGCTTGGCAACGCCATGACTATTCATCTAGGCCCTTCCACACACAAAACTTCAGCTTCTGGTGACATATGGCATGGGAAAATCCAGCTCAAGCAGCTGAAGTCTGGCAAAATTATAAACAATCAGAAAGAAGGCCTTCTAACGGAGACTGTTAGACAGCATTAGCTATTGGGCCACTGTCATCATCACAGCCAGAGAATGATTTAATCCGTCAGTTATGTGAGCACTAGGAGTGATGAATAGGTCTTTGTGTTCGTTCACAGCAAGTACGTACCCAGAATGGCATACAATGTGGTGGGGGTTTTTTTTGTCTGATAGTCCACTGGATCTCTAAAGAGCTGGGAATTTGCACAACACAGCTATCCAAAGCAGTGCCACAAAAGATACCACCTGTGTTCAGAAAGAGGGATTCCCAATGTGGTTAACTAGCACACTTCTTCTCCAACTTAATTTGTCCATCATTCCCTAAACACCTTAAAAGTCCCATGTCAACAAAGTTGCCCAGTTTTTGCCTCAGTTTTAGCCATTCCAGATGGCCACACTTATAATCAGGGTGGCACAGGGGCACAAGTGCAGTTTGTCCATGACTCCAACACCTGGTAGCACAGCAGCCACAGGGCCTCTCTGCAGAGCCATGCCACAAAGCCCTGCCAGGGCTACACTAGTAGCCCAGAGCTTTTGGGTGCCCACACTCCCATTGGTGCTCAGCTGTGCTGTCAGCCCAAAGAGCAGAGCAGGGGCACAGGGCTACCCAAGTGATTCCTTTGTAGTTTTCTGACTCTTTTTGTTGCTGCAGCAGCACAAACAGACAAGAACAGGGCCAGCAACTCATATGATTTTTTTACCTGGTATAAATAAGAGTAGAGTATGCTCTATCACCTTTCCTTAACCCTCAGTGAGCAGCTGGACCTAGGGGCCAATCAATCTCTACGTGGGAGTATCACAAAAGATTTAATGGTGTTGCCCATCACTACCAGAAAGCAAATTAAACCCCAGGCACAGGACTGTCAGGTCTGGCTCCTAACTTTTATCTTATCTGACCACTGCAAAAGAAACTGTTGAAGTTCTGGCAAGCCATGAACTGTGAGTAGTCACTGAAATCCATTCCTGTTCAGTGAATGACAGGAGTGAAGTGCTTAGAGCTAGGTGTGTGCTTAAGTGTTCCACTGAAAGGCATAAACCTTGAACCAAGGCAGTTTTCAGAGAATGGGAGAAAAGGGAAAGAGGAAATGTTCACCTACAGCCATTACTTCTGAAGACACACAAAGGGGTCTACTGTCCAATGAGAGTGAAGCCAGATGCATTTGGGAACCACCAGACCAGAGATGAAGTTAAACCAGGACACTACACAGAGTAGCATTTGCCATTTAAACACAGCAAAGAAAGATAATGCAGTCCCATACCTGTAAAGATGCAAGTCACTGCAGGCAGTTAATAGGTTCATTGAGCAGCCATCAACCCAGAAAATTAGAGAGACGGTACCAGCTTCTCAGTATGTTATTTGTTCTCTCCTTTTGATAGATGACTCCCAGAAGTCATGCATGATTTTCACAAGGCGAGATAATAAGCTGTCAGTCGTAGCAAGCCTAGAGTGAACCACACAGAAAATCATCACGATCTGAAAACCAGAAACATGCCAAACAGCAAAAACAATTTCTTTCTTTAAAAATAAAATAAGGGAGTGCTTTAAGCAAGCTAGCTTTGGCTTACAAGTAATATTTAGCCATCAACAAAATATCTTTTAGGAAAGTATCTATTTGTGTGATTCCTGAGTGAACAATACATAGTACGTCTATATGCCTTATCCCATATGTCATATACATGTTTTGAAACTCAATAAATATACTTATTCACATATTTACTTACACAAGTGACAGGGAAGATTTAGATGGCTATCAAATCCTATGAGCACGGGACATAATGCTGAACAAAAAGTGAGAGAACTTGTGTAACCCATGGCCATGGCCAGGGCACCACATGGGCTGTACTGACAGGATGGGATGTGGGTCTGGCTCTGTGGGGCTCATGGCCAGGCAGGGCTGTGGTTAGATGGAGCCTGGCCCTGCTATGGCATCACTGGGGCAGAGGCTGATGAGATCAGGGGGCTGACATGGGCTACTGGTCCTTGAGAAGGTTGAGTAGGAACTGGACATGACATTAGGGCCCCTTGGTATCTCCGGGGCTCTGGTAGCCATGGCCCAGATGCCGAAGTTATCACAGGACACACGAGTTAGAGGCAGGTTGTGCAGATACAACTACCTCCTGCTGTTTTGGAGCAAATCCAGCAGTGCTAGCAAGGGGAGGATGTAAACTCCATTATCCTGATCCATATGGCAGTTGCCCCAAGCAGGGCAGACACTGTTAGCCACGAAGTATCTCCATTCCTAGCAATGGGGAAGAACAGGTTTTTCATGGCCAAGAGTGCCAGCAGAAGACAGAACCAACTTAAGCCAAGCAGTGTCATCCTCCCCTGCTCCACTCTCACCCCACTCTGGGGCTGTCCATGACTGCACTTCCCAAGGGACTAGAGGAGGAGGTTGAAAAACTGAGACTATCACTGCCTTCTCAGCACATTATTTGCCTTAAATGCCACATTATTTACCAGACACTAGGGTTTACTCAGGTGGAATACCCTTCATTTATTGGGTTTTTTTGGTTGGTTGGTTGGTTGGTTGGTTTGTTTTTTGGGTTTTTTTTTTAAGTAGAGAGAGTCAAAAAATTGTCAGCAAGTGACAGTTTGGGTTGCTGGGCTTTAGTGGCTTTTAATTTTCTCCCCTTGGTGATTTGTGCCAACTGTTACTTCATGCATATGGAACACACAACTTCCAGCCTTTTCTCACTGATATGAAGTAAGAGTTTGGCACGTGCTGAAAACAACAAGCAGAAATTCACTCGCTCTCTCCCATCTTTAATGTCAATACCCGCCAGTAATTATTTGGAGAATTAAACATGTAGTCATCTTGCCGTCACCTTAATTCTCCACATTAAAAAGGGATTATATAACAAATTAGGCTGATTTACTCTATTTTCTAGGGACTTACCCACGGGTTCACTCTTTATTAAACTAGCAAAGAAGCCTTTGGCGTTCAGACATGTTATGAAATCCTTCCCAAGCAGAGACCACCGGTGCTAGGAATTGCTGAAGTGCTTAAACTGCTCTGGAACCACCTCCTTGGAATTTACAGAGCCTGAACTTCAGCTGGCCCACCATGAAGAGAAAATATGTGGGTAGTCACTTGTAATCTGATCTTCCGACGTTTGCCTTCCAGTTTAGAAAAAGCAATCCCCCAATTCACCAGGGTTACAGAGTCTTCAGACTCTTTCCTGTGCTCGTTTAAATATAACCCAGGGTTCAGATCTAGGGTATGTGACAATGGAGTCTCTGCTAATTCTCTCTCTAGTGATGGCTTAGTGGGAAGCCGCAGTTCCAAAGCACAGCTGTATGCCTTTCCACCAGTTGTGCAAGAATATCTACATTACCCTCAGTGATGGGGATGTCTGCTGACCAGAAGGGTAAGTTGCAAAGACACAGCATGTCTTATTCCTCCTCAGCTGATTGTGTGTTGGAGAACTAACACTTCTTTCATGAAGAATTACACAGCATGAAGTCTGCTGATTGCCAATCATCTGAAGGCCTGATGCAATGCCCACCGAAGCCAAAAGCTATTTTTCTTCTGCCTTTATAGGCTTTGGATCATTGCCTTACTCAAAACACTAAACCTTTGAGTATTTTGGGTTTTAGGGTCAAATGCCCTTACTTTCTGCATTCTTTGCTTTTAGCTGTAACAAGTCCATGTCACCACCACAGATTTGATGGCAAACAGATCTATGAATCAGTACAGAAACAATCATGTACTCCTGTTTTTTCCCTTTCCTTTCTTCAGCTGCTCCCTTGAGAGTTGAAACCCATCTGCTCCAGATAGGCCATTCATTGGAATGCAACTTACTAATTTTAAGCAATAATTTCCAGGTTTCTTATAAAAGAAGTTGCTTATCTATTTTAAAGAAAAATGCCTGATAAAAATAGAAAAAGAAAAAAAAATGTATTCCGATTTTTCCAAGACTAAACAGTAATTCTGACCTCCTGTACACAACTTCTCTTTAGCTCGAGCTGCATGCCTTTGAAGCTGTTCCTGAAGTGCTTGTGAAAGATGTTGGCCTGAAATACGGGGCAGTTGAGCTCACCCATTTATGTGCATCACTTTTACAGCAGGGGCAGGGAAAGGGTGGCTGTCCTCACTGTGCTTGCAGCACTTGCCTGAAGAAGTACTAAAGGCCCAGTTGCTGATGACAGCTCCGAGTGCTGCCCACCAGCAGTGTTTTCACACAGCAGATGTGCACTCCTGGGTACCTCATCAGGGACTTCAGCGGGTGGTTAGGTGACCACAGCTTTCGGTCACCACTGGTGGCACTTGTTCTCTGCTAATGATCCATCCTCCATCAAGTAGATAAATCAGAATGTGAAGAGGGAGGAAAATAAAATCCCTTGTTTTCAGAGTTACTGATACTCAATTGATTGTGGCAAATAAATGTTCTGGTTAAATCTGGTCTATATACAGAGAACTGATCTTGACTGTCAAGGTTTGGAAATGACCACTGTGGGTCTAAAAAAACCTCATTCCTCTGAGTTTTGATTTCTGTCATTCTCTGCTATGTATCTTTTTTGCCCATGCAGTCACCTCATGACTTGTTAAACATACTGCTTTGAGAAAGCTCAGTTAAGGAAAATTCAATATAAAGCCACATTTTTTTCCAGTAGCCTCATGCTCTACCACAGTTATAAAATAATTATGTTTATCCAGCTGCAGAAATTATCAGTAACATTTAAACAGCATTGAAGTTTCCTAAAAAAATCTTTATGAGGGGTACTTTTTTTTAATTTATGAAAATCTGATTCTGTCAGATGCTTTTTTTTACTCCCAACAGCCTCTGACTTAAGAACAGCTAAGCATTCTCATGGGAGGAATATACTGTACCATGCCTCAATAATCAAACAGAGTAATAAAGTCACTCAAAGAGGAATTAATTGATCCTAAAATCACATGCAATTATTGGACAACTAAGTACTATTTAATCTGAAGTTGTTCATAGTAAGCAAAAACCACGTGCAAACATGCAATCTGAGATCAAAACTGTGTACTTCTTAAGGAGTCATGGCTTACAAGCAGATAGGCTGGATAAATAAAATGAAAAAAAAAAACCTCAAGTGACCAACCACACGGGTAGCAATAGTGGTTCCTGATGCTACACACTCAGAAATGAAAGAATTTGCAGTAATTTTCCTTCCAATCATGCTATTACACACAATGTGAAAATAGCATATTTCAAAATCCCTCCCATCAAAAACTAAAAGCTTCTATCCAGTCAGAGTGGACATAAAAAATAAAGAGGTTATCCTAAACAAATGGACAGGGGTAAACAATCTATTTCTATAGAAAGGATTTCTACACATATCAAAGTACTGACTCAATATTTTGATATGTAATTTTTTTCCCCTCATTTTCTTACACTTCTTCAGGATTTTACAATGATGATTTAAACATCTCCAATTCTTCATCCTGCTTTATTGTGATCCATATGGAACATGTCCCAGCAGACATGTGAACTACGTGCTCCCCCTTTCCAATACACAGCTTCAGTTCAAAGTGCAGCAGTTTCTGCTTTTCCATTGAGTACTTTTCCCTTGGTCCCCAGTGTCAGATAGTATTGTAACAATTAAATGTAATATTGCTAGTATTACACTAAAAATGTCTCCTGTTCCATAAAATGTGCTAGTCCTGTAAAAGTGAAACTCTGTTGGAATATTGATGACTCAAATGGGTGCCAGGCAATCAGACATTGGCAGCTCCTGTGGAATATTTGTGACCTTCAGTTTTAGTCCAGCAGCATGGACAGAGTGGGGTTGCATTGGCAAGCCCACACACTTGCCCAAAAAATTTCAGCCCTTCCCCCGGTGCAGTTACATGGGATTCAAAACACCACAGACAACTTCTGACCTCTCCAAGCAGTGACCAGCCCCAATTATGGCATTCTGCAAACTGGGAAAATAAACAAAGAAAACTAAACTAAAGAAAATGGGTTTATAAAAAATACCCCAAAACAGACAAACAAACAAAGCAAACCACAGATTAATTATCCTCTTGAATGTCTTTTCTGTAATGTTTTGCTTTAAAAAAAGGGAGGAGAGGAGTTGGAGATTAAAAAAACCCCATCCTAAAGTGCTGACATGCATATAGCTCAGTAAGGGATGTACCTGGAGAGGTTCCATGGAAGTTCCTTGCTTTATCCCTGTTGGCAGCAAGCAGAACTTGTGTTTCAGGGCTTCTGGGCTTGGGTCTACCAGATTGCTACAAAACACTGGAGCGATGCCTGCAGCAAGAATAGAAAAACAACTCAAGAGTACATAGGAATGAAACTAAAGAGAATGACAAACAGATTTAAAGAGTGCGATGTCAAGATGAAGACAGGGCAGTGAAAAAATGGAAGTAGGAAAGCCCTTCAAAAGCATAAAGTGCTAAAAGATTCATTCAGAAGTGTCTCCTCCAAAACAAAATATTCCTATTGCCTCTCTTCATTGACATGGACATTTCCATGGGGTCTGGAATCTGATCTGGCACATCTAATTTACAGAAGCTTATAAAATTTATTTACTAGTACAGTCATCATCATGGCCGGGCTTCGCGAACAAAGATTTGAGAAGGGCTCTACCCACGCTTGCTACAAGTGCACTGATGGCTAAAAAGGCCAATGCCAGATAGACAAGTCCAGTTGCAAAAGGCACAGCAGAAAGAATCCCTGGGTGGTATCGACAAGACGCGATTCTTTCTGCGTTGTCTTTTCTCCTCGAGAGTGATCCTGCGTGTGTTCTCAAAAGAAGCAGC
>JAWWLV010000121.1:27147864-27190423 GCA_035041135.1 Platyrinchus mystaceus | reverse complement strand
TTTGCTAACCTGTTGTCTATTTCTTCATCAATCTTACCGTCCGAGGAGATGATGCTTCCCAGGTAATTAAATTGCTGACTGATTTCAGCTCTGTTTCGCCAATGGTGTAGTATTTCATATTATGGATTTTAGATGAGCATTTTATTTTTTAATGGAATTCAATAAAGTCATGCCAGCAGAAAACTTGGCTTTGCATTCACATAAAATATTTTATCCCAAGGAACAATAGAAACTGTAATCAGATTGCATCACTTTATATTGTTACAAACTGCAATTAATCTGTTCAGACTGAAAAGCCATATGAGTTTTTTACTGAAAGGCATGTCATTAAGTTTCTCACTTGTTTGCATGTAATGCAACATGACAGGAATTTGTGTGGAGATGAGAAAAAATGAGCTATTTGACATTAACTGTTTGGAATCCTCTCTACGGCTGTTTACAGTCTGCAGTGTATTGGCAGGGCTGATTACATGGGTAAGTGTAGGATTTGTAGGAGGATTTCTCATATTGAGTTGCTCTTTAAGGAACAGTTGGTGAAAACTCACAGTGTCTTTGGGTGTTCAGGTCTAGCAAAGTGAGCATTAACATCATCAATTTCTAGCAAGAGTAAACAATAAACCTAAAAAATGGAAATACACAAATTGTATTAAGCAGGACAGGTAAAAAGTAATACCTCATACCTCCTATGTCAAACACAGAAGCTACCTCCTCCAGTCCCTTTACTGTGGGATGCCGAGACGGGTGACGGAGTCCTGCAGAATGTCTGGGCTGAAAGGATCAGCTGGGCACCACAGGGTCTCAGTTGTGATCACAGGAGATGCTGTGCAAGAAGACAGGGAGGGGAAGATTTGTGTTAGGCAGGTACAGAAGATCTGCCACCATGCCTGTACAGTGACTAGCTGATGTTAGCTTGGATGTAGAGAGTCAAGGTGAGTATAGGCTCTAGGCTTTGTGCTCAGGCCTGGGCTGTAGGCAGGTTTATCCCATTTAGCAAAGTTCCTTCAATTGTGCAATTTTTTTTTTTTTTTGACAAGTTAGCCTAGATAGTTACTTAGTTAGAAACCCAGGGGAGAGGGAAATATTCTCTCTCCAAATGCCAGAAATAATTAGATTGAAAACATGAACCCTGAGAGTTCAGGAAACAAGAAGCAATTAAAAAGGTCCAAGTATTTACTTATCTGTTTGTTTTAAACTTCATACTTGGCAACTTTCAGACAGCCTTCTGAACTGAGAAAGAATTAGAAGTTTGGGAATGAGACTTTTGAATGTCTGAGATGTTTTGAGTAAAAAATGAATGATGGTCTTCTATGCCAATTTAGGACACCTCAAATAAATAGCATCAGGGATCAGAGGGCAGATATCCAACATTTGCTGTCATGTTACAACATTTTAAACTTAGTACTTGACATATTGAGTACCTTATAATCATCAGACACTTTTAAAATCTTCATTTAAAGCTTTTTCTGCGCCAGAGAAGAATCATTTTCCTTTAGAGATGAACCTCCCCATCATCTGGGAAAGTGTGTTTGATGATGGGAAAGGAGGAAAATTCATTAGACTAATCAAGAAAGCAACTGGAAAATGTGAGTTCATTCTCAAAAAAAATAATATGCTCATGGAAAACCAGCTGAAACTTAGGGCATCAAACAAATCCATTTTGGAAGAAGAAGAAATTACGTTACTGGTGTTAAAAAGACAAGTCTTGAGACAGATGTCATAACTTCTTCTGCTGGCAGAGATGGTGCTGAGCAGTGATGAGAGCAGTCACACTTGGCAGGTCCCACTCCTCTGGAAAGTTTTGCTGCTGAGCACAGAAGGATGTTGTGATGTCTGTGCCTATCCCAGCAACGCAGCTCCCTATCACAGAGGTGCCACACTGACCTCCAGTTTGCTGGTGGTCTGTGCCCAGTAACTTTGCTGTGAGACTGGACCAGCTGTTGGCAGGCTCAGGGATTTGCTCAAGATGCAACCATTGCCTGCCTTCACTTGGGAACCTTCCTGGTGCAGGGGCTGAAGGGTGACATGGTTTGCCTTACTTACTTCCATCAGTTGTATTTGGAGAACCGAATTGGTTACTGGATTTTTAATGGATTTGCTTTTATCTAGAACTATTGATACACAGAATGTATTGCTCACCATCCTCAGCAAAAAAATGTACTCCAAAGCACACAGCTGCCTTTCACTGCAGATGGATTCCCCCATACAGAAGAAAATACAGAAATCTCAGAGGGAACCACAGAAAGAAACACAAACCACAGAGAAAAAGTTCTGTTTGTCTCTAAACTAGTTGTCCCTCAATTAGGTAATTAGATCTGTACAAGGCTGAAAATGGCTCTACAAATATATCGAGACAACCCGTCCCCATGTCTCAGACACTGAAAGAAGACAGCTTCAGTAAAGGCAGTGGAAAATTATTAATAAAAAGGTGATTTATGTGCTGCTCTTGTTTCTCTCTCTAGCTCATTCTTGCTGTTTGACTGATCTGAGTTACAACAACTGGATCTGTAAGTATAAATATTGCATTTCTAGCTTTCATGCCTACTTTGAAGTCTGAGTCCAGTAAGTGAAGACCAGTGAATTTATAAGGCATATTCAAGCTCGTCTGTAAAGACAAGTTTATGAAACTATGAACCTCTGGCAAGCATCTGCATCCATTCTATTTACTCAGATAACATGAGAAAGGCCACGTTGCTAAACACATGAGTTACTAAATTAAGTCATTCAGCCCAAGCATTAAGACTGGTAGTGATTATGTATTGGTTTATTTTATTAATGTAGGCAGTTACCTCTCTAATGGAACTCAGATGAGGATGTTCCTGCCAGTAACGGGAAAAATAATAATCTTTTTTAGTTCTTACTGTCTCCTGCCTTTTCACTATGTATCTGAAATGGCTGAAATCCAATGGCTTCTGAAAATGTAATCTCTAAAATAGTGCATTCCTAAAAACAAATTAAAAAACTAAACAAACCAAAAAAATCCCCTGACAAACTAAAAACACTTGGATTGTACACAATACCATGAGAAAGCTTCTCTCTAAATAGTTCCTCTAGCGAATATAATGATGGAAGGAAACAGAGTACACTGAACAAAATCTATCCCATGTTAATTATGTTGGTTTTTTCCCCTTAGGAAAGAGTGTTGGGTATGTGGCAGAATACAAACTGCTGAAAATGAAAATATACTGCAGAACTGGAATCTTGTTAGTCTCTGCTTCATGTTTAGCCTTTCACTCATGATCTGGGAAGAGATGGCAGTTCGTGTAGGAAACACCATGTCTCTGCCAGGCTGTGCATGACAGGAGCGATCAGGCAGTGTACACACATGCACTCATCCCTTCCAAGGCAAGAAAATGTTTCTGTGGTACAAACATACAGGCAGCTGCTGCAGCAGTCTGAGGTACTGCTCTTGGTACCTCCAACCTCCTATCTATGCTATGAATGTGCAAATGAAAACTCACATCCATGAAATCCTGTATTTCGAATATAACTGAAATGGAGATTTTTGTCCAAATTAAATTACAGCTGCCCCTCTGTTAGTGGCACTTACCTAGATAAATAATGAGAAGTCATCTTCTTGTTCTTCAGTTATAAAAAGCTGCTCTAAGTACATAATATGGTTAACAAAACACATCCACAGTTAAACTTAATTCCAGAAGTTGTCAGTCTCAATTCTGAAATGTTCTGTGACATACCAGAGTTCTAGTCATATCATAGTATGAATTATGGGCATCACTGGCCATGTTCCCATGTAAAGCAAATAAAATACCAGAGCTGTTCCTTGAATTTTGCTTTTCAGCAGAGAATACTGATGTAAACAGCAATCCATCAATTTATCCACTGCAACCGAGAGTGTTACCATTGCGATGAAGAGCCAACAGACAGCTTTGTCCCCAGAGCATCCCTCAAGAACAGGGTGTAGCCCAGAGCATTTGCTTTGATCCATCCCGCTGCCATTTGCTTGAAGCTTTTTCCTGCAGACCACGTTTCAGCTGGTGAAATGGAGGCTTTGAAAATTTGGGTCAGAGCATGTATGAAAAAGCCTTTTCACAGAACTAATCTCTTGCCCTGGTTCAAAGCATCATGACAAGTTCAAAGGTATCATCGGCCAGTGCTGGATAGGATAAATACCAGCATTTATTAGTGATATGAGTCAGCAAATAATTTCTTGCCTTGCAGAGCCAGAAAGTTCATAGCTGTCAGATTCCCCATAAAATTTGACATACAGCCATGAAATACACTGAATTCATCAGTGACTCCAGTCTAGTCATGAGTCAGATACTCACACTACCCCCACCCTCAGGCATGATAGCTAAGGTCCTTCCATTGCCAGCTGTAGAATCTGACTCAGACTCACAGAATAATTCAGGCTGGAAGGGACCTCCATAATAATAACCTCCATAGGTTATTTGGGACAACTACTTGCTCAGAGTAGAGCTTGCTGAGGTCATATTTGTTCAGGGCTGCATCCAGTCAAGACCTGGTTATCTCCAAGGTTGGAGATCCTGCAGACTCTCTGGTCATTGATTCCAGTGCTACAGAACCCTCCCAGTGAGAAAAAAAATCCTAACAAATGAGAATTTCCCACACTGTGCTTGGTGCATTTTGTCTTGTCCTGTCACCGTGTTCCTCTTAGAAAAATCTGGATTCAACTTTAAACACGGGCTAGTTTCTCTAGCTCCTTCCAAGTCTCCTCTCATTCTCCATTCTCACACAAACTACTCTCTCTCTAAAATATTTGGTGAAGATGACCAGATTCCTCCTTGCCACTACCCTCATTCATGATATGCAGTCTTCCTCCATCCCACACTGGAGCCACACTTACTTCATTACACAGACCAGTGAATGAGTTCAATGCTGATCAGAGCCCTTGTCTTCTTTTAAAGAAATCAGACAGTCAGCAATGCTCTACAAGGCAAGCCTTTCTGAAACAAATGTACATGCCCAGTCCTTTGGGTAGCAGGATCCAAAGTTCCTCAAGCCAGAAGGCTCAGGCCAAAGTTGATTAAGCCTTCAGACAGGAGTCGGCATATAGTTTTCTTGGTATTTTTTCCTCCAGGCATTTAAAATCTACTCCTTTCTCTCTTACACTCTCTGTAATCTTTTCCTCAGCCTGTATTTCCTAGGCAGCTCATGTGTGTGGAAATAATTTCTGCAGTGCCAATATTCCTTTGTTGAGTCTGCCTCAGCTTGGGACAAGTCTGCCTCAGCTCAAATCTGAAAGGCTATTCTGCACCTCCTTAGATCAAAACATACAAGTGCTCTCATATTTTCTTGTCTTTCACCATAATATGAGGTTCTTACCTATTTCATCCACTTATAAAAAACACATATAAATGCAGGGAAAGAAAAGAGAGCCCAGCAGTATGAAAGAACTACAAAACATTCTTGCATTCTGCTTATTGACAGGTCCAGTCGTGATCAGGTTTTGATGTACACAACAGGGAATTTATATGTATCATAAAAATTTACCCATGGTGAAGTTAGTAGGATGGAATTTGTATGTCCTGAGGTAAAAAGCTGCTGCAGTAATCTATTCTGAGATTGAAGTGTCATGTCTAACAAGTCCAGGCCTAGTGAAGACATCAATATACTGTGAGATAAGTAATATCTACCCAAAGGGCTGCTACTAGTCACTGTATCACAAGCTTGTTTTGTACCTCTGAGCCACTAAGATTATGTTCATTTACTCTATTACATTTTACACAGTGACTTCATGTTTTTAAAATATTTTTTCAACATCTGAAAGTAGAATTTTCCATTCTCTGGTTTTCAGAACTAGCCAAACTTATATTTTGGTCCCAGAATGGTAGGGCTTATTCATTTTCTATCCTGTCATTAGAAAAATAATTGAAAAAATATTTTTCTTTGTAATTTCTTTCAGCCAGGAATTAATGGCAGTAATCAGCTTATTATTATTGAAAATAACAATTTTGGCTATAAGTCAAAGCCTGCATTACAGTCTTGAGGATGCTTCCATGAAGTAAAAGCTCTGGAAAGCATTTGGGTGGCTTAGTGAGATTTCCAGATGGCTCTAGGGAGTAGATATTAAGGAAACTCTCCAACCTTTTGAAAGAACATTGCACGTTCTTCTTTTTCCTCACAATTCCAATCTGCAAGGATTCATGATTAAAGCCTCAGCTCACCCCAAATTATAAGGGAATCACGTGCCACTCTACACTGACATCAAGACCTCATTTCGCACAGTTTTTGGCTGGTGGCTGGACGGAGGAACAATGGTAAAGCAACACTCACACAGCGTTGCAAAAATCTAGTCTGAAGATTTTCACACTTCAGCAAAGCCCAAGGCTATTTATGTTCTATTCTGAACACTCGGAGTTTAGAATCTTTAGTCTGGAAAGTACATGGAAGCCCACAGGACCCAAAACATCTGCTCACCATAACTAACCATTGCAAAGCTCACAAAAGATCAGGGACCACAGGTTCCATCAATGCTCTACCTGCCAGAGTGCTCCCAAGGGTGCTTTGGAGTTGAAGATCTCCAGCATCTACAGTCCAGGTTTTCTCCATCTCAGCTTGCGCTGACTATAAATTCAGTCTGCTCTTGACCAGGACATGTCAGAGCCCTTTGGAAAGTATGAGGATCCATGAAAGGTAGGATCTGGGTAATCCTGTCCTGCCAGACATTGTCACTAGAAGACCAAAATGATGGTGGGAAACTGCACAAAGCATCAGGACCTCATGATGCTGCAGAGGAGCCTTCAGGTAACAGTGTGAGAAAACTATTGAGTCCTGGATCTATCAGAGGCACAGCGCCCAAACAGACTTGAGATTATCTGCTCCACCTCCACAGGTAAGCTTTCTTCTTCCCATTTCTCTTACTGGCTCTAGATTGTCACTGCTTTCTTTGACAATTAGAAACTTTCTAATTGCCAATGTTCAAGTATTCCTTTTGTGTGTGTGCACTTTGCTTAAATAGGTCTTGAGCACAGGGGTTGGACCAGAGGGCCCTCTGTGGTCCCTTCCAACCTTACTTCTTCTGTGATTCTGTGATTCCTCCCCACAGATGATGCCTCTAATGTTCTCTTGGAGAGTATCTGACCTTGACTTGGCCAGCTAATCCCAATCTTCTTGCTCTGCTGTAGGCAGAGTAGAAATACAGCTTCTCCCGTGGTTTCCTTGTTCGCTGATATTGGTTCTGGATCTGCCTGCTGCCCTCCTCAGTGGAGGCATCCCTCCAGGAAAAAGAGATTCAAGGGAGGAGGATACATAGTGTTAGCAAAGGCCATTGTCTTCCTGTCCACCAGCCCCATTAGGCTGAGATCCTCTTAGCAGTGCTATGATGTTTCACTGGTGACACTTCCCCTCCCTGGGTAGGGATGGTTCCTGCTTGAATTCTTCCTTCTTGCCTAAATAGAAGACACATCACCAAGTATTGCTTATTCAGGGAAAATTGCTGCTATTCCTTTAATATGAAACAGATCAATATACCACAGACTTAGATCAACTGACCTAGAAATTAATAGAAAAAAATTAGGAAGACAGAGAGAAAAAAAATCTCCAAATCACAAATGAAGCAACCCCTGCCCTCAATCTTACATTTAAGCCAACAAATATATTAAAACTTGCTTTTAACTTGTAAGTATTGGCAAACAAAGTCAGTCTTAGAGCAATCACAGAGGAATAAAATAGCAGCCATAAAAACCAGATTGCGTACTGTGATATAAACTTCAATTTAAAAAATTAGTAAGTGCCAGAATAACTGTAATTCATTTAGGAGTTTGAATCAAATTGTAAATCAGTCCTCAGCCATGTGTTGAACAAAAAATGCCAACTTTAAAACATAATTGCTGAGTGTGGCATTCATAATTGTAAGCAGTGTTGTAAATACTGATGCTTATCCCTTCAGGTTGCTCAGAGTTTTATACACACATATTGCACTAACATTTTGTCCCCAGAGGTGTCGCATACCATGGTATTTATTCCCAGGGTAGTGTATTACTACTTGCTGATTTCCATGCACCTAATTGGCCTATTGCTTAATGAACTTGTGCTGTATCATTTGTCCAGTGTTCATATACACGGCTAACAGCTCTTCTCGGAGCCCTATCAGAAGAGAGGGTTTTCCAGGCTGCAGCAGTGAGTTTCTGTGGTGGTAGAACAGCTTCCAAGTACCACCAATTATTGCAACGAGAAAGCAAAACACATGATTCCTGTTTGTAAACTATTATCACAGGACATTATTATGTGTAGTTGTAAAGCTCAACCTTCGCCAAAGGTTTTACTTGCACTGCAATACTTTATGCTTACAGTTTGTTCCAGAAGAGAGGGAATGTGTTGTATCATGACAGACGTGCAGTTTGCTGCCTGTCTGTAATGGCTTGCTGCTCCTGAGTGGATGAGGTGATGATTAGGCAAAGGGTTCCCTCTATTCTTTCTCTGGTTGCTCATGGCAGGTATGGCATAGGGGCTTCTTATCTTCTTCACCTGTCGCAGCTCCATGTAGAGAGCCTTACAGAGTTCTCTGTCCCACTGGACATGACTCTGGGGAATGATCCAGAAATCAACTCCATCATATTCACCATGAGAGGAAAACCAAATCCTTCCTCCCTCTTACCCCATGTAACCCTCATGCAGAGCAAGACTGAGGTTTAGTGGAATTCTTGTGTCTCTGCATTTGACGTAATTACTCTTCAAATAAAGAAAGTCCCATAACACATGTAATATTCATGCACCGTGGGGGATTTTCTTCAGCTTCACTGAGCTTTGGATCAAGCTTCATATAGCTTGAAACTTTCTACAGTCTCAGACCTCATTGTTTTCAGCCTTGCTACAAGCCTGCAAGGGGCCCAGCAGCACACACAACACACATCTCCACTCCCAACAGGAATTCACTTAGCTCCCATCTCCATCTTAATTCACCTGTTGATCTAATGATATTTTGAATGAGACAAATTCCATATTTGCCCATCAATACTGCATCTCACATCTCAGCCCTAGAAATTTCTATATTTGTCTTGCCTGGGATTACAGGGAGGACATAAGGAGACTGTAAATAGTTTGCACCATTCTGCTTGACTTATCAAGGGCTTCTGGTATGGGAAAGAGTGATGGCTGTTTGGAAACCAATTTGCAAAACAAGCATACTTACAGACAGACACACCAAGTTCCCATACAGTAGAACAGAACAGAATAGAATAGAATAGCTGGAAAAATGTTTTGCTCACATTTGTTTACTATTATGTAATTGTAAAATTCCTGGTCATGGTAAAGCAGGAAGTATCTTTCTACAGCATTGCCCTGATGAAAATTAGGTAGGTACATCTTCAGTGCACATCTGCTATGAATAACATTTCATGCATGACATACAATAACGTGTATTTCAGGTGAAATCTATAGGACACAGCTGAGGGCTTGAGACACTTATTTCACCTCCATTTCCCTTAGGATCATTCTGAATTATGCTATCTAGTTATTTTGCCTTTATGTGATACAATTTTAAGCACTTTCTTGGACAGCTATCAAGTATCCTTTAAGACTCCCACAGACGGAGAAGCAGATGCACTGTAACCATCTGGGGCCAGAACTATGATTAACTTTTAAGTCAATGCGCCTGTAAGAGTGGACTGCATGTTAGAAATGTTTCTTCTACTTCAACAAGAAAAAACAAAACAAGGTTTAAAAGTGGCCTCTAGATTTGGATGCCCAGCATGAGACATTTTTTCTATTAGGCATGCAAAAACCAGTGATACTTACAAAATTTTGAAAGCTGGAGGCCTCCTGTCCCCAAACCAACAGAGATCCTCCCTCCCCACTACACTGGCAGCTGAGTTGCATTCACAACTCCTACAGAAATGACTCTTGGTTGCCACACAGGAATTGGGTTGTCCTTTTTTAAGGCCTCTCCTGCTGGTTGTTAATCTGCAGGTTTTGGTTTAATTTATTTTATCTGCCATTTCAATTCAAAAAGAAATGAAACCAAGACAGGCACCTCAGCCAGCTGGAGAGATTGGTATGGGTAATACGTCCTCATCTGTCAAGGACTTCTCTAGCTGTTTCTGTTACACTGTAAGAATATCTGGAGACCTCTAAAATCTAGACCTGCAAGCTTTCCTGATCCTATAAGCCAATAGCTCTCTGACCCCAATAAAATAAGATTTCTTCATTGCTTGACAGAGAGCATCTCCTACAGCAGCAGCCTGCGTGCTTTTACCCCTGAACACCCCTCCTGCTCACAACTCACAGACATCCCTCTCGGCCTACCAGTACAACAATTACTCTCACCGTCAGCAACTGTATCCACTTGAGCTTTCAGCAAAGCACCAAAGGCGTCTCCTTCCCTCCTTCCACCTGCCTGCCTGTTTCATTTGATTGCCTTTTAACTTCATGGCTCATTCAGTGGAACATAAGTTTCATAGATAGATGGTGGGGAGACTGAATGAAAATAGTTTGGGAAAAGTCCAAGTAATGACTAGCCACAGACCAGCCCAAAGAAGATCCTTCCTAAGTGACTTCATGTACAGCTCATTGCGCTTAGCTTGGAAATGGTGTCAGTGCTTTAAGAAAGGTAAGAAAGCTTGTTTCTGACATATCCCTTTTTAGTTCCTGAACTCTTTCTCTCTCAAGCCCGATTTCAGTCAGATTACTTGTGTGTCAATTTGGACTGGATACAATAGTGGGACAGAAGGGGCCACATGGAAACAATGTAAGCCCAATAAATATCAGTTGTGAGGCTGACTGGTGAACCAAGGGCTGGACCGACCAGGCCAGGGAGATGTGGGTGTATACATGTTTCCTGGTTTCCAGCAGCTAAGACTGCTTGCACTTCAGTGGTGGTGCTGAGGACAGGATACTGCTGTCTCAGCTTGTGTCAAAGACAGATGCAAGGGCATCTAACATCTTTGTCTCAAGATTCCATGCAAATATTTGGAAAGAATTTGGCTCCGCACTTTCAGAGCCCACATAGTATGGAAGTGGTAGCAGGTGTCTACAATGCTGAAAATAAGCTGGCACTTTGCAGCAGCCTACTCTTGTATGCCCAAAGTGCCAATGAGAAGCCAATGAGAAGCAAATGAGGGGATGAAAGGACCTCTTTAGCTGTGCTGGTGTACCGCAAACAGCGGGATAGCAGGGCAGTGGAGAGGCTGTGTGACTGTGCATCTCCCTCGTTTGCACTGCAGCTGTCACGAGCCTCAGAGCCAGCCGTCTACTGATGCCATTGGCAGGCATCAAGAACACAGGAAAACTTCCCAGAACTCTGAAGATGCCTAGACCAAGAAAGAGGGGAAGAGTGGTTCTTTGGACTGTCTCTGGCGTGAATTGGGATGAAGAACTTCAGCTAACACCAAGCACGCCAGCTTGTACACACATAGCTTCTCCTATGGAGACTCCAGCAAAAGTATCAGTGTGTAGAGTCATCAGCTGGGTAGTAAAATACAATGGTATCTCCTCATGTTTAAAAGGCAGTGAAGACTATCACCTCCAGTTCAATTTCATGAGGACTGTGGGATGCTGGGAAGCTATGTGCAAACACTCAAACTGGACCTGGTGAGGCTAAGTTTTGCTTTGCAATGCAGCTGTCACTCTGTCACAATAATATTGCTCAGGACAGCAAGACAGGTCAGAGTCTACATGTTGCAAGAGCTATGGTTTCTCTCTCAGTGGCTAGATCAGCCTGGAAATAATTCTTAATAAAAAATCCTCAGCACCCTGCCAGGCTGCTGGAAGCCCCACGGGACCAAGAAGTACTTATCTGCACTGTGCTCCCTCCCCTCCAGTACCTATATGCACACTTTCAGGGTAGAGCAATCTCTGGACAGTTCTGCCCTATTTAGGGCAATATTTAAGCATGTGTTTACCTGAAAGGCAGTTCCAATGCTCATTCCAATGCTTCACATCTCGGGTCACTAATTTTTACAGCAGAAACAAATGAAGACACACAAAGAGATTAATGAAGTCAGCATTCTCTCACATGACTAATAACGCTTCCTGTTCAACAATCAGCAGGTGAAGAAACCCAGCAGTAAAATTCTTCTGCACATAAGGATCCAGGATATGACAACTCCTGCATTAACAAGAGAGCATATGCATTGAATCAATTCATTTCAGTGAAGGCAGAAGGGAAACTGTTAATTATTCTTTGTGGGATGAATGAAATGCACTGTACAATTAGCACCTTCTGTGCTCCTGCCTAATGACAAGCTTAGCTTAAGAGAATTATCCATACTGTCCTACGTATCACCTTTCCTCTGACATTATCTTCCTTTTCTTGGCTCTCCACATAGAATTTTAATGAGATCTTAATTGTTTTTCCATCAGCTGCAAGGATTTCAATCCCAAGTCATATGTTGGTTGTCATTCTACAGAAGGTGGTATGGGGAGCTGTAGAGATGTTCTCTTGCTAAAACGGAGCAGGAGGCAGCCCCCACACCTCCCACTGCATCCCAGGGAAGGGCTGTCTCTGTATTTCCAATGCAGGCCTAGAGACTTCAGCTTGCATTTCTACAGTTACACAGTGGGGACAGGAAAAATCAGTCACACAAATGACTGCCACCACCTTCCGCAAATCCACTGGTTGCAAGGAGGTTTGGGGTGTTGGTTCCTATGCCTGCCTCACTAGAGTTTGAGCTCAACACAGCCAGAGGACTTGCATGTGACAAATGAGATGTGCATCAGCCTTCTATTTTATGTCCTTTGCCTTTTACTAGTCACCTGCACACTTTCATCTTTTGTTTCATGGTCCAGGTAATTTTCAGTAATGCAGCCTATTTAAAGCATTTAATTCTCTTGAACTTTTTCAAGGGCAGTTCTGAATGTATCAGAATGAATCAGAATATATTCAGATTCCCTGAAGCATCAAGAGAAAAACAGGATGTTGCAAGAGCACCTGGGTAGAGCTCACCATATCTACTGACCATGGGGAGCACAAAAGATTCCTAAAATAGAGACACCCATGATGTGGTGCCGTTATGGACAAAGATGCTACATGTTAGGATTACTCCTTATGGTCATCAGATTGCAAGAAGATTAATCTGTTACAGACTGGCTGCCCTAGGATTCACTACTAAGCCATTTCAACAGCTGACACTGCCTGCAGGAGCCTGGCACTAGGCATGTGAGTGCAGGGCCTGGGAGCAAGGGGGGAACAGTCAGGGTGGCATCGCAGCAGGCAGGCAATCCCTGAGCACTGAGGCTGGTGGAAGAAGTCCCAGACATCAAAAGGGAAGCTTGGTCTTTATACAGGGCTTTTATAGGACTGCAAAGTCTGACATCATGCAGAAAAGGACCAGGAGCTAAAAACAATTATGGTTAATCAATATCTCAGACTTCCATAACTATTCACTCCAGGGTCCTATATACAACTTATAATCAATGGTCTGGAATTATGTTAGCAAACAGCAGCATTTTAGAGATGAGGAAACTGAGGAACACGTTGCTGGTCCAAAGAGTATGAAATCAGGGGAAAATACAACTCAAAATCTTAGAGAAAACTAGTTTCAGGGCCGGGAGGAAAATCTCAGCTTCCCACTCTGAATCCTATGTTCCTCAACTGGACAATGCTGCACAGGCTAACCAGCCATGTTTAATCAATTCTTACATACTTTTGTTACTCACCCATGAACTTAATGTTTATTAAAATATTTCTAACAGCCTTGTTCCTGCACACTGCTCCATTTCAGCATGAGGAGCACTCAATGACAGTTTCCATGTCACTGTCTCCTGTAATCACATCATCTGCCCTCCCAAAATATCTCTCTCCCTTAGAGGAAACAGTATGGAAGCAATAGCATCTTTTGTGTCATAGCTTCTGTATGACAACTATGTGGTTTCCATCCCCACCTTACGCTCATTATAGATATTCACTTTTTGACAGCTAGATTCTTCCCTTTTGGGCTTCAGTGCCAATCCAAATCTCAGTAAAGTATAAGAAAACAAATTAATTAGCAGGCACTGGAGAGTGTGAATGTTGCCCAAAGGTATACACTGGGAACTAAATATGAGAAGTCTATGATGCTTATTATGTGACTCGAGCTTGACTGGTTTTATTTGCAAAAACACAGCTCCTGCACCAGGAAGCAGTGGGCAGTTCTGTAGCTGGAAGCACGGCCAGAGCTCTGAACTGCATCTTTCTGCACACTGGGCATATCTCCTGCTCCACAGGATGACATCAGGAAATTGCCTCAGCATTCAAGGTGGGCACTTTAAACTTGCTCAGTTGCTATAAACAAGATAGGCCAGACTTGCCAAATTAACATCCAAGGCTACAAGATAACTGCATGAAGTGAAACCCCCTTAGCTGATACCCACTTTCCCATCCTTAGAACATCATAGCCCTTCGCAGAGGGCTGTAATTTTGACCACTAGTAAGAAGAAGATGCAAGTAAACTTGCAAGAAGATGGGACCTGGAAAACTTGCTTTCCTCCCTCTTTCTCAGTCTATCTTTCATTAACCATGACAAATATTTAAATTAAAGCAAACACTGCAGATATGAGGGAATTTTTAATTCACTGACAAGAAATGCTGCCTTCAAGACCTCTTTCATGACCATTATAAATAGAAAGCCATAGCACTGCAAAACTGAAATGAATGCTGACAGTCCAGCTCTTCCCTTCTTTAAAGAAATTTCCAAAATGTGCAAAAATTTAAACATTCAGAGAGATAACACACTGCTTGCTCAGTGCACCTCATCTGTAATTTACAGATTGTTATTGCTGGCATCACTTGAACGGGCCATACTCGCTTAAAAAATGTGTCCCTTGCCTAGAGCTTTAGACAAATCATGTAGTTCCCTAATGAGCTGTTAATGCTCAGTCAAGTGCTGCTACTGGAGCAGAACAAAGTATGTTTCTGTTGTATCATAAATGGGGGACTGCTGACCCAGAACTGAAATGTAAAGGTGCAGGCAGAAGCTGATGCATTTGTCATACCTTACACTTTTGGGTGAACTCCTCTTTCAAAGCACAATTGTACTTGATAATTGTACTTCTGAGCATGGAAGATATGCAAAAGCCAGTAAAAAGGTGGCTACATCAGCTCTGGCCTGAACCATCAGATACTTTCCTCCCTCCTTTCCCTAGGAAAAAACTTAATACGCCTGTAGAAAGCAAAATCCAAAAAATTTCAATTTGAAATGTCCTCTGAATGTCTTATGCCAACTCTGGTTTAGGCTGCTCATGCTCCCCATTCTCCTTTGTACATCGTACTCCCTCTCCCAGTTACATTTTCTGGTGCCATGTACCTTTTAACCAGAAAGAAGAACGTTCAACTTTTTCTACACAAAAAACTCCCAGCAACTTTCTGGAAAGAGACATCTTCCACAAACAATCCTAAATTAAATTGCAAAAGAGTCCCACTTAAAAAGCAAGCATGCAAACAAAATCCATTAAAGTTCCTGAACAAGACCCATCTTGAGAGAGAATTTGAGAGAGAGAGCCCAGCACTGGGTTTGAGGGCATGATTTAGCAGTGATAACCCCGGGGGCTGTAAAGGATCCCAAGGGATTAAGAGATCGTTAAACATAATTCCCTCTGCAACCAAAAGCAGAATTTGAACTCAGTTCTTTGGAAGTGAAACTCTAGACTATTCACTCTGGTAACCTCTTGTTAAAGGCACCATGTGAAGTGGCTGGCTACAACTTCCCACGTCTGTTGATGGGGAGCTGCAACACAGACGGTGCCCATGTGGAGGAGCTGGGAGGTCTCTGAAGGAGGCAATTAGCAGCAAGCTGATGCCTGCTGGTACCTGCATGGTATGTAAGGGTGAAAATGCAGGTAATGTGAGTAGAACAGGAGCCCATGCATGTAAGGAGGGGCTGTGGGCTAGTGAGGCTTGGACAGCTAATGGAAATACCCTCTGCAGTGCCATGCAGTGAGGATATGCCCCTAGAGCCCCCACTGCAGTTGGCAGGGCTTTTGGGTCCCTAGGAGGATCCATCCTCAGGAAGTGTATAGATGGCTGATGTGTGTTTGATCACACAACAGAAATATAACTGGCTATACATGTGCCTGTATGGAGGGTGGGGCAGAGGGTGGCATGTATGAATCTCATCCCCAAGCAATAGATAAAATACACAAGTGGTTCACATGTGCTTCGCATGTGCTTTCCTCCACATGGCACACAGGGCTCCTGGTCTGCCTATGTGCCTTACTGGCTTTATAAGAGGCTGCAGAGATCAGTTTGGAAAAGTGTTTGGGTTCCTCAGCTTCCAAGGAAGGATCAGAGAAAATCTCTAACAGATCTGGGATTTTGGAAAGTTGCTAGACCCATCTACAATAAATCATAGAAAGTACATAATGAAACACTGAACATGGTACTTTTCCTCCATTAGGGTAATTAATGTCTTTGCCTGTGCTGCAGAAAACTCTGAGACAAATCTATTCTTCAGGTCACAGGAAATGGTGACATACAGGCAAAAAAAAAATCAGCTTTCCATTCAGTTCTCATCAGTGTGGTTCCCACTGCTAGAGCCAAGACTATTTTTTTCCTTTAATTTTAATAATGTGTGCAGAAGATGAGAACTATGCAGCACACTCCTTCCAGGCCAGAGTGACAGACACCCTGTCTCCTGTTCCCTACCATCAACCTTTTGGGAACCATCCCTGACCATTCAAGAGCACGGTTTTACTGACAGCATACACAACTTGACAAGTAACAAGATGGCGAAAGAATTTTCTCCTCTCCCCCACCTTTTAGTTGCACTGATCTATATAAACAAATTGTATCATTGACTTTGCCAGTAGATGAGCTTTTCCATCTGGGAATACTAATTCATTTAAAATAAAGGATTGAAAACCTTTCACAAGAGACAGGTAAAACTAGCACAAAATAGGAAAAAAGATAGCAAGAGGCAGAAAATGACTAAAAGACCTGTGAGGGCTTTTCCATTTCTAGCTGCTATGGGCTTTCTTGGAGAGAAACAGTTGCTGCCTCCCAGAAGTGATGGAAACCCTGGCTTGCCCTGTCTTGAAGCTGGGAGAAACTGGGTGGGTGAAATAACTTACAGAAGTACTGATTCCTCTCCCTGCTTAATTTGAAGATGGTGTCTCAAAGGGCCCCTCCTCTGTTCCTCAGCAGCCAGGGCCAGGCATTGACATAAGTGGGAGGAGCAGAGTGGGAGACAGTGCTTGATTTGCCCCAGGAGTCCCACAGTGGCCAAACCAGCTGCTGGGAAAAAGCAACACCTCACATTATCCCCTTCTTTTCTCTTGCGAGAAGCACTTCGGGCAAGCAAGCAGTCTGCCCCATGTGAGGGACAGAAATTCCTTACTCAGTGTGGCAGGAGTCAGTGCTGCTCCCTGCACGACAAGAAGATGAGGGGAGATGTGTTCCCATCCTATCTCAGAAATAAAATGCTTTTCTTAATCATTTCAGTGTAATAATGAAACTTTTCAGAGCACACAAGACCTTTCAGATGCTCTCAAAACTTCTTCCTTGAATTTGTTGCTGCAAAACACCACAGGTAAACTCACACATCTTCTCTTGGTGCTGGGGAAGACCTCAGTGCATCCCCACTGGAGCTTTACCAATCCTATGAAAATCATTCTCTTCTGTTTTTTTCTTAATGATGCCACAAAGCCAGGAAATAACACAATGGACAACTAATTGCATGTATCAAGCTTCAAAAGGTAACAGCTTATATGATCTCTGACAAGTTTCCATGGATATTTTCTTTTACTACTGTTTAAACCCACTGCAGAGTTCTTATGCATGATATGGGTGCAGGGAATTTCAGGGGAAATTTCATGGTGTAACACAAGGTCCCCAAGACAGACATGAGCCACCTTGGGCTGACGACAGAAAGGGGAATATAGAAGGAGGTTACAAGATAATTTCCAAGCCAATAGCCTTTTTTTCCTGTTTTCCAATATACACTGACTAAATAGTTGCATCTAGTTAGAAATACCTTGATACAAATACCTATTAAGAAATTTTTTGTTCATATCATGTGAACTTCCATAAAAGTTCAGCAAAAGATTTCACATGAATTCAATCAATGCCCCAGATGACAGGGGGAAGGGCACATCCATTTTTTTGTACTAGTACTTTATATAAATTCAGCAAAACAACTGCACTTTAGTTTCAATCAACATACAAGTTCTTTGTATGATTGGGGGGGGGGTGACGACACTGAAATTGCCTAATTTCACTGATTCAATCCATCTTCTGCCAGTCAACAAGAGCTTTCAGCCTAGACAAAGACTAAAATAAAGCATACCAAATAAAAACCATGGACATATAATTGTCATTTCCCAAAAGCTTCTTTCAGTCCCAGCTTCTCAGAAAACTACCCAAGCATTAAAGCTGCTGCCTCTCAGGGAAACTAATTATAACTCAAAAGAAAAAAAAAAAAAAGAGGGGGGAATGCAACCCACATGTCTAACTGAATATATAAAGGATAATTGTGTCATTAAAACTAACAACATTTCAGATGGTGAAAGACTCACAAGGCAAGAATGGATGTGTTGGACACCATCAGGCTCCCATCAGATTATTCACATAAAAATGCAGCCGTCACCAAAAGAATCTAATCCTTGTATGCTTCCACTGATACAGCTCAGATGTGCATGCTGGTATTTTTGAGCCCTTGCAGTGCTGAAAGTGTCAGCAATTCATTGTTTACTGTCTGGACTGAATTGATTCTTAGAGCTCCTTAATGATACACAGATGACCAGTGCTTCATCTACCACGGCGTGTTGATTGCCATCCAAGTAAGTATAAGCTTTCGCATAGCTGTAAAGCAGGATCCTCCTCGTATCTTCCAAGGAACTGCTCACAAAACTGTTTAATCAATGCACCTCCAACTTTGTGGCACAGATACAGCAAGACAATCATACTTTTAAGAAGAACTAAGCCCTGGAATCAAGGAAGCACCAGTGGGTGCTGCGAGGAACACAGACAGCAGAGGGTAGGTATACTTTCTGGCCATAATTTATCATGAAAAACAATTGCTATCTCTATCGGTACAATTGCACAGTCTCAAAGAAATCATGAAAGCATGTTTTCTGGATAACTTCAGTCGTTCCCTTGTTTAACTTTGCCAACAAAAAGCTTGATAAAACAAGTTCTTTGCAGCTAAGCTAACCAAACTCAGTTTCCTACGGATTTCTGCTACTTACCCCCATACTACTGCCGAACCTAGCCTACTACCACCCTGTTACACCTTTGGGGTTACTTTGCACCCCTCACTGCCACAATATTCTTGGGCTTTATGATGTTTGCTCATCCTTCAAAAATAGTCATGTCCCGAAAAACTAACAGTGCATGATACCTTCTAGGTATTCCTTGCCTGTTGCCATCACCTGTTCATCATGGTAGTCTTGTTTCTCTTTCCCCTCAGACATGCTGAGTTCCCCTCCAATCCTTTGAACATCTCCAGTGACATCTTTGGCTCCCACAAAACCTTTACTTTTCCACTGCTTTGAGGCCAGCAAGAAACAGCTTATACTATAGACAGTTGCAAACCATTCACACGATGATAGGGCAGATGGGTTTTGTACATTTGGGCATACGGAAAGGACAATGGCTGAATGATCACAGCTTTACCTTGAGGGCAGCTTTTGGAAAATTTCCACCAGTCTTCACGAAATTCATAAAAATTGTAATTTCTTTGAGAGGCTTTCCTTTCTTTCCAAATTGACTGAAATTTGCTGACAGTTTAAAAAGTTTCATGAAGGAGCGGGAGGGGACCAACAGATGGACAGCCAGCCATGGTGACTGTATAAGCCTCATTTCTTTAGAAAACCAGACTAAAAATAGAAAAGTACAGTGGCTGACAGATTTATTCACACAAACATACAAGGTTTTTAGTCCATTAACCCTCTTACTGGTCTAACTATTGCATGAGAGGTTTGGTTGCTGCTTCTGATAGAAAATAACTCAGCTGTGCAACATTTTGTCTGCCAACAGTCCCTCAGACTCTGAATTCCTAGGTGAAAGACACCCTTTCCCTCCGCTTCTTTGCATTAGTGAAGAGTTGTCTCTAATAGACACACAGAAATCTCTTAAACTTGTTTTGTGGGTTTTTTTCCTTCTCTCTGTTTATTCGTATTTAACTTGGAAGGGCTGCAGACTGAACAAGGATATTAAGACTCACATTTGAAACAACGCGTTATGCATTAAGGGTATAAATCAAAGTCATGATGTCAGTGGAAAGACTCTCATTACATTCAATCAGTTTGGAGTGTCAGTTAATAGAGTCTCAAAACTCTTAGCGAGAAAGTATCAGAGCATCTCGTGTGACTGAGGTCCTCCTGAGCTGCAGCACCCTTTGTCTGCTGGAGCCAGGCAGAGTAAATCCATGCAGCACAATGCAGTAGCTTGCAGGAATACTAATCTGAAGGAAGCTCTCCAGCAATGCAACTGTTAGGGCTGTTTCTAGCACTAGTGCAGACTGTGGTACCTCTTCTTTCAAGGCATATGGTCTGAAAAGTATGTCCTGATAACACCCAAAAATTAATAAAAATCCTCCTTTGCTCAATCTCTGCTTTTGGGATTAAAGTTCCTGAGTTTATCCATTCAGCCTGGGCAGTAGCTAGGATGTTTGTCCGAATGCTGCCTTGGATTTTTAACACTTTGACCACAGACTAGATAAATTTTATTTCAGTAATTCAACACAACCTTTAAGACACTATTAGATGACCCACTAGGTCAATAGGGACTTAAAAAGGAATTGTCCAAGTGAAGTGGAGTTTACCCAAAGGAAAAAGCCAGTACAACTCCCATCTAAAATTCACTTTGAATGTCTTTGATAAGTGGTGAGCAGACCTTGTTTGGGCACAGATATTAAATTAATTCCATCTAAGCATCAGAGGTGCTCATTCTATGCAATACTGACATAGACACACACGCAGATGGAGCAATTTTTGGCTGAACCATTACTAACCTTTTTGGCTCTGTGATGGCAGCAGGGCAACTGAGAGACCACACTGATAGCTGCAGCAATATGCAAGGACAGCAAAAACTAAAATGACTATAATTCATTTAACAGTGCTTAATCTTCTGCCCAAGGAAATTAATGTCATATAAAAAGATTATCTAAGATACTGCTGGGAGAGCTCAAATCTTTTTTGATCTGCTGCTCTGCTCCAGGCAGGCTTTTTTTTTTTCAGCTTATGCAGTGCAATCACACTGAGGAGTTCTTGAACATTTTGTGACCCTTAAAGTTATCCCACTATTTGGTTTTGCAGATGCAATCACCTTACAAGGACCCCAGCCTTCCCCAGGGTTACGAGCAGAAATTTTCCAAAGGCAGGATTATCTCACAGCCCTACAGAGACTGTGAGATAAACCCTTGCAGCCTCACTGGCTTGGGTTAGCACACTGACAAGTGCTCCAGAAGCAAGCAGTCAACTCCTGCTCCTGTGCACCAGCACCTACATCCATTCCCAACATGTCAGTTTGCAGCCCTCAAAGCAGCATTCTTCAAAACTTCCCCTCTGCTGCTTCTCCTGCAAAACATTGTCTACGGGAAAGGAACAGACAGATGCCAAGGTCAGCCCATGACTGACAGTCAACAGCTTTAACTTCTCCCTTGCTTACTCTTGCTGTGTTACAGACAATTCAGCCTTTCCACAGCCGTTAGTTTCATTGACTGCTATCCCAGCTATATATTTGGATCGTGAAAATTTGAAGGCAGGCCTGTCTTCTTGTTGGCTATTTGCAGATCTTCAATGCCCACAGACACTACAACGACAGGAATACAGGTCAGCAGCCAAGTCAGAGATATGGGACTGGTTGGGAATGGAACACACATGACATATAAGAAAAACTCAAGTTCTTGCAGAGATTTCTTTGATAATTAATAAATTCCATCTCAGCAAGACCACCTTCTGCTGTGAGCATTTCAGTGTTATGATAGCTTCAGAGAGAATTTTTGATTTTCACTTATCTTTTGATATTTGTCCCACCAATCTGACATAAAATCTTGCAGTTTATTTCTTCAAACTCCTGGGTGCATGCAGGAAGAAAACACAAACAGCTTAACTACTTGTGACATCTGTCTGGGGAATGAGACATAGAAAAACCGAGAGCTAAACTTAGCTATGGAAAAGGAAACAAGCTATAAAAACTGTTGTCAGGTGCAGAGGAGCTGCTTGGGAATTGCAAGGGTTCAGTCTTTCCAAAAGAAATACATGCAATTAGAAAAATAGCCATTAAATTATTTATCTTCAGGAAAATGGATGAATCCTCAATTTTCCAGGTTGCAGAGACCTGGAGGAGAAGATATGTATGTTTTCACAATTTGTGTGTACGTTTTCACTTTTCTCATCAGGGCAAGTTGGGTTTTTTGACAGTGTGAGTGTACCATAAACACTCATTTTCCTCTTGCATCCATTACAAATAAGTATCTTCTACCTTTCTCTTTCATTTTCTGGGTTTTAAATAGGGAGGATAACTACTCAGGAAGAGCATGGACACAGCAGTCAAGTCTGTGTAGCAGCAGCTGGAAATTTTCTAGTTGTTCAGAAAGAACCTAAACCTACTTAAAAGACACACAGGTGCTGGAAAGGAAAACAAGAGGTGTCTGTAGGCAAGAGGGGAGCCTGGTGCCCTCATAGGTGTGCCATCCCAAAAGCTCCCTGACAAAGCTCCACAACTATTCAACAGCCAGAAAATGCTCAAACTGACTGAAAAGCTGAAGGAGAAGGCAATGTAGGGGGAGGGAGACCTTAGCACTGTATGCAAGTGGACACTAAATGAACGTTTGACCAGAAACCTCACCACTTTTCTCCTTGATGAATGTGCAGACCAACTCTATAGGAAATGCTGTAAGATGAGGCAGCCTCTAACTTTAACTTACTTTTATGTCAAAATCCCAGGTAATGTTGCAGCACTACAAAGCCCCTTTGAGAACACTTGCTGAAGCAGAAATTTTCACCTCACGAGAGAGCCAAGAGCAGGCGTTCCTGAAAAAACAGGTCAAAAACAGTTTCCTTGTAAATAGCACTAAAACCAGAAAGTCTCCTGAATGTCAAAGAAAAGCCAGTGGGCCAAGGACCTGGTCACTGGGCTGAATCAGTCCAAGGGATGCTGCTCAGGATATGAATCATGGAAGCAGGACGGTCACGTCCTGTTATGAGAGTGCTGTTTATTTTTCCTCCTCCTTTAGCCCTACACCTCTCTGCTGTGCCTGCCACCAAGGCTGCAGCTGCAGAGGCTGTAAGGTGTGTGACTGTCAACAGGAACTGAACTATAATCACAGCAGCTCCTGAAGCAGCCATCAGCTGGCAGCCGAGTTCAGAGAGGAGCCAGGAACCTGCGGGTCAAAAACTTTTCCTGATATTGACTGTTTTTTTCTGTCAATGGGAGTACAAAGCATGGGAAGGCAGGTACTATTCTGATTTGACTATCTCTCTATAGCCACTTGCCTTACCTAGAGATAAATCCTTGGCCAAAACCAGTAGTTGAGGAAAAGCAGGCTCCCTACCTGGTATACACCAGCCTTGAGGTAGTTTTGTTATGTACAATCAGTTAACAGAGAAGACCAACTCTGTCTCCCTATCAGTCTCTAAGACTGATAGATAGAGTCTGGAGCAACAAACACATTAATTTTTGCACTCGGGGACTTTCTTTGTGATTTTCTGGTTGAAGACAATAGAACAGTGACAAGCACAGTATTAAACTGCATGACACAAGGGTAGGACCCTTAGCACCCCCTGTGCTGTTTGTCTCATGCCCCTCAATGAAAGACTAAGCGAGAAAGCCCTGGCTAATTTAAGCACTGTAGGAACTTTACCACTGCCTTCCATGGGAGCAGAATCTCATTGCACAGTTACACTAACACCTTCCTAGCCACTGCAGTTTTATAGAATGCCAGCAGACCTAACATGGGTGATACTATTTTTCCAATGAGTGCCCTTATTAACAGTGACACCATGGCTTGTCCAGACAACACAACTGTGCAAAGGTCACTTTGAAAGGAATTGTACTGAAGATCCCAGTCCTCTCTTAGCTAGAAGATGCAATTAAAAATATATTACTTTAAATAACTCCCAAGGTCGTGTCCTCATTGCTGCAGAATGTTGGGAAGGCAGGTATTTAAGGTACTCCTCTTTCGTCATTCATTAAGCTCATCTTAAGAAATGTTATTAATGCTTAAAAAGGCTTCCTTTGTGAAATTAGCCATTTAGAGCAGAAAGGTAATGGGACTTTATACAAGCAACCATGCTCCATCAAAAGCAAACCTTGGGTTAACTGGCACACACCACAGAGCACCAAATAAGGCCAGAGCTTCTGTAAGGAAATAATTGTACAAGATACACCCTCTGAAACAAATTCAAGTTCAGTTTTCCTGCCATGGGTGTAATTTCTCCTGACCTCAGCAGGCTTGAGCCCAGAGGGTGCACACCTTACAAAGCCCTTCTTTTCCCCTTGTTCCTTGAAGCAGAATTGATCCAGGTGTTCAGAGACCTCCTGTGATGGCTGTGGCTTCCCATGGGACCTGGGGAACCAGCAGACAGGGAAGTGGCATAGTGAAATACTACATTTGTACCAAGCCAGAATCACCTTGCTCCCACTGGGCAACTTCACAGGCATTTTATAGGGTGTCTCCTGTCTTCTTGTCACTCTTGCTGTTAAAGCATTACTCAGATGTTTCTATATTAGAGCTTGCCACCATCACTTGCCCAGAACTCCCCTTCAGGAGGTATGGCAGAAATGCCAGTCCTCTGGGAAAAGTCTGCCCTTCCCTGGGAGAAACCATAACACAAGCTGGTAAAATGGTGAAATGAAGAAAAGTGTTGTTTCTTCTATGCACTCCAAAGAATGCTCTTGACTGTAAGTCGGGGTTAAGCAGCAGTTTCTAAAATCACAGGGCTGCCTGTATCAGGAACAGCACCTTCACCCACGCTGTCTGCTTTCACAGGCCAGTTAATGTTTGTAGCTCTGTGAGCAGAACAGCAAAAGTTTTCTAGCCCTGTCAGTATACCAACAAAAAAGCCCCAGTGACTTTTGCCTGGTCATCTTCAAGTCACTGGAAGGGCTGGCCCAACATGGAGTGAGACACTTTCATTCCCCAGGCACTGAGCACCAGTCCAGCCATTCCCAAATTCAGGGTTATGACCCCATTTAGGCTGCAGGAATTATGAGAGTATTTAGAACTCTGACTAAAGTTCAGTTTCATCCAATATCTGTGCTAGAGCTACAGACCCAGAGTCACCCACACCTACAGGAAAACTGCTGCTTCCCATCCCACTGGAAGCAGTGTTCTCCCATCTTAGTCTTCTTGCTGGCTTTTAAGTAAGGTGAAGAAACAGGCATAGTAATATTGCATTTCTAGTATCCAGTTCTCAAAATTCGCGTTACTATGAAAAAATTCCCCAGTTAGTCTAGATTCACGTCAGTATTTCCTTTACTTTAGCAAGTGCTTTACCTAAGAGAAGAGTGTGAATATGAGAAAGTCTGGCTCCCTTGGTACTGTTAATATAGTTGAAAAATTTGTTTGGTAAAAAAATAGTACCTGTGTCAGTGGCTTTATAGATAAAACAATCTCTCTCAAACAAATTACAAGGACTATACATGTTATTAGAAAAAAATAAACACAATTTCCCTGTCCAGGATCTGTAGAACTCCTCTCTGAAGCAACTGTCTGGGGCCATATGACAGCAATCTACTTATGTACCACCAATATGCTCCAGTAGGGAGCAGATAAAACAAACATTAAATAAAGGATCAACATTTCACTGTGGGAATTTACAGATTCAGCCAGAAATTCTTTATGTAGCAGGCTTGTTAGGAAAACACTTTTTTAAAAAAACACATCCTGATAACAGCTTAATGCTAAATAATCCTAAATCCTGTAGAACTGCCTTCCACACTGCCTTGACAAAGTCTCATTGCTCAATTTGCACAATGTAAATGGGTGGTATAGAGAAATGAGGAAATAAGGCGGGGGGGAGGAGAAAAAAAAAAAACAAAAAATGAAAAAAATTGTATGAGAATAATATTTATGCCAGCTGGTTCTGTCATTCCCTAGGATTAAGGAAGTCAGAGCACTCCAGGAACATCAACAAGTCCCCCAAACCCTTCTATCTTTTCCTGTGTGCTTCAAAAAGTTGTCACTGACTTTAAAAAACTCAGATCCAAAATGTTCAAATAAAATCCTCCCCAAAACTATTCACCCACTTTTCCATTTCAGCTATACAGCTGTGTGCTATAACTATGCCACAGTTAGTTCTTCTTGCATGAGGATCTACCTGGAAGACAGGCAAGTTGGATATACACCTGTTTCATGGATGCCCGAAACTACCAGGATGCTTCCATGTGACCCTGCTAAAAGGGCTTCTGCTGTGCTCCTTGAAGGTGAAGCAATAAGGAAGCCTTGGTGCAGCACAGGACTTAGTTTTTATGAAGGGGGTTGTCCATGAAATTCAGAAAGACATATGTAGATCATGCTGATAGTACAGCCAAGAGTCTTCATTCTTCACTTTCTTCTCTGATTTGAAATAATTCACAGCAATTTATACATCCTAGACAGTTTCCATTGTGCTTGTCATTTTAAATCATTTCAAGCACATAGACAACTAACAAAGATTCAGGGAAAGGGCAAAATGCTACAGTGAAAGAAAGGCTCATGCTGCTCAAAAAGGCAAGAACCATTCTCGCTAATACCGGTGGCGAGTGACACAAATTTTGTGCCTCATCTGCTACAAACACAGATTCAAAGGAGGTTTAGAAAGAGTGCATGGAGCTCAACACATGCCAGAGCACAAGGTCCAGGCACAATTCTAATGTCCTTTTAGATTTTAAAACTCATTCATAACAGGACAAGACAGAAGGAGAGCTGCGACCTCTTTGAGATGTTGTAGGACAAGCCAACCTGGAATTACCCTGGAGACAGGCTGCTGCATACTGAGGCAAGGCAGGCAAGAGCTTGATAGTACTAGCTAGTCCAAAAAGGAAAATATAGACAATATAAATCAAAGATCAGTAACAGTTTTGGAAATCGGCTAGGACATTGCATCCTGCCAGCCCAAAACCCTATATCTACTCAAACCCAGAGGAACTGTCAAAGTCATTATTGAATAAATAAGGAGAACAAAATATTGACTTTAAGTCCTCTGTGCTCATAAATCGCATGTCTCATTTTCCAAGCTGCAACATTTTCCTCGCCTATGCATATGCAATAGCTCAGGAAGTCTTTCTGCACCAGTTTGTTTCCATCAATGATCATTCTGGTAGCAAAACAAAGTTTTCCTGTAATATAAACTTCCTTTGGCAAAACCCAATTATTTTTTTTACTATTGTGTCCACCCTTCAAAAAATAATCAATCAAAACAATTATCTTCCCATTCATTTTGTTTCATTTTTATCTTCATACTCAATTCTGGCACAAACACTCAAAATGAACAGATGATAGCAAACCACTTAAAATCCAGGGTCACATGAACACTGGTGCAAATCTTGGGCCCAAAGGCTGAAGTATTGCTCCAGCAAAAACCTCCTGGGTTCCTATTACTGTTTTGAACCACAGCCTGCAGCACGAAGGTGACAACACTGGTAGTGGAAACTTGGACAAAATTTATGTCTGAGGAAGCACAGATATAATCTTACAAATGCAAACAGGTTTTCTTGTACTGATGGTGAATTTAATCCATGATACTGATTTCATTTCCCTTAGAGGTCCAGATAACCATCTGGCATAAATCAGACTGATTCCTTTGACTTCAGTAGGATTATAATGCTCAAAGCATACAGGTCATACCCAGTGGCTAAGGAATTTTCACTTAAAGCTGGCAAATATTGGGAGCTTTAAGTTTCCATCCAAAGGCAAATGCGATCTGAAAAAAAAAATACCTTTTCTAAACAATGCAAAAAGGAAAACCAGACATTATTTCGGGTCAGTCTGAAACATTTAATTCAAATTAAATGAAAAGGCTTAAACTGAAAAATGCAAAACAAAAGTTAAAACTTTTCTTCAAAAGCACCCCAGCAAAGGGCTGTGGGATGGGGGCATGAACCTCTATGCTTAAGAGCACTGGGTCAAAATACAAAGGCAAAGTTTTCTTTCAAAAATGCTTAATTATTTCATTGAGGGAACCACAGAGAAAACTTTTCTTTAAAAGAACAACAGGGTAAGTTTTATTCTATATGATATTTAATTTTTCAAAACCTCACTTTTTTCAGGATCCATATGACATGGCCAGGGGGACAGAAGTGTATCCTTAAAAGCAGTAGCTGGTTTGTCTTTTCTGTGACAACAGCAGCAGCAGCACAGGAACCTCACAATCTCACTCATCTCAGCTGCTCTGCTTGAAAGAGTCTGTCCTATGTCTTTCATCCCTTTGTAGCATGAATAGTCTTGTAGCAACCTCACATTAGCAAATCTAGGAACTTGGAGAGACCTGGTTTCCTACTGCTAAGCTGTGCTTGATACAAGAGATAGACCTGTTCACTTGCATTTGAATAGGATCATGCTTAGCTGTTACATTTACCCCCTATATCACCAGTTGTTTCACCAGGTACTTACACACAACACTCTGAATACAACCACAGGATCCAACAGCCTTGGCACAGCAGTGTACAGCTGGCACTGGGAGTGTGGCTGTGTCTCCAAACTGAGGTGCAGGTCCAAAACACAGGAGATCCAGCACTAAAACGCAGACCCCTTATAGTTCAGTAGCATCAGGAATAGACCATGATGTCTGTTGTGAGCTAAAGGCTATTCAAAACCTTGTAATAGTTGAGAGGGATCTGAATGCCTGGCTCTTTCATCTGTTTCTGATGCCTGACATCCAGAGATAAGGTGCTGCTGCCGAGCAAGGCAGCCTTTGAAAAGTTCATGTGTTGAAATTGCGGTCATTCACGGTCCAGCCTACCTGCACTGTGCTCTCAGCTGCTGCTGTCTCCTCTTCCCTGTGCCACAGCCAACATGGCTCATTTTCCCTCTCTCCCTCTCCATGCACCTCCTCAGGACACAGCCAGACACTTCTTCAAAAACAGCTCCTGCCTGCTCCCGGTCCTCCCCTTTCCTGCTCCTTGCCTCCACCAATTAACATCCAAAGGGTAGGATGTCCCTATACATCGTGGTTAATACAGTTTGTCAATATAAAAAAAGGCAGCAACTGCAATTGTTTAAAATTAGGCAAAATTTGAATAAAACAATCTCTCACCTTTCAGAGACAGCTGTGGATTGTCTCCAAGTGTTGTGAGCTCTTGCTTCCAGGGAAAACATAACCAGAGCCCAAATGACTTGTGGCTGTTCCTTGGTATTGCTGGACAAAGGTTTCACTCCTACCAAAATAACATTTCTTTTAGTACATGCTACATAGTCTGATGTCTATCAGGAGGAGGATACTCCCACCAGGGACTGTGCAGACCCTGGAATGTGTGTGGCCTGTAAAACCAGCTGAATTCAGCAGACACAAAACACCCAAGTGCAGCAACAGCAGCTTGGCACTGCCTATTTCTTTTTAAAAGCAGAGTTTATAACCTCCTCACAGCTGGTGCCTGGGTGGCATCAGCCATCTGGATTTTGAGCTTCTCTCCAGGAACTTTGTTTTACCAGTTACATTTTCATTTGCTCTGCAGAGTTAGAAAGCAAGTGAAAACCAACAGTGAGTCTACTCCAGGATCCTCTGAACTGCACTTGCCATTTGACTGCTGGCCTCTACTCTCTAATTGTGTTGCCAAGTATTTAGCTTCATAATGGATGGATTTGGTGCCACCTTTCTGTAGCTGTTTTCTGACAAGGGATTTTAATTTGAGGTGACTCGTGCAGAGTCCCAGCAGGACTGATCCTGAGAAGTGCTCAGTACGGGTGTAGTTGGCTCTCCTGGAAGAATAAGACTATAATTTTTAATATTTGAGGTGGGAAAAGACAAAAGCAGCAGCCATTTGGCCCTAGGAGACTGTGATTTTTAGTAGAAATAAGTAAAACTTGGCAACAACTTCGAGACATAAAAGTAACATCTATTTATTCATTAAATACACTTCATGTTAAAATAAATGGGATTCATCTGATTTAATGAGAAGAGATTTGGTCATCTGGACAGTCAGGAGAGACCCTTTCTGGGTTTTTTTGTTTGTTTGTTTGTTTTTCTGGTTTTTGTTTTGGGCGGCATTTTATGCTTTACCTACAAACTTCAGCAAATGGCTCAGCTGAGGCCCTATCAATTTTTTTAAATTAATTTCCAGTATAAAGAGATATTTCAAATCCTAAATGTAGGGCCTGGAAGGGAAAGAAAAACTGCGAGAGCAGTAGAATAAAAGAAACAAGGGGGTTGTCATCCACCAAACCTTTCAAAGCAATAAAATAGCTTCAAGAGCAATATAAATTCAGTATCTGTCCTGGCCTTATAAGATATGCCTGGGTTGGGAGCACTAGTTTTAGTACCCAGCTTTCAGACACAGGTGGCTATTCCAGCAGAGTGAAAAGGTTACCCAGCAAATGTCTGCTCACCTGGAGAATAACATCCCCCAGCATGCCTCATCCCTGTGTGCATCATACACTGAGCAGCTGCAGAGTTGGTCCTTTTCCAGAAGGCTGAAGCAATGAAACTCACTGTCTAGTTCTCTTATCTTCACTGAAGATCTCAAATCTATAGTATTTCTGGACATTTTTTTACCATAGTCTTACACTTTGCTTCTCCTAAGAAGACTGCCTTGTAAGTGCTCTTACCACCTGTTTATGCAAAGGGAGACAAATGACATTTCCTTGCAGTTGCATAATCTCATCTGTATTCACAGTTATAAGAATTTTGATGCAAGTCTTTCCCTATCCCTTTCTTTTTCCCAATACAGAGATCCTGTAAGGAAGAGTCCCAAGGAAAATCTGAAAATAACTTATAGTGACTCACATTTATTATGCCCCAGCATGTCTTGGGCTGCCAGGCAACATATTTTCAGGTGAAATTGGTTCTCTTGAAACCTCCTCTTCTGTTTCACATGCTCTGCATATTTCACATTTATTTTCCAAAGCCTCAGCAACACGTACGTGACCAAGATGTATTTCCTCCTTGTGCATATAAGTGCAGTTGTTTGAGACATTATTCCTAGTTCAGACCTACAACTCACATTGCTGTATGTACAGCCCTCACCCCACTGGCTGCCCAACCCGCCTGCTCTGGGGAAACTGAGCAGACCTGTGTGTGTCTGCTAATTTGCTGTGAACCTGAGCAATCCTCCTAGGGACTGTGATTCCTGCAAAACTGCCCCACAAATCCTTCCTGTTGGTCTCTGTGAATCCAACACATTTGAAAAAAAATGCTAGGGCACCTCTGTTTCTGATCAAACCTTACTGTGGTCGATTACTTCAAGCGAAATTAGAGGAAATTGTCACCTTCACACTACTCTTAATATTCCTTTCATCCTTTAGGTTCAAAGCACTCATGTTTTCACATGAGAAAAGAAATTGTTGTCCACATCATAGTTTCCTAGGATGCATTGGCAAATCTTGACTATGATGTTGGTGGGTACTGTCTAAATGGCAAAAATTAAAACAGATTTACCAGCCTTTCCCAAGAACAGGTTTTAGGAACCCATGTGACTTCAGCTACCCCTGAAAAGATGATGTAGAAAAATAATCTGCCTTGACCTTTTATAATTATATACTGAAAACCAATGCAGTGCTTTTGTCCAGTGGGAAAACAGAGTGAACAAAAATGTGCTGGTTTGTGACTGGCAATTAAATCATGTGTGGTAAAGTGTAGTTTATATCTTGCAGGAATTTGATGCTTGTGTTTGTACATATGCTGCTCAGTAGCCAGTAGTATAGCTCTGCACAAGCTTTTGTGTGTAGCAGCTGCCAATGACCTTCATATTTATTTGGAGGGGAAGGTCTCTGAGGTTAAGCACAGAGTTCAAGCCCCATTTTTAGTTTGAACCTTGCCCTCCAGGTGGCTCCCACACCTCTGAGATTTCCATATATCATATCATATCATATCATATCCATCTTTCTTCGAACAAGAAGCTGTCCCAACATGACTAATCACTGTCACGTCTTCTCTCTATCAGGGATTACACACGTCTAACTCATTTAGACAATTGTATCAAGTGTCTCTGTTGATAGATGGACACCAAATATTTGTCTCCAATCATGGAGACGCTTCAGGCAGAGACAGACACAGCGAGGCCACAACTGCAGAGAGACCTAAAACCAGGATGTGTCAGTAGTCCCCTCCCCAGCCCCGCAGATACCTCTCATTCCTGCCCCTCACTTGTCCTTTGCTGGTAGTGCCTCAAGTAATCCTTCATCTTCACAGTCCACAGGGTGAAAGTAGCAATCCAGGGAAAGATGAACTCACAACAACAACAACAAATCTCAGCATAGACAGGCTGTCTAACCCCCACCACTGCATGACCCCACCAGCATGTCCAAGGCCACCGTGGAGGAGGTGGTAGAGCAGGACTCTGTGGGTAGGCACAGGAAGGGGATAGGATTGTTAACCTTGTGGTGATGGTTAATGCCAAATTGTTGAGACCTGTGGCCGCAGCTGTGGAGCGGATGCAAGGGATGCATCAGAAGAGCACCAGCCAGGCAGCATATCAAGATGAATTCTGAAAGGTCCAAGCATATGTACCATTTTTTTCCATTTAAGACTCACATGAATAACTGTGACTGTTTTTCCTACCATGCGTGCTGTAAATAAATACTTCTGCTTGTGTTTTATTTTAGTCTTACCAAAAAAACTATGGCGATTTCACCATGGATAGCAGACATTTCTTATTCAAAAGGTGTAATGAAGTGTAGTGGATCTGAAAGCTCTAGATCACCTTCAAAAGTGCCCAAGCCCTGCAGGGTGTTTTCCAGAGTATCCAAAGGATACAGGAGTGTGCCCCAATTAAGTTGCAGGAGATGGCCTGGGAGATGCCATTGTGGGTCAGAAGAAGAAATGTGTGGTGCCTGTCTGGACCCTGAGCATCCCTGAGAATTTGACTCGTCAACAATGTCTTACACAGAGGCAAGCTGAAGCAGGAGGGATTTCAGCCTCTCAGCATTAACATATCTAGCTGAACTGAAAGCAGAAAGAATACACCAAATGTTAATTTTGAAAGTGAAATTTGATCTGACCACAGCCAGTTTTGCATTTTCTTTTCTGTTGACACAGAAGAGGGTCAATATTTACTATTCTCTGGCTCCTATGGGCTTGCTACAAATACATATTTGCATGAAGCTCAGCACTACCAAGGCTTTTTGACAGTAAACTATAAGAGCAAAAATGTTATCAGCAGTGGTATAAATGAGTGGGAAACCTCTCCCCAGACTAGTAATTCTTGTGGACAATTGTTTCAAGGTATTTGCCGCACTTAAGTACTCTGCAAATATGACTTCCAAGAAAAAAATTGCTGTATTTCAGCTCTAGACCAGTCTGAGCCACACCATAGCTCAAATGTTGAAACAAACTTGTGAAAAGATCCCTGTGAATACAATTTTGTGAAGCAGAGTTGGTGCTGCAAGCCAGGTTTGGCTAAGAAATGTGGATTACATCTGCCTCACTGAATCCTGTTATTATCATCATTACTTCACAGCTCATTTTTTCTTCCCAGCGCGAGGCTCTCCAAGCACAGGAATTTGCTGAGCTCCTGGTAACTTGCCACACACACTAACAAAGCTGGCATTTATCATGGCTTGTCAGAGCAACATTGCAGCCGCTGTGTTCCTGATCCCTGCTCCTGCAAGAAAAGCCCTGGGCCCTGCAGGCAGATAGGCTGAATCCACACACTGAATATTGCATATTGCCACACTGCTCATTTCCCCATTCACCACAAGCTGTTACCTGCACTTTGCCTCATTTCTCTTGCCCACCTGCTGTGGTGAGACACGCCTGCTTAAGACAACTCCACTGCAAAGGGCGCTGGTCTGTTCTCCCTTCCTCCAGTCCATTTTCACCAGCACAGCTCAGTTTCCCCGGTTGGGCTTTTCCACCTGGTCCCACACCCTGCAGCGGCAAATACCAGTGCTGTGACTGGACCCACTGCTGATGGTCAGGGCTGGCACCAAAGGCAATTGTAATACTGTAAAAAAAAATAAACTGACAAGCACCAGAAAGATCATGTCCTGCAGCAGGCATTCCCTAAGGCTACCGGCTTTGGTGTAGGTTTATATAAAAAGGAAATCATGGAACCCCATCAGCTCTGCCTCCTGGCTCAGCTGGCAATGTTAACATATAAAAGAGCAGTCCAGCTTCTTGAAAGCTTCCCCAGCAGCTTCTTCAGTTCATTTTTCCATTTTTGAAAACATGTTTTTTAAAGGTCATGATATCACAGGCTCTTGGTGTTTGCAGCACGCCTAATTCCACAGAGGTGGCATTTGCTTGGCTGTGTCTGCCCATCACAGAGTTTGCTAATTCTTATGTTTTCTTTCGGCAGGATTAACAAGCTCATGGCTCACCTTCATATTTCTAGTGCTTTTGCATTAGCATACTTTGGAAGGAACCACACAGCTCCTAAATTGTGTTAGAGAGACCTAAACTAGTAATGAAAGAGATGATGCACTCAAAATTAACTTACTTTTTCTTTGCCTCCTTAAGAGCTCCTTTGGTGACCCCTGAAGACAAGGCAACTCCTCCCACCAACTTGCAACTTGCTGAGTCTCCTTTTCAGGTGCACAGTATTGGGGACAAACACTCAAAACTATCATGTCCTGTTGCCTGCTTTGCTCCTCTGTTGAGATGATTATCACAATAATTATTAATATAGCAAATTCTATACAAGGCCTAAGAACCACTAAGTATCATGAAAGTAAAACCTGACTCCAGAGAGTGACTATTCCCAACTTGTCATTTGCGTACATTAAATGAGGAATGAGAAAAACAGATGGGGGAGAGAAGGAGGTCTTTTCCTTTTCCCTTGTTGTGCCCCTCACTGCAGCATAATTGTTGAAGGTGCTTAAAGACATAGTCATCCTCAACTATTTCTTTCCCACAGCTGCACATGGTCTTGTGGTATTGGTGGGAGAGTGGAAAGACCAGTCCATATAACACACAAACAGATATCATGGATTTCTTTCATTGGGAGCTCTGGGCACTACTTCCACTTTTTCTGATTATTTTTTACTTTTACCTTAAAAATCTTGGATACGCCAAGTACATATTCCTCATCTTCATCTACTCCTGTACCAAGCAATATTTTTACTGCATTCTCTGTCTTTACCAATGTTTAAGTTTTTAACGGATGCTTTTCATCTTGCTCTCTTTTTCTTTCAGCTGGGGCATGTTAAAGCTCACACATCCTCATGGATCAGGATTAGAAGGTCCCACCACCCACCCCATCAGCCAGAGGAAGAACATACCCCAGTATGAGTTCTTCTGTAGCCAGCTCTGCATTCTCTCCTGCATCCAGCTCCTCTGGGTTATGCAAACTTCACTAAGATCCTCAGTGGGAGATTGTGGGTGTCCAAAAGTACACCGAAAAGACAACTCATGGGATTTTCAAATATTCTCCAGGCCTATTTCCAAAATCAGATTCCTTCAGAAAATTCCACTGCCGTCACCTGCAACACGTATTTTTTTTTTAAAAGCTTTGAACCCTGGAGCACAAGCTCAGTGTAAGACATGCTGTGATTTCTCCCTTTTCTGTCAGCTCTGAGACTGGGTCTAACAGGCTGCTGAAAGAAGTAGTGACATTTCCATCCCCTTTCCTCATCACACAGCTTACCCCGTGCTTTAAATGACGTGTTATTTGTTAGTTCTAACCCACTCCGCTCACATCCTTACAGCTTACCCAAACCATGCACAGTGTTTGGTAGCATCCCACATGGTGAGCACCTTCTCCCTGGAGTGGCTGTATGTGGAACAATGATTATATGAACAACCCTGCTGTGTGGTGTGGTTTGTGTTAGCGTGGGCAGGCCTATGACAAACCTTTGCACACAAGTATTGGAGCAGACCAAGAAAGGGCTGCGGTCCTACAGGAATGTTTTTCCATGGCTCCAGACAAGCCTGAGAACGCACTACCTCCTGCTCAGGTGAGATTTAGTATTGCCACTAGGTACTATACTCTCGCTGCAAAGGCCAGGGATGTTTCCCACCCGCTCTGCCTGCCCCAGGGTACCTGGCAGTACCCTGGAGGCAGCACCAAGCGTAATTCAGTGCCTTGCAAGTGTGGCTGCCCGCTCCTGCTGATGCAGTTGCCAATGCATTTGCTGCATCTCCATCAGCTGTTGTTTTAGAGGTGCTCCTGGCAAAAAGAAAAGGCACGACTGTTTCTGTGCCAGGGCAGCCTCCAGGCTCCCATTATCTATGGCTGCTGCCACTGGTGAGCGAGTCTGCAGCTCCGAGGTCACCCATTAGGCAATTCTCATAAATACTGTGAAAAATGGCCTGGCTTCATCCTGATAGGCATGAACAGAGCACTCAACAGCAACAGGTACCTTTGGGACAGAAGAGAAGGAGAGGCTGGATTTACACACAATGCAATTCAAAGCTGTAGATAGCCATTGCTGCCATAGCAGGTGCCACAGTCCACAGTAAATCCGGCTGTGTGCATCCTCACTGGAGCCTAAGGTGTCCATAATAACGGGTTTTGTCATTTTTGAGCAAGAGAGGATCTAAGAAACATGCATCAAGGTATATCTCCATCCTATTAAGGAAGCCTACCTCAAACATATCCCATTCCAGCAGGAAGAACACTTGTTCTGAGGACTGAAAATTGCTTTTAGACTTCATAGATTTCTGTGTTTTTAAGTTTTGAGTTTTGCTTTTCTCTTTTCATCACAAACCTAATTTTTGTGTTAGTCTCTTGCATTTTTAATGCATCTGTTGAAGAAATAGGATGAAGTAAGATTGCTGACTAGACCCTAATCTATACCTAGCATGGCTGTGATATATAAAAAAAAGGCTACTAACTCTGTGAACATAAGAAACATGGTGGTGGGTTAAACAGTTTCAGACTGAGAAACTTTAGGAAGGACTATATCTACTCTGGCATATTTATGAAATGTTTAACTTAGGAATTTTCAGTTAACTTAAGATACATGTTGAACATTTCAGGAATGACCAACCATTTCTCACACCCACCCCTGCCTTAGTCTGTTTAATAACCTGTGACTGGAAAAGATGGAGTTATAACAGACCCTTCTGCTGGAAAGACAAAAGGCTATATTGGACTTAGAGGGTGGAATTTAACACAATACTCTGACAGTCCTTTTGTAACACCAAAGCTGGAAAGCAGTATTCTTGGCTCTCTGATGTTCAGCTTTCTCCCTCTGTAAAAAGGGATTAATAGTACTTACCTAGCCCAGAGACATGTTGAGACAATTTGCCTACCACGTTTTGAAGTCTGCATTTGAGAGATGCTTTACAAAAGCAGACTATTATTAAAAGCACAGTCCTTTTGGAAAAGCAGCTAAAAATAATTGGTTGCATATTCAAGTGTGTTCTGTAGTCTTTTTTCTTTTCATTGCTGGTCTTCACTGAATATTTCTTGTGTATTTTAAGCATGTCATGACTGAAAAATAAATAACATCTGCCTGAGAAATCTTCTTTCAAACAATACCAAAAAAATGGGCAGCTGAGACAGAAGGAGGTCTTCGCCATCTCTTGCATCTTTCCTTCCTTAACAGGTATTAGATAGCTTAGAAGATGGTAAAACAGAGCACCATAAATCACAGAGATCTGCATGGCATTGTCTCCCTTGACACTTACTGCACAGAACATGCATTTTGCTGGGTTTAGTCATTCATCTTCACATGAGTAACAATCCATTTTGTTACTAAGGATATCTATTGGTGGCAAATTAATGTAAGTGGATTCATTAAATAAATATGTTTTCCTTTGAATATGTGACTGTTCCACTTCCCCCTCCTCAGAATACAAATGCTGCTGTGCATCACTGCAGTGTGAATCTGTAGGGGTTTTCTAATTTTACAGGCACAGACAGAAAACAAAAAATGGTACCAATTTAATTTTTTTTACCGCAAGTTAAAAATATCTCAAAACAAACCCCTTTGTCACACGGGGATGGATTCTGATCTAGGAAAAGCATGGAGTAGGAGTAGTTTCACAGAAGAAAAAGCAGTTATTCTGTACATCCCCTAACAGAAGTAAGGACATTAGTACTCTGAAGATACAAAATCTATATGAACCTCCTTCAGCATCTTCCCTGCATTGCTCCACTGCCAGCCCAGGCCTCCGTGGCTGCCACTTGATGCTTTTCCAAACCAACAGCTGCTTCTCAGCTACCACCTCTTCTCTGGCATCTTTTCACCTCACTTTCCCTGGCCACACACATGATGTCAGGCAAAGAGATCTTAACTTGATGTTATATAACTACAGGATTTCTCTCCTCCAAAGGAAACCTAGGCAACATAACTGGTCTATTTGCCCCTGCCCCCAAATTAATATTGAAAACATCTTAAAAATAACCTTATTGTACAACTTAAAGAAAACCCTCCCAAGCAATTTCAAGTTACTCTGTGTCTGACATAGATTTTACTTTTTTTAAGTAGAAAGACAAACCGTGACAATGAGATGATAACTCATGGTGAAGCATAGCTTTGAATTTCCTGGCTGAACTGTTGCTAGCTTGTGCCCAAAACAAACAGCTCCCCACACCCCTCCACCCCCCCAAAAAACACAAGGCCCAAACCCCCCTTCCAGCACTGATCCTCAGACCCCTGAGGATCAGAACAGTTCATTGGGTAAGTTTGCAATTAGAAAGTTTTACAAGGTGCATTTTACCTACTTCAGAGACACGAGCATCTCCACCAGAGCCCTTCTGGTCTGCCAACTGCATAAATTCCTGTAATTAGATTTTTTCTTTTTACTAGACATATTATGAATCCACTGGAAAAGAGCAGTCCCAGCCCTAGTCAATATATTCATTTGATGCTTATGTAGTATGCCATTAATATTTTGAAATTATTGGATCTCAGATCTTTTTGTGAACAAAAGACAAATGTCATCTCCACATCAACATCAACATGAGACATCAAACTTCTTAAATACTGTTATTCCCCCGTCCTCTGTTTCTTAGAATATCTTAACACTGACTGTAATGATGCATTTAAAATTACTAGGGAAAATCATTTCATGGCTGTCACTTTGCCAAGTTTCACTGTGAAATGTATTTTTATATCTCCATTATGAAACCCTGGAAGTTGGGAGCAAAGAGCATAACTAAATTGGGAGGGATATTGAGCTGCAGTCACAGTCCAGCAAAGCAATTCACTGTGGCTATAGTTCATCTGATCCTACTCCTTTGATGTCCAGACAAAGGTATTAGCTGAAAGACAAGGAAAGAAGCAATAAGGAAGCTTTCTTGGGAGATCAGAGCACCCAGGTGAGCCTGACTGTGCTCTGCAGCTGCCTGCAAAGGATTCTGAAGAGCAGCAATTGCGATTTTGTGATAGTGCTCTATGGCACAACCATTTTCTTTCATGTTGAATTCAATCTGAGGCAAGAAGCTGAAGAGTCAACAACTGTGATACTCTTACATCCCACATGTTTTAAGAATGTCAGTGTCACCTGCTTTTTCAGGAAGGCTCATACACACATTAGGAAAAAGCAAACTGTTTCACTATGAAAAGCATCTAAGCCACTGTTTGCCTAAACCCTATTATTTTTAACTTTAAACTCCCCAAACAGCTTTTTGTCCTTACATGTGACGAAATGTTACGAGATGCACAAGCAATTAGGAAAAATTTACTGTGTCTTTCTATATACCATTGCTTCATTATTTCTAGCTGTTGAACTTGGACTGACTTGGTGGATTGAACAGATTTTCCAACAGGTAATTGACTTCAAGAGAAGGCCTGGAATAATTCTAGCTGGCTGTTACACTGGGAATGAGTCTCCTTTCATTAATTAATCACTTTGAGGAGAATTTTTCTTTCTGAATAAACTCATTATTTTTAAACATATGACATTTAGCTGTATAAATAAACTCTAGAACTGTGATTTAAAATGTGTGCTAACTGCAGGCACAGCATGCCAGGGATAGCAGAGCCTCCTCTGCATTTTCTGGAGTGACTTTATGTTCTGATTACAAAGAAATGGGGGCAGGGAAATGAACTGACTTGTGATTTCACCCACTTAGTACCAGGATTTCTTTACTTGCACGACTGTTGCATTTAAAGACACACTCAAGGAGACATCAGCTGTCAGAGAGGACAAAAGTGTACTCAAAGAAAAAAGGAGCATACCCAAAAAGGAAAAAAACCAACCAACCAACCAAACAAACAAACAAACAAACAAATTGGTCTTTCTAACACAGACATGCTCCCTCTGATTCAACTGGATCAGTTCAGTGAAAGTAATTCAAAGCTTTTTTTTTTTATTTTAAAACATATTTTTCACAGTATGAGGCTTGGACAGATGTTCTCTCCCAAATCTGGTTTTAAGATCTGAAGATATTACTACCCACATTGCTAACAAGAGGTTACAATCTCCCAGCTAATTTTATCTCAAATGAACTAATATTTCTCATCAGCAGGGCTGGGTGGAAGTCTCCCTCTAATGAAGAAGGTGATTTTTTAAAAAATCACGCCCCTGCTAAAACAAACACTGAGTGTCTGGTAACACTTTCTGCCTGCAAGTCTAAAAACAGCCAAAGAAAATTTTTCATACAATCAACTATTAAAATATACAACTCATTCCTGTATCTGACTAAGGGAATGGGATTAGTCCTAGTGCTTATTGTTGACTAAATGTTGTGGTGGTGAGAAGTTTACATTGAATTCCAGAGATGAAATACGTGCATGGCTGGCAGATCCATTGTTTGCTGGGCCATGATGGTCCAGATTCTGAAGTCTGAGCCTCTGACTGCTGAAAGGATGAACACTGATGTGCCTTCTTTAAGTGTTCACCACTGGCCAACATCACCTATTGGGCATTAACCTGACCATTTCTGTTCTCACAGTGTTGCTTTGCATTAGTTATTCGAAAACACCAGCAAATGAATACTGACTTTGGACTCAGCATGGGGCACTTGGCTTTTGCCTTTCTTCTTTCTTTCTCTCTCTCTGTCTCTGCTTTTTTTCTAGTCTTCTTTGAAAGGAACCCAAACAATTCCCCACATCTATCCAGGACAAACTGGGCTCAAGGCAACTCTGCTTCAAAAACCTCTCCCTGCCACTTCTACCAAAGAAGAAAAGCCATCAGTCACAGCTCTATTAGTACTTCATTAGAAGTCACAAAAGTACTTTCCATGCCTAGCCCACAGCAGACAGGAGTGCATGTGGTTGGCAAAGTGTCCAGACCCTTTATGGACTAGCAGACAGGCACAGCACTCGACCCACTGGCTACAAGTGGGCAGGAAGCCATTAAAAATAAAAAGTCTTTGCTTCCTCAGGTATTAACATGATGCTCCAGAGTGTACAATTAGAACAAACATTAACATAATCATGCTTTTTTAGGGGTCCCATTTTAAAGCAACGTTTTTCTAGTAACACCTCTTCAACATCTCTCCTACATCGAGCAGCACACGAGGTATTAAACTGGGGCCAAGCCAGTAACAACAGCAGAGCCGTCCTGCCTGGCAGTCCCAGCAGTCTGCTCCATCAGTTCCCACAAGCCTATTGAGCAACACATATAGGAAGAAAGCTGCAGCTGTAGCTTTGGCTGCACTTCACTCAGAAGGTATGCATTCCCCATTCCGAAACAGCCAGGGCTTTATTAGAGCGCTAACTGAAAAACGGTGGAAAAAAGAGAACGAACCCCAGATTCATTAAATTCATGTAAACTTTTTCCAGTCGCTGGGGAAGCTCCAGTTTGCATGATGACTACAAAAGCAAAGCATCTAACAGCCTCGCCAAGCAATTTGAATGTGTCTGTACAAGACAAAAATTCAAACCTTTCCTACTCGAGCTATCAATCAAAGTGAAGCTAAAATTACAGCTTAACAAGCAGGTATACATGTTTTAGTTAGCAAATGAGGCAAGCAGGGCACATTATTTTTAGTTGCAGTGATGAGGAAAAGAGTGAAAAATAGAAGGAGGAAGGAAGGAACAAAAAATTGTGTCTCTCCATTTGGCTCGGGCTTCTGAAGTTTTAGTTAACATTGGCAGCATTTGGATACGATATGTCTCCTAATGGCACTCAAGAAGGCTCTTGGAAAGAACTATTGCTGTGCATGTAATTATATAGTAATTAGGGTTTTTTAAAAAATGAGCTAGAAAAGAGTGGTTGAACTCACCCCAAACTTGCAAATTAATTTTTACCTGTTCTACTAGACGAGCCCATGGAGCCAGGATGACCATAAAACTCTGCTTTTTCAAGCAGATGCTCACCAAAATCCAATGTACATCAACACGCATTTTCTCCTTGATTTCAAATGCTTTACAGCTGAACCCACAGAAAACTTTCAAATTACAAAATCTGGATCAACAATGAGCTGATTTCTCTCTCTTAAATTATGGAAACAATTTGCCCAAACCCAGCCATCATTCATCTTCCCTAATACCATACAATAACACACCAGTTGCAGGATCGCTAATTGGACTCTTTGGTCCCTCAGACTCAAAGTTAGCCAAGTTTCCATTCTCTGCATTGTATCAGCAAAACAGCTTCTCATAACTCTGGATGATGGAGGAAGACATCCAATTCATCTTGCAGGTACATGTTGCTGAATGTATTAATGAAAGTCACAAATGTAAAGTAAGTGGCCAGTCTTCGCGAACGAAGATCTGGGAAAGGTCTTTTTACCTTTCAAGCCTGCGCAATGGAT
>JAWWLV010000121.1:27069811-27147764 GCA_035041135.1 Platyrinchus mystaceus | reverse complement strand
TCTGCCCGGGGGACCCGGGATTCGAACCTGCGGCCTTGGCGCTGAGAGACCAGTGTCTTAACCGCTAGGCCACCAGGGGTCCCCGAAAGTCACAAATACATTCCTACCTACCAAGGAGCTTCAGCTCCAGCAGGGTTATGGTTGCTATCGTATGTTTTTCCTAAAGGCTGTTTGGTAAAAGTGCTCTCTCTTAGAGCTTTGAACTCTGCCCTCCACATACATACACCATCACAAACACAGTGTTAGAAACAAACAAGTTCTTCCCAGCACTTTTTGAAATGTAGAAGCCCATGACTGTGGATGCCAGAACTCTGTCCTGGCCTCATCTTTCGGCACATTTTTCTCCAAAATCATGATCCTTTGCCCTGGCTAAGGCATATCCATCCATGACAGCACTGAATTCAGGTTGCAGAAACTGGACGTTTCTGTTAAAACTTGACTTAAATGAGACTTGTCCTGGTAAACTGCTTAGCCTAAACAATACAAGGCTGCCTTCTCAAAAGAATGTGGCAAAAGCCTTTTTGTCAAAGACAAAAGGTCACCTGTGAAGTGTAAGCTGTTTTTCATAGTAAAACAAATTCATTTTTGCTAATGTTTGGTGGGAAAGACTCACGGGTGCTGCTCAATCCATTTTCATAATAATCAGGCAAACAAAACTGGAAGCAAAGACTAGACTGTCTTATGATATCAGAATTTTCTGAATGCTATTCTCATTGGTTTGATGAATGCGGAAGGCAGGGGGGATCTCTTTTCCTTTTCATAATTCCTTCCCCATAAGGAATATTTCCCAAAGGAATAATTTAATCATAAATTGCATCATAAATCATAATTTTCCAGTGAAGAGGGAAAAGAAACCAGTCAGTAGTGAAGAATCAGCTTTCTGGTCCCAGCAGGAAACTGAAAGAAGCAGCTTTTTTCTATTACTATTTCACCCATTCTGGGGTGTGATTCATTAGTGTCTTCATGCCTCATAGGGATGTTTCGGTCAGTCTTTTAATTTTAAGAACAGTTTGATCTGTGTTTCTGTTGCTTTCAGGACACACACTGTATTATCTTGCTGCTTTCTCCTAAATGCTGGAGGTGCTCCAGGCTCAAGACTGCACATAGGTGGCAAAAAGGTCACTGAACCCAAAGGAACAGCTTTAGTGAGCTTATGTTCCCCACCAGAAACCAGCTCAAAATTTTCAGTAAAGCAGAAGTTTGAATTTCTGAGCAGTGCCCATGGGTGTGAGCAGATTCAGCAGAGCAGGAGTGTCTGCTGGAGAGGATCTTGAGGGTTTGGTGTGCTGTGACACTGAGCATGAAAAAGGCCACAAGTGGAGTTTGCAGAACAGAAACATGGGTGGGCTGGGTCGCTGGTCTGACAAGAGACTGTTTCACTGAAGGGCAGTGTGTGCAGAGGATCTTGGGGTGGGATAAGGCCATTGTGTTTTTACTAACTTTGAAGGGCTTTTGATGGGTTTTCAACTCCAGGGTTGAGAGATTTCAGCCAGGACTGGCAAGTGTCCTGGAAAAAACAAACTTGTCCAACCGTTGTTAGTATAAACAGGTGCTCTCCACAGCCAAAGCAACCCAGCAAGCATGGGCGAAACAGGAAAGTTTGAGAATTAAGTCAGAGATAAGAGTTGCTGGAGAACAGAAAAGGGGCAGCTGAGAGCCAAGTAAAGGTCAAGTAAAGACCTGAAATAAAGTCAAAAGCCTCCATTATGTGACTGCTCACCCTCCGTCCATCCAAGCATCATATTCAAAGTGTTTCATTATCTTCTGAAACCTGGTGAGTTCACAGCCTGGATAACAACTTGGACAATGAATCTAACAGTTTCATGGGCCTTTTGTTCTGTGTTGACTTTCTCTGTGCGGGAACAAAGCAAATGTAAGCAGGATCCAGACATGGAGAAGGACAAAGCGTGGAAAGTGAGATAGAGAATTTCAATAGCTTGGAAGCAAGAAATGTGATGGTCAGAAAAAAGAAATGTTTGATGTGGAAGAAAAAAGAAGACAGAAGTGCAGCCTGTTGGACACATCAAGAGTACCCTGAGGCATGTCCTTGCAAGATTCACAAGTGTTGGTTGGGGGCCTGACAGCTGAGACCTGTGCTGGCAAACACGCATTTAGAGGGGGATCAACCCAGGACACAGCAGTACTGGGGAGGAACACTTCCCCAAAGACCAGTGCAGAGGCTGCCTTGGGATTTTCTGACTGAATTTGGTCCTCATGGTTGCAGGGAAAATCTGTTGCTAAGCTGCTCCAGCCACAAACCTTAATAGCGATGGTTGCTGCATCTCGTCTACCATGTTTATCAGCCTGGAAAATTACGAGACAACAAAAACAAGCAATGCCATGCTATGCTCCACTGGGTCTTCCCCTGTAGCATGGAGTGTCACCAGTGCCAACTGCAATGAACACAGGAAAGAAAATTTGGGCAGCTGCAACCAAGACTCATTTGTGCCCACTAAAACTATTACCCTGGATACCACAAGAGCAGTTAACTTGAACTCATCACAGCTGCAATTAGATCTGCCCCTCAGGAAACAGAACAACCACAAAAGAGTGGGGGTTTTGTTGCCTCTCTGTCTTAGGTGGATTTTTACTGTTGGATGTTTTCAGGCACTCCAGAATAAGCACTCTTGTGACCAATTTCTTTTATATGGTGAAGCCTGGTACTCAGAGCTTCCTACTCCCGTGTTATTTCTTTTGCCAGACTAACCATGCAGTCTGAACTGCCCCTGATGGCCTTTGCCTGATTTTATTTTTCTTTTTCAGCAAAATGGTTGGACTGTTTCCAAAGCAGAAGCTGTTGTTTGTGATGTTATGCTTACAAGATCCTCACACAACCAACTCCAAACCACATGCTCTGGAGCAAAGACATGACCTTTGCATCTAAAGAGTAAAAACTCATGTAAAAATTTACCCTAACTATGAGTCTTTTGGGGGTGAGAAAAAGAAACTGCAAAAGCAAAATTCTCTTTTAATAGTTCACACAAGTTCTATAGAAGCTTCTAGCACAAATTCACATCCCAAAAGTTTACCCACATTTGGCATGTTTCTGCTTTTCCTCATGTTCTGGTGGAACAGAGCACCCTGGGGGGTCTGAATCCAATTACCAGCGAGGTAGAAAAGAAGGAAAGAGAGGTTTTGCTTACCAGAATATAGCACTGCACTACACACTCAGACACACTGCAGAAATGGACCAGATGTGCATTCACTGGCTTTTACAGACACACATAAAGCCAGTTCTATGACTACAATATGAAGCAATTAGGAGTGTTTAATTCTCCCTGGTTCCATGATACGTTTCATGCAACACAGGAGTTAAACAGGCAGCAACTGAGCTGAAAACAAGGACCAGTTGTTTGGATGCAAGACAATAGGCTATAGAGGGAGATGTGGCTACACAGGGAGATCCTGTGATCTGGACTTGGAAAGAGTATCAGGAAGAAAACAAAAGAAATAATAATGAATTGTAGTACTTCGCTTTTCAAACTTGGTACGAACATTAACTGATGAGATTAACTTGGAGACAAATTCCAGACAGTGACAATGTAGGTAAAGAATTGAGCACAGAGGAACAATTGGCCAGGAAAAGGAGAAAGGAATTTGCTCTGGAGAAGGACCCTGTTGGCCACGAAGGGTCAACCTGCTCTGGTGCATCCCTTCAGAGGGCTGCTTCTGGGAATCTGCTGAGAAGCTGAGCACAGCAGTGGGAGGTTACAGAGGCCATAGGTCAAGCTCCTTTGCCAGCCCCTGGAATAAGAAGTTTCACATTTTGCTTTTAGAGTAAGCAAAAGGTCCTGGACAAGGAGGCTGAAGAGCCTTCGAATGCCATACTAGTATAGATAAATGACCCATTTGGTCTGCTATCCTGGGAACATCTATCCTGAACTCATAACTCTGTGTTAAGGGAATTTGACATCATTAATCCTGGATTAACTTCTTTTTTTTTTTTTTCCCCACAGCTGCAGAAGAAAAGTTATGATCTTGCTGTACCAGTGGAGTGAAAGCATCACCACTGTTGACTCTCCATCACCAGTGGGCTCCTGGACACCCCTGGTATTTATTCCCACAGTAAATCTCTTTCCCTTCCCCTTTCCCTGACCTAAGGGTGACCTATTTATTAGATTAACAGTACTTCAGTGGAGTGTGACTAATCAGTTTGCACACTACACTTTCAAGAGAGGCATGTGCAAGTCAGAAGAAGGGAAGAACAGTACTGATGGGCTGATAATCTCTTTACAAACAGGAAGCAAGACTAGATTCATCTGTAAAAATACAATATTTTTGGAGCTGAACTCAAAAAATTTCTAGTTTGGTTTACTCTCATGTCTTCTACGGTTTCATAGGTAAAAGACTAATTTTTGCAGAAAAGTCTGCAAAAATACTTGGATTCAACGTCCACTTTATTATGGCTATTGAAAGAAGGTGGAGTGATGAAGAACAATCTGGTAGGAATTATCTATTTATACGGAGCATAATAGATAGAGCTGTATAATAACTGATTTGTCAGCTTAACAACTGGCCCGGAAAAAACAGTATGGGGGGAGGTGGGCAGGAATCAATTTCAGGCAGTTATTCTTGCCAAAATGGGGAAAAAATCATGAAAAAAAATCAAGAATTTCAGTCCAGAATAGAAGCCTGAAGCTGATTTCCAAACTGCAGCTGCTGAGCAGAGGCTGCTGTGCTGCCAGTTTTTTGGCTTCTTGCCTACTGGTCAAAGAAAGCATTTATATGGAAACCCATTGCTAATACAAGTCATATTTTAAACATTTGATCAGCAATTAAATTTTGACTTCTCAAGAACTGACAACTAATTCACACTCTGTCCCAACAAACTTGGTGTCATTGAAAACATTCTAGGCTAACAATACCAACAATGTCACCAGCATGGTTTCTTCATGCCAAGAGTTATATTAAAAAGAAACCCATACATAACTGGGAACAAGAACCATATGTAGGTGATTTAGACACACACAATTGTTTGGGGGAGGTTTGTTTTGTTTTATGATGTCTTTAATTATAAATTCACAGGAGATCAGTGCAAGTATCAAAATTATCATAATGAAATGTTTAACTTCCTAGCTGGTTCAGGCAACAATCATGACAACAGATGCTGCCACATCCAATCTCTGTGAAGAGACCAAATGGTAAGCAGCCACTTCATTGCTTGTCAGGCTGCAGCTTTCTCCTCTGAAACCAAATATCAGTAGATACAAGGGAGAATGACTTGGCTGTTATGATCATTTATATATAAAATAATTGAATATTAAAATGAGAGAAGGTTTTTTTCTTACTATTTGCAGTCCCTTGTCCTTGAAGATCAAAACCTTATTAAAAGCATTAGTCAATGAAGTTCCAGAGCACTCCAACATGAAAGACATCATAAAATCCTTCTCACTTCTCAAGTCAGGAAGCTCAAAGAAGACAGATTAGCTCTAAAACTAATTTGTTTCAACTTATATGGCACATGGGTTCCAAGAAAAGATCACACTGTGTGATTTTGGATTGTTTCTGCCCATTTTATCTCTTCCATGGTCTTAGAAATAACAACACAGTGTTCAGTTTGAAGCTGGAAAACAAAAGCATCTGCCATTAATATAGAATGATCTGCTTTTACTGGAGTTTTGCTTGCCCCTCCCAGGTCCTGTCAAGGGCTGAGCCTGGGACAAAGGAATGCTGACATCCTGCATACTCCCTCTCATCCCTATTTCTTCATCCACTCCTGTTCACCTGCCTTGTACAGCAAACAATTGACTGGACTGGTCTAGAAAAATTAGACTGTAGGACTACAAATGGCCATGCAACAAAATGACAGTCTGCATTTGTACCTGGTACTATAAAATCAAAAATAGAGCAAGCAGAGTCTTAAGGAATGAAGAACTCAATAAAGCTGCATTTATACAAAATAATGCTTCTAATCACTTCCTACTAATACAGATTTTTGATATTAATTCTGAAGTCTGACCTGCCTTTCAAAGGATGCTCTGCACCTCAAGAACAGCGGATGGCATGCATGCACACACACTTCTTTGTACCCGTGTATGTCTGGAAGCACACTCACGCTTTCATGAAATGAATGGTGTTGAGACAGGAGCAACCTGATGACAGTGTGCAAACCAGCACCACACCAACAGGGTGACAGCTTCACACCTGCACACAGACAGCAGTCCAGTGGTACTGCATCACCAGGCAGTCTGCAGTGACAGCTTCGGTCTGACGAGGGAATACATAGGAAAAGTGGTAGTTGTACACATGCACCAGGAGGCATTTCTGCTTTGGTAACAAAACCTGGGTTTAGTGCTCCTCATTCTGTCCAGCCTGTTGGGCAACACTGCAGAGGAGCTGTGAGCTAAGGCTCAGCTCTCAGAGAATAAGTCTCACAGACTAACTTTTATAAAAAACTTTTGTGAACATTGATACTTACCTCTATTTTGATATTTTTAGATCCTTCTTATGTCTGAGCTGATCTGTTTACTCTGGATTCAGCTGTTGGCCAGTCAAGCAAAAGCGGAGAGCAAACCATGTTCCTTCTCTACAAAAAGAGAAAGTATGCTCCCATTTGTCCAATGCAACAAAGGTAGTGGGATTCAATGCAGAGATATGCTGCTAATACTCAGTACCCAATCAGTGCTAAAGTTTCTGCAGCTGAACCAGTTTTTATTATTATTTTTAAAACGGGGAAGAGAGCATGACTTTTAATTTCCAGGATCCACTTAAGTACAGAGCACAAAACCTTCCCAATAAAGAATAGCTTTAACAGTTCTTTCCTGTCTAACACTCTATATAGAGTGAAAAATATCTTTCTCATGCACACCTCTACGTCTGTTCTCCTTTTGCACTCCACAAGATAAAAAAAAAGCTCTGTCCAAGTTCACTGTGCATGTTGTATGACAGGTGTTTGCAGGGAAAGCCAAAATGACCTCATATGTGCCAGTCCTTCCAATGAACACTTACACCATGTCAGCTTCGGGTGATGTTGAGTTATATATTGTGCCAAGGCACAGATGGACAGAGCACACCTGCAGTCTTTAATGGGTTTCCTTCTTGAATATCTTAGGACAGCTTTGGTTCACTTGTGTTTGGTGCTTATGTCCAGGATTACCTCAGGATCTTAAACAAATTCCTATCAAACCACCTCTGAAGATAGCAGCTGATGAGTGCCAATGTACATTAGCTTGTGAGATATTATATCTCAAAGATTTACATATTCGCTCCAGACTTGTGTTGTATTATATTGCAGTAGTCCTTAGAGTCATGCACAGTTTTCCTGCACGACCTACCTGAAAGGCCAAGGTAAAATTTGATATTCAGAATCCTAATTAGTTTCACATTTTTACCTTGATGGCAAGTTTGAAAAGGTCAAGGCAAGGTAGGATTTTAGGAAGTGTTTAAAATACTCTCTCAGTTATTGTGTTTCATTTGTGTAAGATGACTAGGCCCAAAACTAGGTTTTTACCTGTCCTTCACATCAATATTTTTATCTATCTTCCAATCAGTTTCTATGTTTTATGTACACATTTGCACACACTTTGTTCCAACATAAATTCTTCCATCATTGTGAAACCATTTCTAAGCCTCTTTTATTGATGCTCCAATCCAAATCAATGTCCCAGGAAGAGATCCAATTCACATTCTCTGTGTTAATGCTGTCCCCATTTCTGGTCCTGACCGAATGTGTATTACATTAAGTCCTCAAATACTCAGTATTTGCACTGAATGCATTTGAATGGATTCTGTGATGCACAGTTCCCTGCGCAGTACATCACATTGATTTTGCCAGTAATTACTTGTGAAGCCAGACAAAGTGCTGACTGCAGTATTTAAGCTCCATTTCATAGAAACTTGATGTCCCTTTTTATTCTTGAGTTTGAATGAATTCTACTATTGGAGCAGCCTGACATGTCTTTGGGCATCCCCAGATCAAGTCTTTCAATTCTGTACTAAAAATGATGCAGCCTACTTTTCTCTTCAGGACTCACCACCACAATGTGGGACAGAATTATTTACTTTGATGATTTTCTTGTAGGAAACTCCTAGTTAGTAACATGTAAAACAGCAGAAACAAGCCAATGAAACCATAACATTCATCTTTAATCAAATAACCTCTAGATTCAAAACATTAGTCAATGATCCTGTGGTACTGCAGAAGAGGAAGTCAATAAATGAGGGCCATTAAGAGGATCAATAACAGCATATAGGGAAAAGAATAGTATTAGTCATCATTTTGATGTTGAAATGTTCTTATGCTTCTCTCTAAAGCTTCTAAGAAACACCTATTTTGCTGGTACTGAAGACCATGCAGACTATCTCTGCATTATTAAAGACTTTACAATAAGAAACCTGAAATGCCTCTTTTCTCATCACCTTTCTTTCACCAGAAAATCCATAGGACAGAAGCATTTATGTATGTCATCACATCCATCAGCTGCATATTCCTGTAGTCAGGGAAGCCTGGCCTTGCCTCTAGTCTGTCACTATGTTCAATTTATCCCGCATGGGGTCACTTGAGCTCATTTCCTTGGTTTTCATCACCTTTCCTTATTTGATGAAACTAAAGCAAAGTGACAGGTACATAGATACTAAACAGCTGAAATGAGCTGGACCTCCAAAGGGCTCAGACATTCTGACAGTGCTCTTTTCATTTAATTAGCTCCTTTGAAGGTGCAGCCACCCGAGAAGCCCTTGAATTTCACCATGTGTGCTTGTCCTTGGAGGTAGCACAGCCTTTGCTTTTATATAGCCCTGAGCAGAAACCCACACAAAGTGATGCTACAGGAAATTATGTTTGTGACTCACAGCTTTTCCACAGCATCCACAAGACCTCACAGTTCTGTGACCCCAGCTGGGCATGGCACTGGGCTTGGAAGTGGGAGCTGGTTCTCGGACTTGGGACAACGCTACCTGAGCGAGGACCTCTCCAAATGGCCCAGAGGCCAGGTGCAATACTGAATGGCTACTGAGGAGTTCATGTCTCATTCTGAATTACAGGGTTCTCCCACCTCAGACCCTGTAAGGTTCAGGGCTTGGAATTAAATTCCTTGCCACTCTTCATACTTGTCATATAAAAAGTTTTCAAAAGAGTTTTTGGACAGATTAAAAAATAAAAGAATCCTATAATAGCACCAGTTACTTGAGGTGGGGAAGAAGCATTGCTGTGGTTACACAGCTTCCTGAATTCCCCCAGACTGTGGCTGGGAGGAGCTGCGCAGGCGCTTATTTGTCCCTAACATCTATCTCCTCACCTGCAATTATAAGCCAGTTTTAGAAGTTTTATATACAAAGGGAAATGAAGAACTGAAAAAAATAAATTCATCCCACTTACCTGTGCTGTTTAGAGCTTCCCTAAGTCTGTTCACCTCTGGGTGGGAGGCAAGCAATGGGTGAGTTCAGCACACCCCTGGAGATTTCATGAGGGGGGAAAGCGGAGAAGAAGTGCCATTTCTAAAGTAGACCTAAACAAGACCAGTGTCCAGTCCAGGACTCATCTGCACTGAGGCCTGCACTGAGCTGAAAAGAGGAGAATGTAAGATGGGAAATGGGGGAGAAAAATAGGACACACAATCCTTTGCATTACATCACATATGCCTGTGCTGACTTCAGGGTCACTTAGTGAGGCTTTGGCTGGGTAGGTCTCTGAGCCCAGCAATAGCTCTTCTTCAACACTAAGCACAATGCAGAGCCCATCACAGCACAGACTGTTACATATGTACACAATTGTCCTAAGTTGAACAGACCCCCAACAGACACTAAAAAGCACTTGATAATTAAAGTGTGTATGATGCTCTACAGCCCACTACCTCACAGTCATGCACTGCCAATCCTGCCAGCCATAAGCTTAGTTCCCAGCCCTTGCTTATGAGTCTTGTGCCTCTACATCTTTCAGCATACTGCTCACATTAATTTTACAAGATCTCTGCATAAATCTGAAAGCTGGCCTATGTTGAATCACATTAAAAGGGCCAACAGCACAGGCAGCTCAATTTTTTTGTAAGCTTAAAATTGTGTTTCTGTGTTTGCCCTCTTACCCTCTTAATTTCTTAATTTGCTGCAATTAAATCAATGAGCTAGGCTTTCAGATTTCCAGCTCTGCAATTTTAACCTTAGAACTTGGCTACAGTGACTTAACCAGCTTGCTATATTGTCTGGCCATGAAAGTCTGCTTATCTGCTCATGGATCCAGCCTGCAACCTTGATATGTTGCTCCTTACCACTTTCACTTATATGATCTATAAAATCGCAAATGGGAATGAAAAGAAAAAAAGAATTAAAAAAAAACAGCTGTTTTGAGACCTTTGAAGTGGCTGAAATATATATTACAGGCAGCAAATGTTTTTTGCAGGAAAACCTAGAAACTTGAACAGACATTTGGCAGTCTTCTGTCAACTAGCCAGGCACTGGTGAAGCATATATAAAGAATACCCATCTGAGCTGAATTTCATTTATTAGTGAACTTTGTTTTTACTAAAGAGGAAAAAGAGAACCTGAGAAAGAGTTAAGAATTTCCTCTTGTCTGATTACTGCTGGCCTTCCACTAGTCACTGAAAATGAAACGGCTTGTAATGGGATCTTGTGGTTTCCATGGCTCTAAAAAAGCCATTTTTACAAGGTTGTTGTTTGATGACTCTGATTAGTCACACCTCATGAAAAAAAAAAAAAAGGCAGATTTGAGAGCAGTCAGTTCCAGTGGTTGTGGGAATGTGGACCATCCCCACGGCCTCTATCATGATGGAGCACCGTCAAGTGCTGGGGAACAGGCCCACCCTGGTCTCCGAGGGCCAGCCCAGAGCTGTTGGGGATGTTGCCAGCTCAAGGGAGCACAAATGGAGCCACATTCACAGAAAGGTTGAGCAGGAACAGAGAGGCAGTTTCTCAGCACGTGCTTGGGTTTTTTGCAAGCAACTGTATCAGACAGCACAGCAACCATTGTAAAATTATGGTTTTCTCTCTCTTACTTTGGATTACTATGGCATTCACAGGAAATTATAGAATCATTTAGAGTAGAAAAGATGTCTGTCTAAGATCATCGAGCCCAACCACTAATCCAGCACTGCCAAGTCTGTGCCTAAACCATGTCCCTAAGCAGCACATCTACATGTCTTTTAAATATCTCCAGAGATGGTTAGCCAAGCGCTTCCCACACCCTTCACCAGCTTTGTTGCCCTTCTCTGGACACACTCTAGTGCCTCACACCCAGAAAGTAAAACACTCAGAAGAAAATAAAAAGGGTGAAAGCCAACAATCTCCCTGCTTCAGCCATCATCACCACCAAAATCATCTCAGAAACATTGTGGTACCTAATAAGCAACACAACACACTGAATGTACTACGTCCATCAACTGATGTGATAACAGTCACTTGCTGTTGCTCTAAGTTGACTATGTTATCCATAAATACCTGTAATATCTATTAAAAAAAGGAAATATCTTTTCAGGAGGACCTTAATACAATAACACCCCAAGGATGAATGTGAATGAGGCCTTGAACTACTTAACTATTACAGAAAATTTTAAATACTTTTATAGATGTCAACTGCTTAAATTCAAACGATTTCTGCTGATGACTGAAGCAGAAAAAATATCCCTCCAACTTTAAGAATAGAAATAAGGAAAATCTGAGGAACTATAGACTGCTCAGCTTCGCCTTAGTCCCAAGGAAGCTGATGGAGACAACTGTCCTGGAAAGCATTTCCAAACACCTGAAGGATAATAATGTTGTATTGGGAACAGTCAGCATGGATTTACAAAGGGGAAGTCTTGCTTAATTAAACCTAATAGCCATCTACAACATCATAACTTTCTTTGTTTGTCTCAATTCAGTTTGGCACTCCTTGCTCATCCATACAGGCTTCCTGTCAACTTTTGCTTAATTTCCTACCTTTGGGAATGGTCCTTTTCTGAGCATCCATCAATCCTGGACTCCTCTCCGGGGCCATATTCCATAGGATTCTTCCAAGCAGATCTCTGAACAGGTGTATTTTGCCCTTCTGAAATTCAGGGCTGTGATCCTGCTTTTTGGTCTGCTCTTAAGGTCTTCAACTCTACAGCCCCACAGTCACTGCAGCCAAAGCTGCCTCTGACCTTCATGTCTCCAACCAGTTCTTCCTTGTTCATACTGATGGTACCACCATGAACCTTTCCTTGTTCACTTCTTGATCACTTGTTTGTACACTTTGGTCAATATAGTTCTGCACTGATGGATACCTCGCTGTGAACATTGTTTTGAGTTTGCAGCACTGACAGTGAAAGCTGTTCTCAGTAGGCACGAATGCCAGGAAGCCACATGCTGCATCACTTTGTTTCCTGACTGTACCAGCATAACTCTTCAAAATGAGACTTTTGGCACAAATAACCAAAATCGCACTGACAGGATATTCTATCATCACTGTTTAAAATGTGATGTTTAGTAAAAACTCTGCCTGACATATCTTTATAATTATTCACACCAAAAAAATCAAATAAAAAATAAGCGTTAAGGCCCCGATTCAGAAAAGCATTGAATATTCCCTTTAAAGCTCTTTTTTATACCAATCTAAGTCTGGCAAAAGTCAGCATGCTCAAGCCCACTGCATACTGTAAGGTTAATTCTCATAGAAGCTAAGATGAATGTTTTACAATCCTCATTCATCTCTACAGTGAGAGACTAAATACTCTTTAAAACTTCAGCTCTGCAGCACTATCAACAGAAAGCAATAATTTTGGCTGCCCAGACTGAAATAGCTAAGAGAGCCTTTGTTTCCAAGGATGGGTGCTCAAAGCTCATTGGACATAAGACATTTTTTAAAGGTGTCAGAACTGGAGTTCCAAAAAACCAAAGGCAATGAAAATCACTAAATAGCTATAGAAAGCAGTCTGTAACTTCAGTGTTGCCTGATTTTTAACAGTTGAAAATTGGAATCTTAATGTTATACTAACACATGTTTTTACATTTTCCCTAGAAACAGATGGAATAATGTTGCTCATGCTATGCCAACACCATGTTGTTACATAGGCTTTATTAAAATTGCTCCAAGGCAAAAAAACTGTATGCACAAAGGCAAGGGGTGGGGAAAGTTGGCAACTGCCTTGGACGTTCAGACTTGAGTCCTTTAACCCTCAGCCAGCCCTGTGCATCACGGAGAAATCCCCACAGCTTCACAAAGGGTAGGGAGGCTGGATGCAGTGCTGGGTACTGGGTGAACCATGCTCATGAGACTCTTGCCAAAGGCAGCAGGACACACAAATAAAAAGGGAGAAAAGGAGGAGAGGTAACATGTACAAAATTAAGAATACCAAGCTTCACAAATTAAAGCAACAGAGAAAAGTGTGAGAAGAATGAGATTTAAAGGACATCATCGAATTGGGAATTAATATCAGCTTTTCTTCAAATGCAGGAAAAAACCCCCAAACTTTCCTTCCCTATCTTGCTCAGAAATTAATCCCAGTTATGACAAATGGCATGCAGAACAGGTAAGCGTCTGCATGTGTGTGTATACATATATAAATGTGTCTTGAATATGTGCTTCTAAAGCATGATCCAAAGCCACTGAATTAGATGGAATGATTCCCATTTGGCTTTGGTGCCAGGTCCCCAGACTTTGTGATTCAGCTTTGAAAAAAAGAAAGGGACAATAAAATGCCAGATTAATCTTCATTCTGAAAAATCTGAGTTTATTTACCGGGGGGGGGGGGGGGGAAAGAGAGGGAAAAACTCCAAACTGAAACAACAAAACCCACACAACTTTTAACTTCCAACAATGTAAATGCCTTCAGTTAGCTACCACTGATTTCCATTTGGATATATTGAGAATTTTTATGTCCCAAAAGGAAGCAGTAAAAACATTTCCATGATAACCATAAAGATTACTGGAAAGAAAATAAAGTTTTCTGTTTCATTGCCTTTTCTGTGTGGTAATCAATTACAGAGGAAGAACAGTGCAGGTTCAATTAGGTAACTAAATAAAAAGGAATTAAAAGCCACAGGGGATCTTTATTTTACTTATATTCAAGTAGGGTCCAACTCCAGGCCTCATAGACTTGTTTGCACTGTGTAATGGGGTTTAATTTCTGTGAACCAGTCTGCCAGCATTAGCTGATCATAATTAGGAAAATGGGGTTAGAGAAAACAGAGCTACTGAAAATAGCTTTTCCCAAGTGTAGCTTCCCTCCTCTCTGCTTCTCTCCAAACGGGATTATCCTGAGCTCTCAGCACATAGCAAAATAGAAATGAATCCTTCAGCAAAACAAAGGTCCTTCCTTTGAAACATAAGACACAACTCAGGAAAACACTGAATGCTCTGTACTAAATCAGCAAGTGCCTGAGCACATGCTCACCTTTAACAACTTGCTTAGAACTCCCACTGACTTCAGGTTTAGTGTCTGCTGAAAAAAGCTCTCTGAGTCTTGCAGAACTGCAAGTTCATACTAAGTGGTGAGAGATTCATTTAAAAAGGAAATACAACTTTTTTTATTTTTTTTTTTTTTTAGAACTTGAAAAAAAATAGCTGTGGGTTTGGTTTTGGGTTTCTTATTTTGAAGTCCAGGTTCTTATTTTAGGCACGTAACTCATGACTTCATTATAGACAGTTAGCTTCACATGGGCAAAAACAACACTCCTGGAAACACATGCAGTATTAAATTTGTGCAGATAGCTGAATGGAAAATTTCAGAGGAACTGGCACCTAGGGGATGCTTTGCCAGTGGAAAGCAGTTTTGTGTGGATCTTGTGCATACTCATACTCAAAAACCTTCACAGGAAAATTGGGGATTCTACTGAAGGCAATAGAAGAACGCTTAGAGACTCAAATGATGCCATCATTTCATCCCTACACTGTCTGGGACTCATCCCCTCTAACCCCTGAAGTCTCACAGTCACTTGTCCCAGGCTACACCAGCCACATGCGTGAGTCACCCAGGGTGGCACCTAGACCAGCAGGTGGACTGTCTCCCTGGCATTGCAGGACATAGCAAAGGGATCAAAATGCCTTTCAATCTCCTCAGAACCCACAATGCACCTGTTCAGCTTCAGCAAGGACCTCTGGCACCTCTGTTCACCCATGGTTCACTGTCGCCCTCCACTGCAGGGACTCCCAGGGCTCTGCACTCCTTTCCACCCTCTACAGCCACCAGCTGAAGAAGATCTGAAGGTGAGAAAGCACAAGCACCCCTTGTGTGCCAGCTGATGCTCCACCAAGCTCTCAACCTCATCATATAGAGAAAAGGAGAAGCGAGATGGGACAGTATAACTGTACATCTCACTAAGAGCTGCACCTCCAAAGGGCCCAGGTTGAAAAAAAACCACTCTCAGAAATCTGTTTGTGGAAAGGTAACTCTGTATTGCTCATAAATCAGATACTCCATTTCACTGCCAAAACATTCAACAAATTTCTTTTTTGGGCTGCTCATTTTTCATTCCTTCAGGCTACGTTTAACCAAGTAATCTTCCCATAAATCCCAGCTCCTGCTGTCATTTGCAATGCAGAGGGTCTTGTTTAGAAATTCTTAGAATAAGTGCATTCCTGGCGCATGACAACCCTCCAACCTCTTCCCTTTTGAAAGGAGCAAAATGGAAATCAGTCCTTCTCCAAGTTTATCAGAAGGGCAGCCAAACGCTGATGTTATACAGTAAGATCTTGAACTGGGAACTGGGCAGCTATTTTAATCAGTGGGCTTATTTCACGTCTGTCAAGGGCAATATATTTAGAATGGGACAAGCTGTTTCTTCGCTGCACCCCTGATCTAAAAAAAATGACCCAAGCACGGCATTTCTCAGATGGACTCTTATGCACTTTGGCAAACCCCTGTAAAGAGAGTTTAGATAACACACCAGCTATCAACAGGGCCAGGATTTAAAAACTGCAAAGAAGTGTCCATGCAATGTAGATCTGGAGCCGTCGTTGCTGTTTAGTCAATCATAGCTATTTAACCATACCTTCGAGGCACCATCAGATTATTTGAGTGAATCACTTAGGTGAAGGCACCAAAATAAAACAAGCTCTTCTGTCACCCCTTTCCTGCCCAGAGCAAAGCATATGTGAACGTGATGTAAGTGATGTGAAAGTGATGTAAGTGATGTGAAAGTGATGTAAGTGATGATCTCTGAGCGACTGACAGTAAACAGAGCAGGAAAGCTCTCCTGAGCCAGAAAGAATGAAGAGCTTCTTTCAGTTACCCCTTCCCAGCCATGCCACTGAGCAGTAGTGTAGCAGGCTGCCAGTCTTTTCAGAAGAGCATAGCCCCCTTGCTGGGCATCAAAACAAGTAGAAGGATTCTGGAAAGAGTTTGCCTGCAAACTAGCTGTCCCTACCAGATGCAAAGGTGAGAACAACTGAGTGGGGACCAGCCTCTGCTTAAAATTCAGGCTTTTGTTTAGTTGATAAAAGAGGAATGGAGCAGATGTGAAAACAGGATCCTTAGTGAGTGTTGGCAGTATGAAGAGTCTGCAGTGTCTGCAGAAATGACTGGGGTTTGTCCAGGTCTGGCTAGGGCAGTAAGAAGTCATTCCATGCCTACTGCTTGGCTAGAAACACTAAAAAAACCTGTGGATATAGCCACCTGAAACAAATTGCTGCTGCAGCATTTGTTTGCAAGCAGTTTTCTTTCTTTTTAGACAGCCTTTTATATAACAAAGGTTTTCAAAGACGAAGGCATTACTGTCCAGCGTGTTCCAACCATCTGAGTCTAAGATATCAGAAATCTCACCCACCAGACTTGCCCAGCCAGCCACACACCTTGTCTTACCACTTGGAGCTGTGGGCCACAGCAGGAAGAGAATATGCCTGTACTATGACCAACAAAGATCTCTGCACCTGTGCACTGCCTGCAGGGACTACAGCTTCTCTGCTGCAGCTTGGGCACAGAGCAGGCTTTAATGCCAAGGTAAAACACAGATACTTGGCACTGTATCATCTTCTTCATCGCCTTCACTAGTACCTGGGGAGCTTGGATTTGGGACCTCCTGAAGTCAAAAATCTAGAGTCTAAGAGCCCTTTGGAGTTGCATCCTATTTATAGCATGGCAGTGAGAGGAGGCACCACCCTCTACACTCATGTCAGCAGCCTTTGTAAGTACAAGAGTAGTAAGAAAATACAAAAGCACAATGAAATCTGGACAAGTCACCACCAAAAAGGAGTCTACAAGGACCTCAGTATATTTCCCACATCTCCATTTTTCTACTTTGTTAGGTTTTAAGGGAAGAAGAAACAAAAATTAATTTAGGAGTTTGTGTCTCAGATTTGCCAGTAAACTAACTGCTTAGTAAGCCTGAAATGAAATGACCTGTTCATTCACCACACAGCCACCACAGCCCAGGGCCTGCTCCACACTCACCCACCACAGCTCTTCAGGGTGCCTCACACTACCTGCTACAGGGACCACTCTGGAGGGACCATTGCAAGTAACCACCTCGCAGAAAATGCAGGAGTATTAAAATGAACAACCCCCAAAACCCCAGCCTTATGCCACCTGCTCTCATCACAAGCCACCACACAGGCTTAACAAATCCCAGGAGAAAATGCTTTTATGACCCTCAGAAGCTTATATTCTTCCAGGGTGCTGAGGAGAACAAAAAACCCACCTGCCACCCTGAGGTGAGGGGAAATTCCATCCTGATCCACCTACCAATGCCACTGGGAGGACAACAATCTGACAGGCTGGCAAAACATCTCACTCGCCCTTCACCATGCAGTCTTGTCCCCAGCCTTCCCCCGAAGGGGAGAGCTGCCTTGCCCCTTGCCATTCCTTTGCCCTGGGACTGCTCCTGGGTTCTGCTCTGGCCTCTTGGAGGGCTGCACTACAAACCTGCACTTCTGCTGCTGATTTAATATTCCACTCCTCTGCTCCCTCTCCTTCTCCTGCACATCAGCTCCATTCCTCCCATGCATTTCTCACTTTCCAGCTCTATCTTTTCTTTATCTCCTTCCCATACCCATCTTGCTTTTGGCCCTCTTTGCCTACACAGATCACATAAAGTAGTCACAGGAGTGACCCTTCACTGCCGGATCCTCTCCGTATGGAAGTGTGGCATGGAATGACACCTACACTTCAGCAATGTGTTTTACTGCAGCTGCAAACTACAGTTTCAAGATTAAGAGCTGGGGTCCTAACCCCTCCCTCCCTCCAACACCCATCCAACCTGACGTTGTTTTAAAAGTAGTATTTCCCTGGCAAGAGGTACAATGCAAGCTAGCAAAATATCACTTCCTCCATTAATGCCTGTGGAGCTATAACATTCCTGCCATAATCTGCCTGCAGATGTACCATAGGTATTGAGAAAAAGCTCAGAGACTCAAAAGAATCAGGAAATGACCACTTTCTGGGGTACAGAGTCAGCTTGTTTTGCACAAACCGTCTGACTTACTAAGACAGTCTTGTGTTAGACTTGCCAGCCAAGCGATATGAGCTACTGATGTATGTCTGGAAAATATTTATGATAAAAATTATGGTTGCAAAAAGAATAGCAAGTAAGTAGCTGATCCAGCTGGCATGCAAATTGGGCATAATGTTTATCAGCACAAATATAGTCATCAGCACTACCACCTAGTCCTTCTGGAGAACAGTAGGTACTCAGGGATCTTCATGACCATTAAGCAGTTGGGTTTCCTGCAGTCCTGGCAATATATTTTATTCCTGTCTTAAGTAAAACAGTAGAGGGTGTTTAACCATCTGTCTGTCTAACACAGTGACACAGGTTTTTTTTCATCTCAGAGTGTGTCAGGGCAAGTGAGGCACTTGAGGCCTTGGACTTCAACTGATAGTTAATCAAACAGTGCAACACCTTGGGAGTTCATCCAGCCCCTGGTGCTGGGTAGAAAAATGCTCAGCAAAATCAACATTGTCAGACAACAGAGAAACTGGGCATCATTATAAAGGTATATCCCATCTCTGACATCCCTCCTCTGCCTAAGCAATCTCCACACACTGCAGCAGCAAGTTGCATTGCAAAAGGGAACTCCCCAGAGCAATGGCAATGCCAGCCTGGGCCAAGTGGGCACTATGCAGGAGCAAAAGACTGGAAGGAATCAGAGAGGACAGAAAGGCCTTGAGACAGGAGGGTTTCACAAGGACATTTGTGCCACCAGGTCTCCCTGGCACAATCTGTATCTCCCCAGAGCCCTTTTTCTGGGGTGAGTCCTCTGCTGCCCATGAATACTGCTGAGCTCCCACTGCTCCTGGGTCTCTTCCCCCTACACAGCCACCTGTTTTCACAAAACTCAAGGAATTGCGTCTTTTTCTCTTGTCTTAAGAGTGGATAGAAGACAGACTGGCACAGCATAACCAGGCAAACTTATGTTTCCATGGGAAACCAGGCTACTGACTGCCTGGTAAGAACCCATAGTCGTCTGAATAAAGTAATTAATCTAGGAATTGCTGTATTAGAGCACACCTTAATGTTGCTGAGAGAGGAGAAACCAGCTCCCAGCCACCTTCCACATTACTGTGGAAAGGTTGAAGGCAACATTTAGTGAGAATTAAGTCAATCAGGATCTGCTTTAGCATCTGCCCTTTCCAAAATATCTGACACCCACTCTGCCAGCAAAGACCAGCAAAGCATTCATGCTCTCTCACTAGCCCAGTAGACCCTAGTCACACTAGTTTTTCCCTGTAGGCTTTTCCAGCCCTGTGACAATCCTACATTAGACTGTTTTAAAAGGGCCAGCTAAATACAGTCACGTCACCAAAGAATACGATTTGGCTCTAAATCCAAAAATTCTCTGCTCGGCGGTCTTCGTAGGCAAGGTCTGCTAGTGTGACCCAGTTCTTTGTATTTCCTTCTCTTCCCGTAATAAAACAGAAAGGAAACTTCCCTTTCCACCTGATTTCATATAAATGTTACTTCTTTGTCTCAGGACAGCTTGGCCAGCTTTGGGATCCAAGACCAGCTGAGTACTCACCCTGCTCAGGCTTTCTAGAAATTACTTTGGTCCAGTGTGGGTCACTCAGACTGTGGGATAACTGGAAACTTCAGGGTTTATTGCTTTTCATTTTCAGTGCTGAGTGATTTTCAAAGAAATAATTGCTTCCAGATGTCATGCATATTTTGCTCTGAAGGAATACTGCAATCTCTGTTAGGGTTACAGAGCTAGAAAGACTGTTTTTCCCTGTCTGAGTGACTCTCTTCAGATAATTTGGGAACACTAAATCTCCCATGTGGATCCTGAAAATGCAGGTAAGAGTTAGACCTGAGGTCTCCGAAAAACATACTTGGTTGTATGACACACTTTGTAAAGCCAAAATGTTGAGTATGCATCCATCATACAATTTTCAGCTTGCTTTGTAGTGAGAACAGTATTGGGGTGTTGCAGCAGCCATCCCTAGAAGACCTAGATCTCCAACTTTGTAGGAGCATCTTCAGACTAGATGCAAACACACTTCTGATGATGATAAGTCCTCTTTGACTTCAGAGTGCAAAGGCTGGAAAAGATGGAGGCACTTGAAAAAGAGGCACAAGTTAAAAATAAAACTCTGCCACTAGGGACATTCTCAGTCTTGACTGGTTTTAGATGCATTTCTTTAGTCAGCCAATTGCTGGGCTTTCACTCTTAAAAGATGTGCACACACATTAAGAGTAAGGTATAGAATTTATATAGTATCAATCAAAGATAAGGTCAGAGCACAGAAGAAATACCATGTTATCCCTTATGGGAATCAGTAGGTACATTATCCAGACTTTGAGAGAATGCTCTAAATTACTCCTGAGCAGCTTTGAAGTTACATCTCTTTGGTTGCTGTGCTTACAAGGGCTGTGCTCTGTCACACTAGGTATTACCTAAGGAAGGCTCCTGAATCTGTTAAGCTAAATTTCCAGTTCCAGAAGGCATTATTTCCATAAACATAATTGCTTGTTGAAAGGCAGATAAGTTCTATACATCTGACACAACAAAAAGCGTGAGCAAGTTTTCATGCGAGATCCCTGGAAAGAAGGATGCCAAGAGAGCACCTGCTCCAGGAAAAAATGAGAGACTGTGTTTTGGACACAGGTAGAGCAGCTAAAATACTCACACCAACATGAAAATGACTGGTGAAGACAGAACAGTTGCATTTTGTTGTCTGTGAAGTCCTGCAGGTTTGCTTATTTGCAAGGAAACCTTGTATGACACCAAAATAGGCTTGCAAGTTGCTGAAAAATGCTGAGGAGTTGCAAGTGAAATGTGGCAGCTTTGGGGAAAAAATCAGTTTATAAGTTGATTATAGAAACCTTTAGTAAGATTCAAATGCACTGTTTCAACCTGTCTGCAATGGAACTATCCATTTTCTATTTTGAAAACATTTTTTTAAATCTATGGAATGCAGCAAAAAGCACTATGCATCATTTGATTAGCCAGATTTATTAATTTTTCTAGGTTTCTTTTCCATCTTGTATCAAGAAAAAATTCAAAATGCAAATGAAATCTCCAGAAAATGAAAAATTAAATTATCTCATTGCTCTACAAGTAAGAGTGGGTGGTGTTGAAAACTGTCCTAATAACACAGGGCAAGACTGACAGCACTAAAAAAAGGGCTAGGAAAAAAAAAATACAGCTAGAAATAAACTGTCCTCTGCATCACAGCATTCCATAATAGGTAGGAAAATATGTTCCTTTTCGTACAGAAATAGATTATACAGAACACCATAATTTTGTGCACAACACCTACTTCAAAATGGCCCAAAAAGCTGTAATACCTAAAATAAGAAAATGACCACATTTGTGTCCATGTTCAGCAAAACTCCAAATTTCATTCCAATGTTACAGCACATGAACATTAATGAGCACATGCCAAAATATACTGATGAATGCAAAGAAATATACATTTAACTTAAAGGCTTACCTGGGTAGGTCACAAGGACATCCAGGAGAGTTTAAGTCTGTGTTTAAGAGATTTCTGGAATAGGGACAATTAATTTTAGTTGAAGGCATGCAAAGCTGAAGCACCACAACATTTATAATACCGGTGGAAACGGGCTGTAGACATCAAATCTGCACCCCTAAATGCATTCAGCATTTGACCCTCTGAAGAGTAAACAACAAAAATATTAATAGAGTTTGGGAGATGATATGCTAAGCATTCAACCAATTGATTGTATCAAAGAATTATGGCAGATGGTGGTAGGGCCCCCTGTTATCACAAGCTGCCTGGTATGTCCTTTCACATTCTCCTATTTTCAGTTGTTTATAACTTTGTCAAGATATAGACTTTTTTGATAGTATGTCTGATGCAATTAGGCATTTCTTTGCAATCAAAGAAGACCTCTCTGTCATTACCAAGATGAGATTCTGAAATGGTCTGTTTCGCCCACGTTAAATTTGCCCACAATTTTACCCATGTTATTGAAAAGTCCTATTGCTTCCAAAATATTAAAGCTGGGAGTGGGATTTGGCAGAGACTGACACAGCAAGGAATGCCCTTTTTGCCATCCCCACAAACATCACCCCAAACCTGATTAGGCCACGGTGAAAAGCGATCACAGTTCATGCCAGGCCAAGAGGTCTTGAGGTGCAGGGCTACTGGCACACTGCACAGCTCTTCTCCACCTACAGCACAGCCACAGGCTTTGTTGCAAGGCACTATACAAGGGATTGAATTTACACAGGCTATAATTTAATCTGATTAGTCTCACTCTGATATTGCCAAGGGCTCGTGCGCTTCAAGTTCTTTAAATTATCTTAGGACATGGTCTGAAGGACATCAAACCACCCAAAAAAACTTTACACAAAATCACTTAATAATAAATAACTAAAAAAACACAGTGCCATCAAAATGTTCCTCTAAATACTTGCATTTTAACTAAAAGCAATACAAAATAAGAAATATATAAGAAATAGCCTGCAAAGAGAACAAATGAGTTTTCCTTAACAACCAAAGGGGCCACACGTTGGGACAGCCCACGCTGGCCATGGCTCACGCTTGCATAACTGGCACTTGCTCTGCACTAGATGTGCTAACACAAGTCCCGTAAGCACAAGCAGTGCCAGGAGACTATGCTGTGCCTCAGTACAGGGGATACAGCACTTTTTAAAGAATACTCAGTACATCTTATGTATGCCTCAGTACTCAGTACTTCTTATTTATAGCTACACTAACAGGTGTTATTGCAGCATCTGGAAGAGGTACCATGGAAAGACCCAATTCAAATTCATGGTTAGGCTCATTTTAAAAGTAAGTCCCCACTTTAAAATAGAACTAAGTCTTGACAGTGCCCAAATCTTGCAACATGATTAGTTTTAAGTGGCAGAAATCCTATGAGATCTGGTATTTTGCAAGATTTCCCATCCACATGCTTTCCAGCTTGAGAAGCAGTTCCGAACCACAGCTATGGGCATGCATCCAACCTTCAAAGATACGGTGTGGACTAATCTCTATTTTTATCCTGCTGCTCTTCTGCTGGGGAGAAACAACACAAGCTCCTGGCTTTGAAGCTTCTGACTTCACCACTCAAAGTTCAGAGCTGATACCTCTTGGTTCAGTTGAGAATGACACACTTAACAACTTTACCTGGCAACTAAGCTTTCCCTGCTCTTCTGACTTGTATGAAGAAGGAATTGCCCTCCCAGCCAGCATGGATCAGAAGTGCTGGCAGCTGGTGAAAAGCAGAGATCATCATCTTTTGGGGATGATGTCCCTCTGGGATCTCCCTCTCTCCAGTTGTGACTTCTGGGATACTCTTCTCACTGCATCAGAAGATCTCAGAAAGGCTCTAAACCTCCGTTTGCTAAGGTAGAAGCAGTGGTTTGAGCACTGCAAGGTCTCAGCATTGACATCATCAACGTTTGGACACCTGTTAAAATGACAATGATGAGTTCTTTATGCTGGCACCCCAAATTCCAGCTTGAGACTGATAGAATGTTTCTAAGTATCTGATACAATAGAAGAGCAGCTTGTTTAGACTGAGTTAGTTTGCAATGGAGATTAGACCTTTTTTTATATGGTTCAGAACACAATGGGACTTGAAAAATCTCTTGTAGCTTGTAAGATTTTCTGAAAAACACAGTAGATGAAGTTATGGAGGAGCATGACAGTCCCAAGAATGGTCAGTGAGTCAGTGCACCATGCTCTCAGCAAACAGGCCCCAGGGGATGATGCATGCCAATGGTCTGACAACATCTCCACCCCTGCAGCACTGCCACAATGCTCATTTCCCTGAGGACCTGGCACGGGACATTTCTTGCAAGTCTCTTTGGATTCCCCTCTGGGCAGGGACAGCTTCTTTAGCACCCTCTGGTACAACAGACCTTTTTGAGCCCAAAAAAGGAGCCTTGCTTTGGCTTCCCTGACTTATTCAGCACCCACCTGGAAACATGTGGCAAGGGAGAGAAGCCTGCTTTTCCTGACACCATTCACTGCCAAAACCAGTATCCTCTCCACAGTGCTCCTGCAGCCATGCCTGGCCCCGAGGCCATGGAGAAGAGCCTAGTGGCCATCAACCTGCCTCTGATTCATCCCCTGAGCAACACCCACTACAGTGAAAGGTAGTGGAAGCAACTGGGGCAGGGGTGGTAAGCAAATCTGTGACCCCATAGAAGAAAGCTGTGCCATCAGGAACATGGAATAGTGTATTTCAGTTGAAGAGGACCTAAAATGTTCATCTAGTCCAATTGCCTGACCAAACAAACCATGTGACACACAAAATATTAAGCAGAAAACTTATTTCTGATATTTCATCAATTTGAGTCTCAGAACTTGCAACTAAACCTATTCAATCTATAAGTTTGAGTATGTAATTTATTAGATTATTTCCAATCTTTCTCCCTGATGAAGGGTTAACATGATATCCTTATATTCTGACTCTTAGAAACATGGACACAGCAGAACTCTTCACCAAAAACTACTGCAGCCTTTTCCAGAACTGATTTCTGACCGTTTCCAGGATAGCTACGCAAGTTAATATAAAAAAAACCAACAGCATTGATCTGTATTTTGCAACTTGCCAGCTGCCTGCCAGGGCAGTGCGTGGTCCTGGCAGGGAGGGCACAGCCTCAGCACCAGCCTGCCTGGACAACCCAGCTCTGCTCAGTGCCAGTGCCTGAAGCAGCAGTGGCTCTGGCTCAGGAAGGACCATATCCCAGCCCAGCCGAAAGGACACAGGGACTCACAGGTCTGGCTGCTGGTACAACGGAGAAGCTCCTGCACCACAAATTTGGAGTGGGCAAGGAAGGCACGGCATGGCTGAGAGGGAGGGGCAACCTCAGCCTCTCTCGTTCTTACAACTCTGCACCTTCCCCTCCCTGTTGGTGATAGTGAGAGGTAAACAGCTGGCTGTGCTCTAAGGAGTAAACTAGTGGGCAGCAGTTCCAATAAGCCGACTTCACAAAAAAAAAACCAAACTAAAAAGGCCAGTAGTAAGGTCCTCATGGCAAAAGCCCCTCTAATGGTACAGCCACTCACACGCTTTTTCTTCTCTTGCTTTGTCATTTATTTTGTAGATCAATCCGTCACCTCCATCTGCTTCAAACCAAACGTGCCAAGTAAATATGAAGATTATTAGGAAGTTTAGGGGTTTTTCCCCCAAGAGCAAATTAAACAGCTGGAGGTTACATTTTATTTTTTTAAATATTGACAAGCCATTACCAGGCACAACATAAAGCATTTGGCTGCACACACAGCCCTACAATGTTTTGCTGGGCTGATACAGCAAAATCAAGGAGCTTGTGCCTTGCACCCAGCTGCAAACGCCGGAGAGGCTCCTGAATGCCACCGATTTTATGGCAACTGTCACACCAGAAGAGCTGATCCTCCCAGACAGTGGAAATACACAATTAGGTCACATTAAACATTGATAAAATACCACAGTGGTTCCACATACCAACTACAAGTGAGCGACACACTGGAAAACAGCTCCTAGCTGGCAAAAGCCATCCCAGCATCAGTGCATATTTTCTGCTAAGACTTTACAGATGAAGTCTGCGGGTGCAGAAGCGTGAACAATCATCCAAACAGAGGGAGTCATAACATTTTCCCACTAGGCGGAGAAGCGAGACAGGCAAGCACGACAGACAGGTTTTTTCCCCTGAGAAGTCGCCACTACCTCCGCGTTCACAGAAGCAGAGGGGCTGGGTACTACACTCCTTCAGGAGGGTTTCCTTTAGGGTCAGAATGGACAAGATGAAGCAGTGGTGCTCGTGGCTGAGGCTTCAGACTTGGGCAGGATTTTTTTTTTTTTCTGTGTACAGCCACAAGCAGAGCAACTGGAGCTCCTAGCCCTACCACAGGAGGAAAAAGTGTTTGCATTGTCTTTATCATTGCACCCACACACCACAAAGCCTGTCCTTGGCCAGAGGTGGACTAGCAAGAAAAGCACAGCCCACTTGGCTTACAGCGAGTCTTTTGCATCCTGTCAGCATCACCTAACTATGTTCAGATGAGTCCAGTCTTTAAAAGCTGAAATGAAAGTTAGTTTTCATTTTGGCAATCAGCTCCGCCACAGATAACAGACACTCTGTTGCACAACATTTGGTGCTCACCATAAACTGCACTGAAAGACTTCTATGCCATTGTCACACTATTTAAAACACTAATAAAAGAACTCTGCGCAAGACCTCAAAAAGAGGGCAATGCTGCATGGGGAGAGAATACACCATAAAATTTAAAATTCAACACTTTGAGAAGTGTCAGTCTATGCTTTTTTACTCCCATGTACCTTGAAGTTACTTGTAGAGTCTGTTGATTACAAAACATGTTTAATTTTGCCTGTGATCAAACACATGCCCGTGATGCAGCAGCAAGCAGCACACCTCAGGGAAATGTCACACAATTTTTGGGATGGTGAGTGGGCAGCACAGCTTTCTCAGCACATGAATTAACACCTCAATTCTTTCAAAGTTTCCATTTTTCCATTTCTTCACAAGGCTTTTTCAGTAGAAACACTACTTGTCACGATCAGCACTCCTGTTGCAATATCTCCTCTGTGTGCATCCTCACAGAGCATTCCCACGGTTCCCTCCCAAACACAAGAGCAGGGCTGTTCTTCACACTTTTAGGCCAGCAGGTGAAAAGTACCCTGTAGCCCATCTCATCCCAAAAGCAGCTGTCAGAAGGGCTCAGGCAGAGACGTGTGCAGGAAGCAAGCTCCTGAGGTTTTGCTGCTGCTGAGGTGCTCGTGACCAGGGTCTGAGAGCAAAGCCACACACCAGCACACACTATGAACTAGGCTGACCACTTAGAGGAAACAACCAACCTCCAAAATATTTTGAACTGGGAAATTTAATCTAGGTTCCACCTCAGAACAAAGATGGTCAAGTTATGACACCCTCACAAAGCAGATTTGGTATGGTCTGTCACGGCACAAGATCACGTCACACTTCCACAGAATGGTTAAGATTGGAAAAAGGGCCACTGGAGTCATGTAGTCCCTGGTCAAGCAAGGATCCCCAAGAGCATGTTACTGAGGCTTGCATCCAGATGGCTTTTGAGTATCTCCAAAGCAGGAGACTCCACAACCTCTCTGGACAGCCTGTTCCAACGCACAGTCACCCACACACTAGAGTTCTTCCTCATCTTCAGGTGGAACTTCCTGGGCATCAACTTCTGCCTATTGCCTCTTGTCCTATTGCTCAGCACCCCCGAGAACAGCCTGGCTCCATCCTCCTGGCACCACGCCCCCTTCAGATACTTATAAACATTGATGAGGTTCCCTCTCAGTCGCCTCTTCTCGAGGCTGAACAGGCCCAGCTCCCTCAGCCTTTCCTCATCCATGTGGTGCTCCAGTCCCCTAATTATCCTCATAGCCCTCCGCCGGACCCGGAGCTCCACGCCTCTCTCGTACTGAGGAGCCCAGAACCGGACACAGCATTTCAGACGCGGCGCCACCAGGGCCGAGCGAAGGGGCAGGATCACCTCCCTCCACCCGCCGGCATGGCCCCCTTCCTCGTCGGGAAGGAGAAGGAGGCCTTTGGGCGCAGCCCGCCGGTCACTGACGGGCGATCCCGGGGGGAGCGGGGACGGCGGGCGCTGGCTCGGCTCCGGCTGCTCCCTCTCTCGGCTGCCGGCCCGGCGCTGGGAGCACACGGCGGTGCCTGCCGAGCCCCCAAACCCGGGCGACGCTCCGGCCGGGCCTCCCGGGGCAGCACCGCCCGTGCGGGAGGGCCGGAGGCTGGGCTCGGCTCCCGGGCACAGCCCCGCTGCCGCCCGGCCCCCGCCCGGGCTGCACCACAGCGAGCCACAGCTGGCAGCTGGGCTCCGACACGATCGGGGAGGGCAGCGAGCTGGAAAAAGGGAATCAAACCGACCCCCCCCCCCACACACACACACACTCCCAAGCTGTGGGGTGGTCTATTGAGAGCAAGAGCTCATCAAAACGGGCCCAACCTAACCTGCGGGAGACCTGGGACAGACGAGCTTGGATATCCGATACCTGGCAAAAGCAAGAAAAAATTTAACCAAAACCGATTCAAGTCGTTTCTCTTGAGCATAACCTTTCCTCCCTAACTCCCCATGCCACCCCCACAGCCCCAGCCTGCCCTGGGTTTCGTGCAGCAATTTGTGTGCCCCGTGTTTGTGACCAGATCTCCTCTAGTGTAAGCACTGCGATATCTTAGCAGAACCCAGTGAGAGAAATGGCTCCAGCCCACAGACACCCAAGAAAATCTAAGATTTCTTTGCTGTTCGTGCAGTTTTCTCAGACTGTTTGTCAAAAGTTATTGGTGGCTATTTTTTAAATGAAAGGAGTAGGGAGAAAATAACTTTGCGGCATATTGGGCTAGCAGATTGTTCAGGCACTGTACAGTGACAATAAAGCCTTTAAGATCCTTTGATTGGCATATGTAATGAATGTAGCTGTCAAACTTTTGTGCAGTAATTTTACTTTGTATTGACAAGCTATTTCACTGGCCAGGGTTTTGCATAAAGGGAATAATTCACGTTGTTGTGGTGCTGCTATTTACAGAGCCTGGGGGACAGTGGCATCGCTACAATATAAATATTAATATCCAAATTTCTTTTGAAATACATAATTCTGTACGCAACCTATACTACGTGCACGTCTTCATATGGGGAAAGAGGCACTGTTCTGCAGAGAGAAGTGGGCCTGGAGCTGCTGGGGGTTGTTGTTCATTCACTGATTCATTATGTCGTCTTTGAAAAGGCACTTAGTCATTCTGCAGTTTAGAGAGGATAACAAAGCCCCAACACAAACTGTGCTCATTGTTATCAGTCAGAGTAGCAGAGGTCACACAGACAGCGTGGGGTCAAGGGGCTGCTCTGAGCAGCCCTTGCGTGCACAAAGCCTAGGATGGCTGTGCTCTTCTGAAACAGCTTCTTTCTCCCACCAAAACAGTGGCAGGGTCAGCTTGGGCTACCTAACACAGTAGTTGCTGCTTGCCCATTACCTTACTTTGGTTATGAGCAATAACTTGCCATGAAATCACTAGCCTTGGAGAAAACAGCCAGAAAGCAACAGAGTGCAAAGCAAAACGAAGGAGAGAAAAAAAAGAAATCTACATAAGCACGGAGGACTTCCACCCTGCGTTTGCTATGCAGTCAAGCCCGCAAGTGGGTTGTGTATCTGAAGGCGGAAATAAAAAGACATGTCCTGTTCCCTGAAGAAAGGTAAAGCAAATTCTGAAATTATCTTTAGAGGCTATTATTAGCCCCACACTAACACTGATGTACCCTGTGCCCAAAGTCACAGCACATCAACAATGTATCTGTAAAAAGAGATATTCACAGCTCTGCAGCTCATGGAAGTGCTGGGCCCATGCTCTGGTACTGGTATCATTAGAGAAAAATGGCTGAGTAGCAACTGAGGGCATGGAAAGGATTTGCACAGCACAAATTTGGAAAGGGCATGATAATCCAGCTTGGGGTGCTGAGTTCAACGGGCACATCATTTAAATTTTTAAGAGAGCAACAGGTTTTTTTGTTCAGTCATTCTTACATTCATTTTCATTTTAAAATACCAAGAAATTTTAGATACAGGAACTTCATGTTTTCATCTCTACCCCCAAAATAATGGTCTGAGACAAAGCCAACTTCCCCCAGAAATAAGGGGAGCCACAACTTTTCCCAGCCCATTTATGTGCCAAAGCATTATATCCAAGAGGGAAGGAGAACAGGAGCTTCATGTTCCTGTTCCTTGGGTCCTAAAAGCAGAAAGGAGCCAGGGCACAGAGCAAAGAAGAGGGACTGAGCCTTGTCCTCATTCACTTTACAGCCCTGTGAGGCTTTAACTTAAAAGTTAAAGTGTCCACGTGGGACACTTTTGTTTGTCACAGAAGGATTCTGCAGATGGACTTCCAAGGTGGGAAATGAGCACCCCTTTGGCAATACAAATGGCTTCAGGCTAAACTCCAGTATACACCTATAGATTCCACTTATAGATCCAGCCTTAAGCCCAATACAGGAGCAATACAGGTGGGGAGGAGGGAGCCTGGGTGATTTAAAGGACAGATTTAAGCAGTTCAAGGTAGCTGTAAGTAGCACTGATCCCTCTGGGTTGCCATGTTCATTAGTTAAGATTAAGGTACAAACCACAGAGCACATGAGCCCAAGGATGTTCCTCGCTGGCTTCAAGATGACAGTTTCCTAAAAGAAGCACTTGTTGGTTGGTGTTGGTTTGCTGTGCCACCTCCCCTTCCTGCTGCCATGGTGCTCAGCCTTCCCCAGCATCAACAGCAGAAAATGGTGCGTTATTCAGCTTTGGCGAATTGTAGCACCGAGAATTTGATTCCAAACCGTTTGGCAACCGCATTAGCCAAAACAATTCAGACATTTCCAGGAATATTATTAAAGGAAAAATATACTGCTTGGCACATGTTAAATAAATCCAGGCAACTTTTTATACAAAGATCTATAGCTTCAGAAGGGGAATTTCGAAATTTGGCAGAGAGCTGGCTTTTGTGGTAGAAATGTGTCTATCCCTATTAAAATCTACCCAACTTTGGCCAGGTTACAGAGCAAGGAAAAACTGCAGTTAAGGGCTCACTAAAGACTTCTGAGAATTGCAGTTACCTGCTATTTCTGCTGTGGGCAAGATGTCCCTACCTCCTGCAGAGCTGCAGGAATGCAGCTTGTGCTCACACAGTACCTTGGCCAGTTATGCCTGCACAGCTCCTCCACGGCTGGATGATGAAGGTACAGAGCAAAGAGTGGTCTGGAGAGACCAGCATTCCATCTGACAACTCCATATATTTCCATATTTTTCTGAGACAACACAGCCCCATCTGCCACACAGCCTGGGTTCAACGTCAGCATCACAAGTGCTTAGCAGGCAAGGGGATGCTGCAGAAAACAAACTGCAACCAACTAAATCAGGGCAATTACAATACATAGATGCACAGCTGGAAGAATTAAATGTCAAACAGACAATCTCATTGCAGACATCCCCTAATAATGAAGCCTTAAATGTGCTGTCTCAGTAAAACTCTCTAAATGAGGTGCGTGTGCAGTATAGGGAGAGTTTCTGGAAGAAATATATATTTAGCCTTTCATTCTGCAAAGTTTCACAAACCCAAACCCTTGCATTCAGGTGCCATCTCACTGACTTTGCTGCAAAATCAAGGCCATTCACTTTAAAGGTGCAGACAAGAACATCTGTTCACACTGATGTGCTTTAACTATATTAGTTAATTATCCAGAAATGTCTTCTTATGTCATGTTTGAATACTGGCAGATAAATGCTTTTGCACTGAAAAGTGAGAAATCAGTATTTTCATTGTATCTCTGGCATGAACAGGAGAGATGGCCTATGATTACGTGGGCTGCCGGGCTCCCATTCATCTCCTACAAGTAGGGGTTAAGAGGATTTACAGATTTACAATGAAAGCACTCACCTGATTGATAATGTTGCAGCATTTCAGTAGTTCTTCAGTCTTGGCTCATGGAGAAAGGACAAAGCCAATCAACCTCCATCTGAATTAGCTTGTTAAGAAGAGTTTATCTAGACCATGCTGTACCTTCATTATCGCTCCCAGGGATTTTACAGCCCAGCACACCAAGGAAATGGTTTCAAGGCAAACAGAAAGATCTGTGGAGAAAACACCCGAAGTAGCCAGACAAAAACCCCTCACCCTTCACACAAGGGTACCTTCTCCCTGAGCTTCAGCAGACTATGCTGTCCTTTGGCATGGGATCTTAGGCGTAATTTACCATATATTGAGAACTGGCTTGTCGTCATCATCCTAGAGAATTATTTCAGTTCATTAAGTGCTGCCAGGAAAAGGATTATTATTCCTTTTACCAAAAAACCTCAAGTGGCTAGAAAGGAGGAATCCAAGGAAAAGTTAACGTACCTCTTAACTCCTTTCTTCAGGACACATCTGCCATCCCCTTTCCTCACCCACAAAGCGGAAGCAACACAGAACTTACATATATATATGTATATATATTTCAGTATATATATATATATATACACACTTCAGGTCTAGTTAAAGCACGGCGGTGAGCAGAGGGACCCTGGTGCTTTCATTCCAGGGGAGAGGGAAGCCATACCTTCTGCAGAGGGCAAAGTATCCATACAGACTGCAAAAAGCACTCAACAAACATTTTTGCTTTGTCAGACGCAAGTGCTTAGTTAATGATTCACCCTAAACAACCAAGCAAGGAGTAATGAGCTTGTTCTCCGTACGTGTACTGGCTGCATTGACGAGAAAGAGCTTGATGTGGAGCCAGTGCAAGGGAGAAATTTCACACCTTGCAGTGCTGCAGCAGACTCTTCCTAGGAGGATAAACTAGGATTACATATCACACCAGCAGGTATGGCTGGACCTTTGGAACCAACCTAGCAACACGTGGACCTTGTGTTACATTTTTCGTTAGCTGAATCCAGATGACTTATACAATAAAGTTTTCTCCCACATGGGCAAATAGGCATAGAAAGCACATTTGGGTGACTTCCTGATGGGCAGAGCCACAGGCACAGCTCAGATCTCCCCCAGCCACATGCTTGGTGTGTCTGCAAAATCCTTCTTTCCTCTTATTCATCTGAAAATTTTTTGCATAGTTAAGGCAACACAGTTAGCCATTTTACAAGGGATTTCAAGAAAACAACATGCTTGATGTTTACATGTTTATGCCCATGAGACAACTTCGATATGCCTTGTGAAACACATGCTTTCACAGAAATCTGAGGAGGAAAACCACATAACCAAGAACAGTAAAATATCATTCTGTTTGAAACAGACAATTCTAACAAGACTGTTTTAATGGGAAGAGGATTTGGTAGATATTTTAAAATGTTGGCTGGCAGCAGCTTTTGCTAGACAGAATTTTATGATATCATTCATCAGATAGATTGCTGTTCTGCAAAAACCCAGCAAAGACCATGTTAAGGATACAGAAGTCCCCTGATTTTCATGTGCAGTTTCAGAGACAGTGGCACAAGGTCAGGCCATTTTTGTCTCTAAGTTCTCCCCAGTACTTAATTCTTCCAGGTAACACTCACTCGTACCATTTGGCTGCTTGAAGGACAACTCAGTCTATTACAATGCTTCCACAAAGTATGACACGAAATGATTGTGCTCTCCTTCCCTTTTAAGAGTTGCACAAGAAGACAAGTGATTCCATGTTCCATAACTAAGAGTCCCTCTGCCTGCAGCCTCCTTCAAGAATGTGGCTAGTCTGCTTGAGAAACCACATCCTACTCTACATCCTATGTGGATGTCACTCTGTCAATAGTGAGAGAGATCAAGTTCAGCAACCTTCCAGGACTGCTGCTGATCTCAAGAGTCCACAGCAAACATTTCTTTACAGTCCAACAACTGGATCAGATCTGATGAGTTATGAAATGTCACATCACCCAGGAAAGTGTATTGGACCCAGGGGTGCACTTACGGGCCAAATATACTCAGCATCCTTTAGGAAAAAATATCTCTCTTTCCTAGTCAGAGCTTCTGGACAACTATTGTCCATGTTTTCCCAGAACTTCTATGTGTCCAGCAGTGGCTGAAACTACCATGCAGTAAATCCACTCATGCTTACCAGGAAACTGGGAATCCAAGGCACACATATGTTATAGTGCATGTACCCTGCCTCTGCTAAGGGTATTACAACAATTTTGGAAAGTCTTACTCGAGATGCTGTTCAAGGCTGCCCAGTGGATTTGCCTGAGTCTGATCCTGCCAGATCCTATCCTACTGAGTAGGTACAATTCACACACATACAGTCAAGAACCTCCCAGAGCATCAAATAACCCATGTAGCACCTAAGCCATGGTCCCAGCTTAGGCAAGGGAGATTTGACATTTCTTGGATAAAGTCCTGTCTTTGCAAATTCAAATACATATTAGTAAAGGCAGTAAATAGTAGGAGTGCATTTCCAGATCCAGCTCCTTAGATCCCTTCAAACTATTCTTTCTTCACCTCCTACATGCCTCAGCACATAAGAAAATCAGACTGAAGTGTCTGACTTCTGCCTTGGTTTGCACAGACCTGGTGCTCTGCCATCAAGCACCTCCCAGAGCACGAGCAGTTGGCCTCCAGCATTGCTGACATGGCCAGGCAGGCAGGGTGGACAGCTGTGTTGGTACTGCAGCGGCAGATCCACCGGGTCTCACCACGCTTCACTTAGAGGATGTCTCATGGGTGCTTTGACTTGAAGGTGGTCATCACCTGACCTGATGAGACCAGCAACACACTGAGGGTCAGGCTCAGGGCCAAAGTCTCTACGAACATCTGCTGGGAATCAGTCAAGTGGGCTTTTGCTGTGGAAAAGAAGTCTGATTCTGAAGTCTGCCCTAGCAGTCAGTAGCAGAGTGCACCTTTGATGCACAGGCTAAGGCATCACGTCATGAACAGTCTCAGTCAAACATGCCTATTTATGGTGGCAAGCTAAAGGTGCTATGAGTCAGGTGCCTGAACAGGGATCTCTAATAATACCTTCCAACGACGTGTAATATGTAAATATGCTATGTGGGCAGGAAATGTATGAAATAAGAAGGTATTTATTATAATTAAAGTAGTTTTTAAAATATTTAAGTATTTAAACTTTATTTACAGCACGGCAACAGCTTCTGGGAAGAGAGCTGGAAGTAGATAAACTTTTCCCCAGCTTTCTTATTAGCCACTTGTCAAGATGAAGTGAATGTCACTTTTCTGCCTCAGTTTCTTTATTTTTTATAGCCACACCAGGCAATACTGAGCTATTCAATACACTGATCTGAGTTTTGCTGATGGAAAGGAATTTATAGAGCCTGGTGTGATTTATAACAGTGTAATACAAAGGTATTTAAACTGTGGCTTCTTCTGACAAAGTGGAAAATTCCTGGATTTCTTGGTTGGTGTTTATAGCAAATTAACCTACTAGGAAAAATGCTGGAGTGACAGCAACGAGGAGCAGAGCAAGAAGGCAGAAGCTGCTCATAGCTCTGCACAAAGGGAGTGAGTAACAGAGATGGGAAAGCTCCCCAGGCTGGCACATGCCCTCAGGAAAGGGTCCAGGATGACAGTGGTGACTCACACAGTGGTCTGCATGTGACACACACTTTTGTCCACTGTGCTCTGGGGCGAGATCACCACATGTGCCCAGCACTGGCTGGGCCACTGGTCCCTGGGGACAACCTGCTCCTCTGTCCCGGGCTCTGACTTGGGAGCCTGCAATGTAGGATATGCCTATGCAAGCTCCAGGAAAACCATCTAAGGTGGCCACAACATAGCTGCCTGACCAGAAGGGGACTTCCCAATAATGGAGCTGAAGATATTCAGGAGTATTTCAGAATCATCTTTCTAAGAGTGGTTTGAACCTAAGGGATGGTTTTGGACAGTGACTCACGGTGCCCGGTGCACAGCTGGAGCAGGACTGCATGTACAATTACAGTTATTGAAGTCAGCCAGCTATAAAAACCCACTGCTTCAAAGTGGGATATGAGAAACCACAGTTATTTCCCGTTCAAACTGTAGGAGAAAAATGTGGTATTTTTTGCTACTAGCATGCAGCAGTGTTTGCAACAGCTGTACATGTTCAACTGAATGGGAAATGATGTTTTCTGACAAATTTAGGTTCTGATATTAAAAGTCTGGTCAGTACTAGAAGATCCATCAGCCATGAAACGTGTTATAGATGCAACTGTAAGTCCTTCACTGTCAGGGCAGGCTTTGGACCAGTGATGTAGGCATAACTATGCTAAAGTACCATGTAACAAACCTGTGCCATCTGTCCCTTCCTTTCTAATTTACAGGGGAAATAAAACTCACTGATACAATTACAACTTTCTAAAGAATAAAATAAATGCTCAGAAGCTGGGAACAGCAAAAAATATGAGGAAAACAACTGTAAACTCTCCAATCAAGCAGAGAGAACCTTTGACAGCAACTGTGGCTCAAGGCTCCCAAGACACTGGGAGAAGCAGTGAAGCAAACAGTCTTGTGCTTGGCTTATTTACTGACATGCATCTGGGAACTCCCTGGATGGGGCTGGCATGAAACCTTCATGGCTCAGAGGCCTTCCAAGGAAGCACACTAGAGAGAAGAAAGCTGTTCTGTACCTACTGCATGGATCAGATAGACCTGTCAGTTCAGAGGAGGGATCCAGAGTCCTCTCAAGCAAGAGGATTAAGAGCAAGGAGCAATTACATCTGATGTCCTTGGGCCAGCTAAGCTGCAACGCTCCTTGTCTAGTGGGCAACTGCCCCAACATTTTGGGTTTTAGAAGTTTTAAACTGTCAGTTAAACAGAGGTGGGGAAGGGAGCCTGAAATAACACTTAAGTGTATATGATGCTTTCTAGTTCTCTCTGATAGCAAAATGACCTCTTTGGAAGGTTTACTACTACTTGTAGCTCAAAAACCTGGTTAGGTACAACAGCTACCAAGCTGGGTCATTTTCCCCCATCAAATTTGTCCAGAATGTGATTTTGCCTTGCTGGACTCACACAGCTGACAAGCAAAGAAAACTTGGAGCTTTGAGAGAGGCTGTTCCAAGGCACCAATGGGAGGTGAGTTCCTCAGAGCCTCTGGACATCGTGGTAACAGACTGACTTTGCTGGAGCAATAAAATCTGCACCCATTCTGCAGTCCTCAGCTTCTGTTAAGGTTTCTCAAAGAAGCTTGGGTGTGTGTGGATTGGAATTATCTCTGAATTCAGAGGGGGGAAAAAAACCAAGCTGCTGACAACATTCAGATCATGTACCCATAAGAGGGTCAACAGCAATCCTACATCAGCACTATATCTCTGCTTATCTACACACTTAGCAGAATGTTTTCTCCTCTACTTCAAAGCATTCAACACACCTCTAAGAGTATCTTTTAATTGAATTATCCAAATTCTGCTCTTTAATGTATCAAGCCTGGAGTTAAATATAATTTTTATGTGATAAATTCATTATTCTCAGGCCTCTCTTGCTTCAGGAGAGACAATCTGCAAATAATGCAGATTACTTAAAAAAATTTTTTTAAAACCCTCAAATCTGAAAAACACACTATTGGAGTTTTGTCTCCTCAGAAGTAACCAAGGTTAGATCAGTCTGACTTCATTATCACAAACAAAATTCAATATAAATATGATACATATCTGACTATTATATCTTGCTCTGATAACAGAAAGACTGTTTGGTTATTAGATTTTTCTTCTTCTACAACACAAGGCACTACAGTACTCTCACTAGCTTTTATGTGTCTCTTTACAGATTACAAACCTTTCAGGTGTTGCCATTGAGGGACATTACCATTTCACATAATAAATTGAATTTACAAATGGGATAGTCCATCCCAAAATGAGTAATCACATTGTGAATGGGAATGCGGGTATGTCCCAGTGTGTAGTGTAAAGCTCTAATGTCACAACGTATACTAATTTATAATATTTTAAAAAAACAGTTTCTGAAGGTTTTCCCCTCTGTATCCAGGCAAAATAACTTCTAATTAAATCTTAATTAAATAAATTTAAAAAAAAAATAAATCCCAACCAGCAAGCATTATCACCAGAACAGCAGACCTGGTCTGTCTAAATTTCAACAATAATGATATGAAAGAAAAGGCACTTACACTGTTTCTCTCCATGCCAGCTTCAACAAAAAAAGAAATCCAAGTTAGTTTTCAAATATGTCTACATTTTTATTTGTAACTACACACACCAAGCACACAGACACGTAGGACCTCATTCAAGTGACATGTGTGAGCGAATTCCCACGCTCCATGTTCATGCAACCCATTTTAATCATCTTTGAGAAGCTGAAGAGCCTTTCCCGTTGCACAAGTGATTGCTGGGATCATGATCAAAAAACTCTCTAAGGTGTGCCCTGAGGGAGATGTTTATACAATGAACCTGTCACATTCCCTGCACCTGGTTTCCCTTGCTGGAACCTTTCACCATCTCGCTACTGCCACAGCATGAGCCGAGCGTGAGGCCTTTGCCATGGCCACTAATGACTGCTTTTGACAAACATGCTCCAGGATGACCATGTGTCTTATCCTAAAACAGTTTGACTGTGAATACACACGGAAGACCTGGGAGCAACAGGAGTGTCAGCATACTATCCCAGCTGGTTTGCTGAGAACAAAGAGCGAGCTGAGTCAGCCCACAACGTGATAATATGACAGAGGACGAGTACACAGCACTGTAACAGGCCACCAAATAGCACTGGGTCCCAAGCCAGATGCAGTAAGCAAGGAGACTCAAACTTTCCTTTAGCAAATACACAACAAGAAATCTCTTATTTGGATGAGTGATCTAATGTCAGCAGGGAACAAAGCACAGCTGTGTTCCTGAAAGACTGTGGCCTTACAAAGAGGGGCCAGTGGAGCAGCTGTGACCTCACATCCGTGCTGTGGGACTTTTTGAGGAAAGAGGTGGGTCTGCACCATCTGTGGCCACCTTCCCCATGTTGCAGCTTCTGTGCAAACAACACACAGAGCTCAAAAGCTGCAGTAATTTGACAGGCTGGCTGACTGGGGAGTGAGGGTTGTGGGGTGCACTCCACAAGGTAATCCATGGATGCTTCCCAGCCCCACAGACCAAGTCCATTGTTTCTGAGCCTACTTACTCAAGTTCCCACAGAAAATCAAAACAGCCCCTCACAGCTTTTCTTAAAGTTCCCATTGTAAACTCTTACAAATTTCTCATCTCAAAAAACAGCATTTAATCACTATAGAATAAAGCAATTAAGTCAAGACAATACAAATACATAATTAAACCCTGAAGCTTCAAATTCTGTATTTCTAGATCTAAAAGCTAACCTACAGAAAATTACAGGTAATGTGCTGATCCAGATCTGGATCTCATTCAACTCAGAAGGAATCCCAGCCCTATCATTTTTCCCCAGGTTCCAACACCTGTTGATCCATCACACACATGCCAAGCACATCTTCTGATTTTTGCCTAATGCCTATGCTGACCAACAACAACTGCACAGTAAATTCTGGAAGAGGAGTTTTTATATATATATATATATAACCACAAGTACAGTAGGTTAAGTAAGCTGTAGAATGAAGATACAGCTTTGAGAGGTCATTCTGTACATGAAGAAATGTACATGTACATTGTAAGAAAGTTTTAAACTTCTTTTGTATATTTACTGACTAACTGAAGAACCTTTATGTGAAGGCATTTGCTTAAAGTTTTCCAGTCTTTTCCTCATCCATTCAAAGAGATTGCTTTGGCACAGAGAAGCATCCTCTCGAAGTACAACTTCAGTGAACTTGAGATTTTTCAAATAATTAATTAACTAACAAAAGTATGTATCTGTTAAGGCACACATTCATTACATACCAGTTGAAATGTATCAGAGTACTACTGCAACCATTTACACCATGCCCAGGGGCATGCTTTGTAAACTTTGTTTACATTGTGTCTGGAGCAAATGTATATACTTCATCCCCCATTAAAGTCACTAGGATTAAATGTATTTTCAGAACAGGTCACAGCATGAACAACAGAAGCAACAGAAGCAACATACATTTCCACAGATTGTTCACCTGGTAGACAACTCTGCTACCCTCTGAACCTGAGAAAGTAATGTGGGGCAGTATTTGCAGTCCCTGGAGAGGGATGACCAGGGCACTGCTCTGCTGAAACCTCACCACTCCTGGAAACCCCCACGTCAAGATATTCCTCAGTAAAGATGCAACCACAGCTCCAGGTAGCTGCTTGTGTCACCAAGTTCACCAGAGTTTTCCAAGATTTGCTAAGTGGTATTCTAAGCACATTTAATATTTTCATCCTCTCACTTTCGTTATAGGTGGCGTCACAACCAGCTTTCATTCTGCAACCTTTAGATAAAATAGCCGAGACTGGACTTCTGTTGTGGAAGGTGGTCCCAAACAGTTCAACAGTGTTCAAACAGAAAACCAAAAGGTTCCTCAATCTCCAAGAAAAAAAATGGGATGATTCAGATATGTACATCTGCAGTTTTGGGAAAACCAGTAATTAGTATAAATGAATCTCACCTCAGATAAAAAACAGTAAAGCAAGTGCAACATCAAATTTTTTCAAGAGAGTGCAGGGAGGGCCAGCTATAAGGGCATGTATTGCTTACCCCTGTCATCGATTTGACAGCCATCAGAATGGTTGCTGTGGGCTCAGCAATGTGATCTTCCTAGATGTCTAATCCAGTTTAAATATCCCCCAAGGAAAGAGGTTTTAAAATAACATAGGGAGAGGAAAATTAAAAGAGAATGAAAGGAAATGTTTCCAAATGCTGCAAGTTTCTAACCATTGCAGGATGGAGGAGAAAAACAGTGTTTCAGCAGCAAAGATGATCACAGATAAACTTTAACTAAGAAGCTCAGACACCAAATTCTGTGCCAAAATGAAAGGGAGGAAACAAGTCCCTGCAGAAAAGCGATGACTAAACTCCAAGTAGAAAATCTAATTACTTGGCTCAGGCATTCATTTCTACTGTTAATTAGGGTATCTCCCAACAGAAAAGCAAAGTCATGATTTAACACTGAGTACCATATGACTGAGGGCAATGAATGGAGCTTGGAGTGGAGATGCTGAAGTCTGTGAGCAGGTCTGAAACAGAGTTGATCAGCACCTACTTGATCAACTGGTAAATTGCTTAGTTATTTTTGGCAAAACTTGCTGTAGCAAAACAAATTATAAGCTTTTACTGACTCAAGTTACAATGGACATGAAGAGACTACATAGTGTCTTGAGAAAACCAAGAGAAGCCCTTTGAAACAACCTGAAGAAGACAATAATACTGCAGAAATTCTCCATAGGCAAAACTGAAGGCAGCTCACTGCTCAGTGCAAATTTTTCTCAATAGAGACATTCTCTCTCTAGGAAAAGGCAGCCTGAGGAGAGCCTTGTTCAATTAACTGAGGCGAATGGGCAGAATCTCTTACCTTGTACATGACAAGAGCGATGCCAGAACTGGCCCTGCTTGGACAGAGGGATTTGATCTGCAGACTTACTCAGACAGGAGCCAAGCCAGATTTTCTCCTGTCAACCTAAGACTTCTGGCTACAGGAGGGTAGCAAAGGCTCTCTAATCACAGGGGATGGAAAGCAAGATGGCCACAAGATCTACTCTGTCCAGTCTGAGATGGGGATCAACTCCTGTGGCTAGTCTTCTCTTTTCACCTACAACAGGTATCCCCAAGAAGCAAAGGAAGATTGAGCCACATTCAGAGCCCCAGACCATCTTAGGCTGTTTCATGAGGTGGCACTGGTCCTGGGAGAAGCACAAGGATTAGAAATGAAAACTTTGTGAAAATGTCTAAACTGCCAGAAACCAGGACTAGGGTGAGCTCTGGAGGGCACCACTGTCTGAAGCACACAGTGGACCAAGCAATGACCTCCTGGAAAGTGACTTCCAAGGCATCCACCAAGGGCTGCAGCCAAGTAGTGTTTTAGGGCACTACTCAACTTTTCTGGGCAACTGTATCTCTGGAGCTGGTGCCAGTCTTAAATTCCTGTGAGAGATACCAGACACCTGAGAATTTAAGGAGGTCTTAAAGTGACACAGATACCAGCCTTGGAAATGGCTCTTTTGAAGTTTGTGCTGCAACTATTTACAGGAAATTTTCCCCTTCTTTTCCTTTTCTCTCCAATGTAAAAATATCTAGGTGAGGTGACCTGGCAAAAGGATTATGTCTCCTTGAAGTATGGAGTCAAGACAAAACTAAAATCATCCAGAAAAAAATAGCTTAAGCTGCTGATGCTTCTCGCAAACTCTTGGCTTAAAACCTTTCTCACAAAATGCTTCCCACTGGCTTTTTCCTGAACAGCATAAACACTGGCAGTACTCATCTGATGGTCAGTGCTGGCTCCAACACATCTGGAACTGCTCAGAGCCACAGAAAGCCACAGCCCTTATGCAAAGCCATTCACAGAAAGTCAGGAAAGCAAATCTGCAGTTAAAAAGAGAAACTGGATATCCCTGGCTCAAATGGACAGCCAGAAGAACAAGGGTGAAGGCGTCCTCCAACCATGAGTACACAACACGTGCACCAGGCAGGAGGGGAGGGAAGGACAGTACCCTTACCAACACTGCTAGGTCAGAAAAGTATTTGTCTCAAGTACCAAGGTGTCCCCACACTCGTAGTATGAATGGTCATACAAGCAACCACTTGAAGGAAAAGTCTTTTTTCCTCTTGGCACATAATGAAACTGAAGACAAACGGTGTATAAATAAAACAGGGTGCTTCTGTAGAACAGAATGATAACAATCTCAACAATTCGTCAGCTCATGCCAGGAAATTCTCCTCACACACTGCTTGCAGGTTTATCAGCCTTATCAGATTGGCCACGAAAAATGACAAAAGCAAGGAGCCAAAAAACAGTATCTCCACAATAGAGCCTGTAAGGAGCAAACAATGCTTTATGTGGGGAAAACCCAAACCATGGCTTGACAGAGGGCTGGGTTAGGAAATAAGGGACGTAAGGCAGCCAGTGCCAGGTCACTTACATATCTGTGCATCATATATATCATGTCAGTCATTCCTTGAGCAAAACCACCAAAATAGAAATACTGGGGGTGGACACATACCTACCTCAGGTCTGCTGCTCACTGAAGGAAGGGTGTCAGACATGTGCTGCTCATCACTAGAGCACAAAGTATCTCACAGATGAGCCAAGTATCATTATTCCTCTTTCACTAAAGGGAAACCCAAGCTAGTGAACAGCAACACATCCAACTTACCCCACAACTAGCAGGTCTGATTCCATGCAGCTCTTTGTGACCTTCTTAGAAAGTCTGTGTCCCACGCTTGAAACTGCAATGAATTTACATATTCCTACTAATGTAACAGATGAGAGCTACAGCTAATGCTATTCTGAAGATTAGAGATCCTATAAATAACAATTTTTCTCCATTTTGGTAAGTTTTAAGGAGAGACTGTGAAACCCCTCCTGAAGGTTTACAACCTTGACTTCCCAGATGCCCCAAGACACCTGATGGGTGTGAGAACAGTCTCACAAGTAGGTTGTATATTTATTCTCTACACCAGATGTTCTCTTCTAGATAACTGCACAGTCACAATACAAGAGCTTTCTGAAACAGAATCCTAAAATTCCCTCCCATAGGAAAGTGACACAGAAGCTTCAGATCACCTGGTGTTTTGAAACCCTTCTGAAATATTACTGTGTCTGTATCTTCATAAAACCATCATAATATTACATTATTAAGTGTATCTGCCATAAATTTAACAGTACTCGCACTTCATATTTCAAACCCACCACCATAACAGGAAAGTCAATGTTCAAAACTTTTATTTATTAATTGGTTATGGATTTATTTCAGCTGAGTTTAAGGCACTTAAGCTTCTGCATGTTTCAATGAAGCTAAAACTAGAGAGGTAATCTCTATATAAACCAGCCAAAACTCAACAATTTGTTTTCAGCATTTTCATTTCCTATTAGCTCACTACTGATGAGAGACAAATACTTCAATGGAGCCTAGACTAAATGTATTTTTAGGAGCAGTGGTCTAGAAAACATATATAATTAACAAATTAAGAAGCCTGAAATAGTTCTACAGAGCAGCCCACGACACTTCTTCAGCTTGTCACACGGCTGTTGCTGTGCCCAGCTATAACTCCTCACCAGCAGCATTTTGCTCAGTTTTCATAATTATCTATAGAGTTTGCACTAATTTGCTTTCAGAGCAGCTCCCATCAGGCACAGAGGAGAAACACTCCCAGTTTACAGGATGACATCTACATCTGTTCCTTGGTTTGTGCTCAGGGGGCCTGTGCTCTAAAAGACACGTTTATGTCACAAAAACACATCTTTAACCCACAACTTGGGAGAAAAACACTTGAGATTTAAGTGAAAACCTGCTAAATTTAGAGCTTGATGGAATTTCACAGTGAGATAAAACTTCTAAAGGCAATATCTGTCAGTCTGCGGATCTCTTGTCCCAAGTATTTCAGATGCAACAGAAATGGACTGGAACAAACATGATTACTTTAACAACTTACTGCTTTGACATGTACAAATAAATATTTGTAAAACATATTTACAGTACAGACTTAAAATAAACTCATTAAACCCACAATTTTTTGTTCCCAAACAAATATAAAAAGAAAACAATATGGCAGTTTATACCCCATTTATTAAGACAGAGCCATCTATTACTTAATACACTGGTTGGGTAGCCATAAATCACATTATTTTTTTACTCTATTAAGATGCAAGACAGTTTGGCAACCAAATAACAAAGACAAATTAGGCAGGGTGGAGAAACATTGAAGCTGCAGCGAGTTAAAGAACACCTACGCTAGGGAGACCTAAACCAGCACAGTTATACAAGGTGCTGGCACGGGGTGACGCTCAGCATGGTGTGCTTGCCAGCCTACTCCTCGAGTGCCCAGCGGACCTGCCAGAGCCCCTGCAACTGGAATGTCGGAAAAGGTCCAGGGACCGTCTGGGTGCTGCTTCTTTGGCCACCTACCAAAGAGTGCACCACCAAAGCTACAGTTTCTGTGCAGGGATCGCATAGTTCTCTGTAAGAATGAAGGCTTCCGGTAAGAAAGTTTATAGTGCAATCTGAATTAATCTGTGCCCACAGTGTCATCATTCATTTTCCCCCAAACAGTTTAAATTATACTTGCCGTAGGAATTTGCAATCTCTGTAAAGATATTACAAAGCAGTGCTTATACAGTTGGTGACTACATAGATTCAACTTTAATAAATAACCTCTTCAAGCTTTTGCAAAACCACAAGTACGAAAGCAAGAAGTGACAAAGCAGCCAAATGCATCTGTGTCTTCCAAAGGCTATTAAAACTCCCATGGCTCTAAGCAGTTGACATACCTTATCGCACAGGAAGCACACACCGTGTTCAGTTTAACAGCTGCTCAGAGAAGAACAAAACCTAATTCTGCTTCCTCTTTGCCAACGTGCCACCAAGTTACAGCTCCTGCTGAGAAGTCAGAGAGGTTGCTTTACTCCAGACAAGCAAGTTCAGATATGTTTCTGCTTGTCAGTGTAGCTGTGTGCTTAACATGGAAATCTGTAACACGAGCTGTATCGCAGAGTTATGTACTTTTTTTCCTACTGAAGACAAAAAAGGGTCAAACACCGGGAGTGTCAGCTCATAAATACATTGCGTTGGCCCTAGAGAACGTAGCTGGGAACAGCTGTAGCCTTAATGCAAATTTACAAAGTGAACGCTTCACTCAGCTTGAAAAGCATACACACAATAGTTACCTTGATAACAATAAATACAGAATCAGGTTAACATCCTGTTGATAGACGATTTTTGTAAATGGAATATTTTATAAAAATAAGAAATGGCAATGCTTCATTGAAATAACAGATTCAATTTGCTTCTTGAAACAACTGCTCTTAAATCAGTCTGGCAACGTGCAAGCAAATTAAGTAAAAGCACCAAATTTCTTTTCAGTCTTTACATGATTGTAAGGTTAAAGTCATCAAGAGGTTGTTTGGGTTTTTTTCTTTTTTAAAGAGTCTTGATTTAAGACACAGTGAGAGGGGGAAAATTTCTAAAAAGCATCTTCAAGAGATCCTTACCTCATTGCAAAACATTTACTTTATGCATATTGCCACAAAAACATCAAGCCTTTTTCTTTTCAAAGCCCTCATCAGTAGCATTTTCAATTAACAAAAATAAAGCTTAGAATTCAGGCATTAAGTCAACTGCATTTGGCAGACACAACCCATGGTCAACTAAATGGTTCTCTGTACATCAATACTGCATAAAGGGAGAGCAATTAGCAGTGTTATACCATGCTCCATAGGAGTTAACACTTTAAAAGCCAGCTAATTTGATTACTGTCTAATTTAAAAAAAGTAATTATGAAAAACCTCCCTCAGTCACAGTCCAGAGACAACTGTTTAGCAAGCATGACAACAGCAGGAAAACACACACCAATCAACTGGTCATAATACATAAATACAGATGAAGATACAAATAAAATAGTCCTTTTATTCGCAAAGCATGCCATGCACAGACAGAAAACTGAGAAAGAATTTTTAGAATTCCAATACATTAGTGATCACCATATTGGTGTACTTCAGTAGCTTCAAAAAAGACCATGAATGAAAACATTCTAAGAGGCATCTTTTTAGTTTAGGAAAATGAGGCTCAAAAAGCGCTTTCATAATTTTAAATGTGGTTTTAAAGGGAGAGACATTGCTATCTTAGGAAGAATCAACTAAGATTCAGTTCCTATTTTTCCATTAAATACTGTATTTCAAGATAGCTTTGAAAAAAAAAAATACCTGCAGATACATCCCTTTGGTACTTCTGACACGACAGCTTCTGTCTTACATGCAACTCTGCAGCAGAGACAAACTTTATAGCATTCTGCAAATACTTTGGCTTCCATAAGGATACTAAAGTAAACAGGTTTTTTAATCACAGAAACAAGGAAAGATCCTGAATTTCTAAGTAGTGCAGAACTTTAAAGTTAAATACGGACTTCAGGATTTGAGTGACTGCCAGGATGACATCTAAAAGGCTTGACTTCATCTTATCAAACACTGTGGATACACAGACATGTCTTTCAAAGACTCTATGCTTCTGATTTAAAGACTAATTTTGTAAGCAACAAGCCTTCAAATACGCATAAAATTTAAAAGTAGATAAATGCAAAACATGGATTTGCAACTTATTTTCTTCAGAAATTCCTTTCTGACAAGTAAATTATCTGGACAAGTGTCTACTTGCCTTGAGAGTATTTAAAACTGATTCAAAGACCCTCCTATATACTCAAAATACAGTATACTTCCTTTTCTCCAATTCCATGGGGACATAAAATATCTGCATAAGATTTCTCACAAAATCCTCCTCCAGAGGAAGCCCTTTCTATAGCCCTTTCTGCAGAAATGAGAATCACCTCAAAAGAACACTTTAAAGACTGAGGTTCAAAAACTCAGGCATCTGTCATGCAAACAAATTAGATCAGAATAACACAAGTGTACCTTATTACACCAAATCCTACTGTTAAATTAAGAAAAAAAAAAAATCTGTGCTTTGTGTACATCTGTAAGAAGACACGTTGAAGATTTTCTAAACCAAATCAGAAGGTCAAACACAAACGGAGAAATCAGTTATTTGCATTCTCCTCATACTAGCATGTTAGTGCCTTTAGAACTGAAAATGCATTCATTCAGAAATACACTGCAACTTGAGTAGTCAACACTTAAGTCCAGCGTAACTTAAAGTGATTCATCTTAGCATAACCACATGAGCAAATTATTCTGTATTTCAGTGAAGCAAAGCTTTAAAAAAGCTGTAGAGAAACAGATCATTCCTTTTTTATGCGTTTTAAGGGAACGTTAAATCTCTCCATAAAGATTATTTACACAAATGCGAGAGCAAACTTTCTGAGATAAGGGTTTGGGGTTTTTATTTTTTTTTTCTCCAAGGATTCCACATGATAAAAAATTAAACGAATGTGTATTCCTGACCACATTGACAATGTCACAGCTAGTTTATGACAAGCAACTGCAACAGGTGTAAACAAAAAACAGGTCCCTACACCGGGACAAAGCTTGGTTGCAGGCCGACTGCATGATACTAATATTGAAAGCAAGATTTTAAGTAAACTCATCTGGCATTCAGATCTGACTGAGGGAACAGTGAGAACGACACAGTGAAGGTACACTTAGGTGCAATTTCATGCTGGTGACTTTTTCCTCTTTTTATGCTTAGAGCAGATTTTAAACCAGGAGTTGCATATCCAATGACACACATACAATTCAAAACTTAAGAGACCGTTAGCACAGTTTTACACATAATTACATAAACTTAGTATTTACATATTCTAAACAAAGTTCCATTTTAACAGTTGAAGTCTTTTAACACATGAAAGAAGATAATCTACTACAAAGAATGCATAACGGGATCACAAATTTTCCACAAGCATATAAACACATGTTTTAAAGTGCTTTCTGGGTGCTTCAGATTAACCCCTCGCAGTACGAGCTTTTATGTAGTGCTGTTCCAGACATTACAAAATTATTTAAATCATTCCTCTTCAGGTGCATTGTGAGTTCAGGAAAAATGACGACACCGTTGATGTAAAAGTTTTAAGCTCTACCAACATAAACGTATACATTACTTAAGTTCAGATGAAGTTGTCAAATACTTTGGTTTATCATAGCTTGGGATAAATATCTGATAGAACAAAAATTGCACCTCTCCACTCTTGAGTCTTTTTTTTTTTTTACTAAAAAAATACCCCAACATAAATTGACAGTATTCTTTGGTAAAAACAGGACATTTGGCCAGTTTGCGCGTACATCTATTTAATAAAATAGCCTAAAAGTGAACAAATGCCACTGCTGTACTGTCAATTTACAGGAATGAGCATTCCTTGCTCAGTGGGGAGTATCAAAATATTAACCTTAGCAGTTAGCTATATAACAAGCTGAAACACCTTCAGCAACCATTACAGGGGATCAGTTATGTTTTAGAACACTTTTTGCTTAACATTTATCCTTTACATTACAAAAACCTGTAAAATGCTCTATGCCTGCAGACAAGTCCGCTACTTTGCAGTGACTACAGAAACGTTATTCAGTGGTGTACACTGTCAAGTTCCTGTAACAAAACCCAGGAATACGGTGTGCCGACCAACCAATATTCAACTGCACAGTGTTTGTGCATTACCTATACTAAGTACTAAGAAAAGCCTATTAAAAATTCAGTTAACTGCTACAAGTTACGTGAATATATAAAAACAGAGCAGATATACAAGTATAACACTGAACATACTGTACTTTATTAGCACAAAGAGCCAGAACAAGGCACAGCAAGCAGAAAAATTCATCAATAGAAGGGTTAGTGTAGCATACAAGAGTAACGTTTATTGTACTTGCAGCCAAAATGTTCCCTACCTCACACAGGTCACTGCCTCAGAGAAGTAAGAAATAACACACTGTAGCAGCTGGTAAAGAAACTAGGGAGCACTCAATTGGTACAAAACATTAAACAGGGGTCAGGGCATTCCAACAAAATTTTAGTGCAAAATGTCTAAAGACAGAACTACTTTAAGTTCTATCTCCAATTAAATAAGCAAACAGAAGTTAGAATCTTGTTTCTAAGTAATCTGTTGAAACTATAATCAGTGCATATTACTTTAAAACATTTTCAAAAGCGCAAATGGAAAGATATTTACAAATAAAGTGTAACAGTACCTTTGAAACCTGACATTTGTTTCAGATATGTCAGATTTTGTACTCTGATTAGAATAATTCAACCACTTGTCATGTTCTCCATAAAAATATCAGTCAACTTTAAATAATTAAAATTTTCTTTCTTGTCACTATTACCTTCCACTGTAAGTTACTAGCAGTCAGGCCACCAAATTCTTTTTTTATAAAAAACCCACAACCTTATGTTTTATGGCAATAATCTAATCCTGTGTCCTGCCACTGAAGCAGCAATTCACACTGGAAGGTATTTTTAACTGCCCAAGACAGTATTACTTTTGTTAACAATGCCACTTAAATCTCCAAGCGTTTATAATAGGATTACAGTACTGAGCAGGCATATTCAAGTTTTAATGATTAGGAAACCTTATACACTGTGAAAAGCATGATTCATCTGTTAGCATTAAAGCACCATTAACTCTTAATGGACTGCTTCTAACGAACTGCTCTTCAATAAAAGAAAATATTCACTAGTATTTGGAAACTTGTTTGTGAGCTAAATTAGTACTTAGAGTAGTGGAACGTTTTCAGGACGAGAATTTTAAAAAAATACTTCAAATATTAGCAAAAATGCTCCTTTGATAAAGCCTTTCTTTATTAGCATTACATGAATGCCCCATGGAAAATGCCTCATAGTTTCTTCATCCAATTACTACAGTTATAAAAGGGAAAAAAAATACTTAGAAATTAGCAAAAATATTTTCATTAGGCCTTAATGAAAAACGTGCAGAATTTGTCTGCTTATTGTTTCCAAGAGGCATCACAACTTAGTTTGATTAACAGCAGGCAGCATCTGACAGGATACTAACACTTAGCTTAAATAGGATATTGCAGAAAAGCTAGACGTCGTCGGTGTGCTCGCTGCAGTTAAACTGTAATACACAAAAAAAAGCATGTTCCAGAAGCTTATTTTCATTTCCATTTACTTTGTTTTTATAGGTTCCCGCTCCAGCCATCGCACCCTGACTTTTTGTTTATAGTGATACTCCTTTAGAAAGTCTTGCAACATTGAGGGCAGAGGAAGGTCATCAATCCCATCGTAAGTAGTGCACCTGCAGATTACTGCCCGGCAGATATACTGCAGACTAAAGGGGAAGGTCCTGTTCAGAGATACAGTAAGTAATGGTTCAAAGAACATGCAAGAGCTGGGGTCTTTGTAGTGCTCCAGAAGCCCTGTAACAGTGGAGGAGTGAAACACACAGGGATCATGGGCATCGAAACTAAAGTTGTGATTCCACTGCTCAATGCGTGCGTGCAGCGAGCGGTTGTAGCGACGGAAGCTCACGGAGAAGAGGTAGTCCTCCTGCGCAGAATCCCTGAGCAAAAAAGTGCCTTCGGGTTTACCCTCCAGAAGTGCTTCTGCTTCATAGCGGTCCATCACCCCCCAGTAACACGGGTTACCTGTGATCTGAAGTAAGTCTGGCACGAGGCAGTGGATGTAATCGATCTGAGTGTGCACTTTCCAAGCCCCCTGCCTGCTGATATGGCCGTGGCTCTCTCCAGACATTTGACGCTGCTTCTGCCTGCGTGACTGCAGGCAAAGCGTTGTTGTGTCCTCTTCGGAGTCACAGTTCCCAGGAGGTGTTATGGTTTTGTCCCCAGTCAGCTCAGTCATACCAGGGGCTAACTTTGGTCCCAGTTTATACAATGGATTAACCTGTGCTGTAGCTTCAAATGTATGTATTTGGGCATTGGGAGGGGGATCAACCCCTTCTTCAATACTAAGTCTACGTCTCTCTCTGAGCCTATCTTCTTCATCTTCTGTTGAAACCAGGGAAGGATCAAATGTGTCAAAGAAAGTTGAATGAGGACTCACAGGCGCTGTGTGTTGTTTAATCAGATGCCACTTCTGAGCCAGATCGGAGCCTGCAGGAAAAGGGCATTTCTCAAGCATTAGTTCAGAGAGATGGATCTTTCTTTTGTTAGAAAACAGAGGTTTGGACTGTTTGCTGTAAGTTCTCATGGGAAAGCACAGCCCAACAGTATCTTGTAGACGCTGTCGCAGAGAACGGCTACCGACTGTCCTGCTGGATACTGCATCCATATCATGGACTGAGCTCACCCCGTACCTTCTCTCTCTCCTCTGCAAGCCACTTCGTGTTCTACCAAATCTTTTTTCAGTATCCAGGGAGCTCTGGGTTTTGGTAGAGCAGGAATGCTTCTTCTTCCCACCCCAAGGAGCATGTCGAGAGTAAGAGTCCCTTCGAGCAAGCCTGGCTCCCGTGGTGACACACGAGTCATTCTCTTTCTCAATGCTTATTTCAACAATCTGAGGAATTTCTGTGACACAGTTTTGGTTTCGCCTTGCTGCATTCTTTGAAGGACTTAAACCCAATTGCAAAGCAATGTTTTCTCTCAAAGGGCTGCTGGGTTGTTGTTGAGTCAAATCAGTTATCTGGATAGCTTTCTCTTTAGCAGATGAGCAATTACTGGAGTTCACAATTATATTTTCATTTTGGCTTCCACCCTCGTGACTAAAGAGGTTCTGGCACCTGTATTTGAAAGTGTTCCACATCTTTCCCACTTTATCCATGGATTATGTTATCTAAATTCAAGAGGAGAAGAGATATTAAAATAAAAATATACATTAAAAACATGAGGCTACATCTTCAGTTATCAATTAAGTTACAGACACAAGATGACTTAACTGAACACACTGCATTTGAAAAAGTGCCTTAGTCTTTGCAGGGTTATGTGGAAGCAACGTGCATTACACCACTCTGGTATTCAGAAAAATCACTACCAAGAAAATTTTTGGGAAATGACAAACATTTTATTTACAAGCAGGCCCTCCCATTTTTCTGTAGGCATGTAGGTGGGTCTGCATAGTTGTATTTGATGGACAAGAAATACAATCTAAAATTCTTCCTTTTAGGAAGAATTTGTAAGTCATATGTAAGATATCACTCCCTGATAAGCTTCCAATATGCAGGAGTAAAACAAATCCTGAATAAGAACTGTTCAAGTCACTCCAAACTATGAGAGCAGTTATTGAAATCCAACAAGTGCCCTGCAAATGTTCAGATATGTCATCTAAAAGCAAAAGCTTCAGGTCAGAAAAACTCTCAGCTACAATTTGACAAGATTTTTTAAAAAAAAGCACAAAAAGAGAAATTTAGGGGTGGAAAAAGCATTTATCATTCTTAGATGAGGCAATCACCAAAAGACAATTTTAGAATTATTAAGTTTGACACATTAATATAAGCCATTTTAGACAACTGAAAAAAACCCAATAAACCAAGCAACAGTCTGGCTTTATTACTTGAGATATAAATAAATGAAAGACCCCAAGGAGGTTTTCTGTCTTTAGTAAGAAAACCTAAAAAGAAAGCAGGTTCACAGCAGAAACATGACAGTGAATGATGAAGGTACAGTAAAAAGATAAAAACATTATGTATTCTGAAACTACATCTTTAGAAACACAGTTTAATAATTGGAACAAGACTGCCAAAAACACAGGACTGCCCTAGGACAGAGAGAAACAGGCTAATTCTGTACTAAAAAAAGTCATGCAATGCCAAACTAAATTAGATCTAATTAAGTTCTGAGAGAAGTGCTAAATGTAAAGGACTAAAGCATGTCATCTCATCTACTTTAACACTCTCTGGAAACTGCTCTGTTCTTTGGAAACATTATTTTGAAGCAACATTCCTCTGTTGCTGCAATTCTTTTCTGTTCACAACTAGAAAGGGATCTGAAGCAGTGCTTGAATGCACTAGGGCTTGTGAAATAAAGCAGATGATCAACAAGTAAGCAATACTCTAGCAGTCCAGCCTAGAAGCCCCTTAAGGTAGAAGCACAGCTGTAAGCCCATGACTTTACAGCAGAATCTACTAAGACTGGGGAAGAGTCGGAGGCATCACTTACATGAGAAACACGAAAGCAGAACGAACGTGGAACACCTGACTATTACAGGATCAGAAAGCAAAAGCTTTCTTCCTCACCCCAGCATCTGATGATCCAGCACACCCAGCAAGGTAGGTATCCACATCCAACTGCATTAGATGAGACCTTACAAATTTAGTGCAGATGAGGAAGGTGGGGGACCAGCGGAGAGATCCAGCCCTAATAGTCTGTGGAGATTACTGGTGCAGGTTACTTAGAACACAGTGCTAACAACAACCTGCACAGCACCCAGGCGGTTACTAAGGAGGGAGACACTTGCAGAGCAATGTTACACATAGAAGATGCTACAGAGTTTCATAGAATGTCTTCTGGATTAAAAAAAAAATTCCAAAATTTGTTGGGTTTTTGTTTGTTTGTTTGTTTTTTGTTTTGCTTTGTTTTGTTTTGTTTTCTGGAGTTGCCTGGATCAAACTGGGGGGGACCGGGGGAATTCTAGGAGCAGCAGAACTAATAAGTCAGATCACATACAGATTTGTAGGAACCATCCAAACACATATCCTGCCATGGCAATAACCATAGCTGTTGTGGTGTCTCAGAATATCCACACCAACCACAGGGGAGCACATTTGCTGGCTGCCAGACCGTCAACACAGTATACATAAGGTGGACTTCTACACTTTTTCCTCAAGTTGCACATTATTTCTCTCTTCCTCATCAGAGAGATGTTTAAAATTTTTGGGAAGGGAAAGGAATGGGATAGAGTATATAAACTCCAGTCCCTTGGCAAATCAGGCTAGAAACTGTTTACATCTTTGTGACAAAGAACTGGAATTACTTTTCTAACCAAACAGTCACATACAATTCAGCAGTGTCTTTTATTCTAAAATTGCTCTTTATTGCTCTTCCTTTGCACTATTAGTCTAAAATGTCTTAAGACTGTTTGACAGGTGGAAAGTTCTCTACACATTCCCAGAAAGCTTCAAGAACAAATAAAAAAACCCCCCAAAACCAACAAAACCCTCTACAGACAAAACCACCACCATACTGGCTTGACAGACTAATTTTCAAAAGTTAAAGTTTAATTTAAAAGGTTAAGTACTTTTTTCACACTCAGGAGAATATAGATACACTTCTTACCCAGAAAAGCATATGAGTCACTGTGTCTTGTCTCAAGAATATACCTCAACAGGAACTTGCTACATGCCTCCTCTGAGTTGTGGACATGGTTACTACAAAGGAAGAAAGAGAAATTTTGTTAGTTGTTAGAATATTTTTTAATTTAGATATTTACTATTAGTCACAAATATCAAAGGGTACTTTACTATTTATACCTCAAATGTGTGTATGGAACTGCCTGTTCATGATATATTTTTAATGCACATTAACAAACAAAAAGCTTCACAGAACTTTTTCTGCATCCATTAACAACATTTGTCAAATAGAGTCATGGGAAGGACCCTCAAATAAAACATTTGATAACCAAGGGCAAAGTCACAGCATCTGGATCATTGAGGTGCCAAGGACAATGGGCATACTCAGGCCTGTGAAATGGTTTCCCCACATGGGGTCTCAACTCCAAAGCAGTGGTTCCCAAGCTGTCATTGGCAGTGCTGTCAGATCACCTCCTACTGTCTCTCTTCCTTGTTTCCAGCTGCTACATCACATCAAAAGGCAGCTAAAAATACACACTTTTCTAATATTACTTTTCCAGGTAAGCAACTGCTGTACTTGCCACAAGGATGTTATATGATTGTGAAGCAAGAGCAATACGAACCGTGATTCTAAAAATGGGAAAGCAGAATGCAAGACAAGTGCTTTATTAAAAGAGCAGGTCAGCACTTCCCTGAAATAATCATCATTGTTTTTCAGAAATCCAAGAAGAGCTGTGGGATTTAGCATGCTCACACCACTGTCAGACAGCTAACAGTAACAGAACAGAGGAGAATAATTTGCTTCTCCATGCTAGAACCAAGCCTAGGAGAGCAGTAAGAGTTAACAGAAAACACTGGGAACTCATGTTAAAGATTTACATGCAGAACAGAAAGAAAAATATTCACATAATGCACATGTACTAAAAAAAAAAAGCTATGGGGTTGAGCAATCACTAAGTGAATTTTAGAAATTAGCATTCCTAGGCAGAAACTCCAGAGCCGTGTCAGAAAAGTACAAATATTATTAGTTTCCATTCACTCTGGAAGCACTAAAATTGCCGAAACATTTTAAAATTAGGCCACATTACTGCTATTGAAAGATTCCATAAAAGTAACCTTTTCAGAGAGCAACACTTTTTGTACAAAATCTTTGTACAAAACGAAGATTAAAGCAAAAGTACAGATCTTTTACAACTTTAACATTTACTCTCATTTCTTTTTTTCTGCAGTATGTTCCTAGCAAGCCTACAAACACAAGACAGTAAAACCTACTATAACTGGTTGAGAGCAAGGCCTAAACACAGCAAATGGAAGGGAAAGTAACTAGAATAAAGGGCTATCCAATTTTCAACAAAGCCCTACTTAACACACTCGGCCATTCAGGCCTCTGAAGAGACTTGCATTCCAAATAAAACCAGTGATGTTGTTTTACTGGGTACAGGTGGCAAAGGAGCTGCATGCTAACCATTTTCCCTCATTAAAAATACAAAAAACCCCACATGGATGCTTATCTGAAGTGTCATGCTTAATGGTATTAGTGTTATGTATCACCATTCTTCCTCAGTTGTGGTCAGAAACGTGAGCAGCCAATGTCCCACCTATCTATCTATCACATCACCATTGCTCTCCAGCTGACACAGCCTAGAAAATCTGCCCCTATGGCTCCAGGAGGGAGTGGTTGCTTTGGGAACCAGCCCTTCCTAATGGAAAACAGTATCTTGATTATGGGTGACTGTCTCAGTAAACCTCTCAACCTTGTGTTAGAATAAAACTGGAGTCATAGGTAAAGTATTTCAGATTCAATCTAGTAATTTCAAATTAGTTTAAATCAATGTGCAACAGATGTGTGGTTTCACAGATTTCTTGTGGCAGCACTAAGTTTGACAAAACACATTTGCTTCTGTACTGGTCCTAAAGCCATCCCAGTTTTACAACGAAGCACTGCCAACAGTTATCCTAGCCTAAACAGGAAATAAATTTCATTCCACCAAAATCCACAAAGTGAATTCAACAATTGGTAGATTTTCTAAGAAAAAATTATTTTAATTATTTTTCTAAGAAAAATAAAAGTTCTAGTAATGTTCCTGAAACAAGTTTTTCAACTAAAAATTATTTCTGCCTGCTTTAAACTGGCATTAGTTGTCTTAAAAAATAAGAGGTAATAAGCACTCTACAGGGACTTCAGAAGCAATGCACAGTAGTATCTTAGGATTGTATTCCCATTTGCAGTAAATTTAGAGACATTCAAAGCCATGAAGTTTGCATGAGTGTAGTCTTCAAGTATTCTGAGTGCACAAACAATGAAAGTACAAAGAGAGCTAGGAAAACCATTTGTGCAATATGATAAAGCAAACAGCTACAACCTGTCTGTAGTCCTAAAATACCATATATTATTGGATTACTGTGAAAACTCAAGATTCTTTCCAGAAGTGTCACAAGATGTATCTGGAGCTTTTGCCTGTTACTTCCAAAGAAGCACAGTCAAAGCCAAGGTCCTGCTTTCAATAACAGAATCACAGTATATCCTGAGCTGAAAGGGACCCACGGGGATCATCAAGTCCAACTCCTGGCCCTGCACAGGACAGCCCCAAAAATCACACCATGTACCTGCAAGCATTGCCCTAACACTTCTGGAATGCTGTCAGGCTCGGTGCTGTGATATAATAAACTCATTTCACTCTCACAACTTACCTAATTAAAAAATTAGTCTATATGGTATATTATATTCAAAATATTAACTCCTAAAAACGTACCATCTTCACAAGAGATGATACACTGCCCAAAGTATGACACCTTACAAAACAGGTATGGTATGATTATTTCACAAACAAGAACCTACAAGATTATTTGTTTTGGTGTTTTCATGAGATGTTTTCATAAGCTCCAAAACATTAAAAGAGAACAAGGTCAAAACATTGAAGGAAAACAAAACCAGACAATTCTTCAAAAATCAATGCTGTGAAAGTAGAGAGAAAAGAGGGGAGGGAGACAAACCTCTCTGCTGCTTGCACACTGTTCAGTTCAATGCTAGCAGGAGCCTATACAGGCAAACAGGCCAACATTCTGTGACACTGGTGTACATGGACACCACCATGGACCATGAAGGCAGGAGCAAAAAGACTGAAGGGAAACTATACTTCGATTTGTATCGTCCCTTACTTTAAAATTGTTCACTTATCAGTGACGAGACTGTGTTATCAAAGATTTTGCTTCCATTAAGGGATGCTTGCTGAAAAGGTCACTGTTTATTTGCACACTGCCAAATGCCCACAACAGGCTCCTGCTCCTAGGGATGCACTATTGGAGCTGCTCACATCAGCACTCCTCAACCTTATTCAGTCAAAATGAATAAGGCTGGCAAACCCCTACCGTTTCAAGTAACCCACCTGAGGAAGGAAGAAAGGGCAATACTAAGGATTACAAAGCAATTTCCTCCATTCCAATACACATTCCAGAAATAGTGAATTACTACTGTAATACTAGAGATAACTTTCTTTTAGAAAAAATGAATATGTTGGCTCAAGTTGAAATATGCATTTTTCTGCACACAAAAATGTGCTCATTGCAGACAGCTCAAAGAACTGATTTAGAGGGCTGGAAGGAAGAGGTAGCTGCTATTTTTTTAACTAGACAAGGTAAAGGGGCCAATTGTCTCAAGAGCTCATGAAAGCCTTATTAGGATAAAGTACTACTGTTTTCTTCCTATTAGGGTTTGATAAATTGGAAGTGTAGTTGCACAGGGAGACAAATCTGAAGGTCTGAACCACCGAACCAAAAGTCAAACCTGCTGAGAAGTGCTAAAGGACACCAAGCTGCAATTCCAACAACACAAAATTGGCCTAAGTCAGCATTACAAACAGAAGAAATGGCATCAGTCTCTTCCTGGCCACCTGTGCTGCTGCAGGAGGTGGTCTGTACACCATATGGCTGCTCAGCCAACCAGCTCAAGGAACTTATCCAGACTAAAATGAATTCTCAGAAAAAGTCTCAATCATTTACTCCATCTGGTTTATGACTTCTGTATAAACACTCAAGTTAACATACAGAGGGAACGGATGAAGAGGGAGGAAGCAGCAGCCAGGGCAAGGCTGCTTCCTTCCACAGCAGCTCTGGTTAGTTCTGCTGAAGTTATTAAGCCCCTGCTTTGAAGAGAAATCTCCATTTGAAGCCTATATATTAATTAACTGTGGGGCTCTGGCTGCAAAGAGAGATACTAAGACTATTTAAGCTGCTGCTTCGAATGTCCACATTGAAAGTTCAAGCTACTGAAACCCCTTGCTTCAAAAATAAAACACTGAGTTGGCTTGATGGTTTGAAACTGCTAAAACACAAGGAATGCTACAAGTTGCAAGGACTTAAGCTGGCAGACTGTCAAATCAAAGAAAAATAATGATATTTTGCCATTGTTCCAACCTGAACCAAGAAGTAATCTCCTCCCCCTCCTTGGTACAGATTCACAATGAGCAAAATGCAGGATAGCTGATATTCTGCCAGTTTCTTTCCAAGCAGCTACACGTTGGTAACTTCAGTTCAAAAATACTGTTCCAAGACATTTTGAACAGTGGACTGTGTCCTTGTAGCTCCTTACTAGGGTTTGGTGTTCAAAAAGGACAATGTCAGGGCTGCATGTGTTCACACTGGATTAGAAAATACTGTTTAGAAAATCTAAAACCCCCGAAGCAGACAAACCATCAATGGAAGAACAGAACGTGAATACCACTGAACCAAAAGTAGAGAGAACTGTTTCTGAAGTACTCCTTTCCCTGTCCTTGCACAAGTCTAGTGGGTAATGACACTACCATCATGAACAAAGCTAGTCTTTCTAATCATATAAGGATCACAGAGCTACACACAGCAAAAATCAGTTTCAGATATAACACAGAAATAACTCTATACAGATCTACCAAGAACTCCACATGCTGGTAGATCTCTATGGTAGAAACTCTGGTAATTCAAGAAAATGGTACATATTCATTCCAAGTAAAGAAACCTTCAAATAACTTAGGCAGTATCCTGATGGCTAATCATCATAATGTGTAAATCCACACAAGCAACATTAAACAGAAGCCCATACACCCTAATTAGGCAACTCATAACTTCACCTTACCATTTGAAAAAAATAAAAGAAAAAGCATTAAGTTAGCAAAGTAAGGTACCTGCTGGGGAAGAGAACTCTAGGTGACTCGCTGTAATAATGTTTTCTAAGCTGCTATTTTTAACTCTGCTCAAACAGAAGCTGCCAATATACTTTTTTTTTTTAAATTCATGTGGGCAGAATAAATGGTTCCAGTCAGTATTCAAGTTAAACACAGCAGCCCTCTTGATGACCTCTGCAAAAGCTGCAAGTACTCTGAGAAGTTAGGGAGCTCTACCCTAGCAGGGTAGAATTTGTTTCTACCTAATGAAGCTTATCCTGCTCTATAACGTTCTAAAATATAAATAGGTCTCAAATTGATATGAAGAGTGATCTAATGGTTATTTGTATGTAATTCTTGGGAGTTCTGAGTTAAGAGAAAGCATACCTTAATAGCTATGCCTCACGAAAAGCAAAGGAAATTGGAAGCAAAGTTGAAAAGATGAGTCAAATCACATCCCACATCCTTGACTAGCTCAGTAGAAACATCCAATTTAAGATATTTTGTAAACAAAGCATTTCATTCAATTGCAAATGGCCTATTTTGTAAACACAGTTGTTCTGTTCTGGGATCAATTTATACTGGGTTAACAGTCCTATTTCTTCTCACTACATTTTCCAAAACCTCAACAGCCTGTCTAATGCCTCTCTCTCACCACTGTAGCCTTCCCCTCACAACCTTACAAGCATCTCCTTTACACAGAGCTCTTCTCATGCACCCAGACATTTCCCATGTGTCCTTTCTACCTGACCAAGCAAAAGATCATATTCTCCAATACAAACTAGCCAGCTGCCACCTCTTAAAACTGACAAAGTTGTACTTGTCTTTCTCTAGCAATGTATCTGCAATGGTGACTGCAGAGGAAAAAACGTTATTGCTATTCATGCAATTTACAACACATAAAAAGCAGCCACCCTTCTTTCAAATTCGAGTGAAATGGACCCAAGAGTTCACCAGTTTCTAGAACCACTACAACTGAGAAGAGTGACAGCCCAAGTTATTATTTCTTAGCAATTAATTATAAATATATAAATATAATATAAATATAATAAATAAATTACTAAAGAGGTTAACTGAAGACTAGATGATGCCACATGCACTTAAAAAATTTAAATCTCTCGCACTATGGATTGCTCAGTGCACTAATTTGCCATTTCTGATGAAAATAAACTCAGTGAGGTTTAATGGAGAGCACCTGTGTTTTGTTCACTGCTAATACTACTGGAGCAAAGGACTTGATATTAGCAACAGCAAATACACATGTAAAAGACAAGAAAACCCAGGAAAATTCCACAACTAAAAATGGGATTGTCTTTGGAGCACCATAAATTACTTGAAATGTTCAAAAATATGAAACATTTAATTGTAAACTGTAGTTCAACTACATTAACAGATCACCTGGAAACTGATCAAACTCCCTTGCACCACTGCAATCCTGGGGAGAGACTAAACTTCAGGCTACCAGGGAGAAAACTGTTGGAGCAGCCTGGTGTGTTATCCAGCTACAGCTATGCTCTACAGCAAGGAGAAGGTGGGCTGGCATGGACGGCTCCAATAGCATCCACAAACTTATAAAGTGACCTTCATAATGACTTAACTCCCAACTTACATTCTTTCATGACAGAAGTCTGGCACATAAACTCACTATCACTACAGCATCACCGGCAGTCTAGATCCGTTTCTGTATAAAATATGCTTTCATAAAATAGAAGCATATTTGAATCACTGCAGAATGAGACCAGGGGATTTAACCTGCAAAGCACTGGCAAGCAAGGAGTTAAGATCCTGCCCAAGACTACCCCACAGCTGCTGTGAGCAGTCAGGCTTGTCAAGAGAAGCTCAGGGCTGTCTTGACAAGACTAATTGGCAGCAAGCACCTGGTTCCCCAGGCTAGGCCCGGGTAGGTAAAAGAACATAAACCCTGCAAAGAAGGAGAAGCAGCTGGAAGGCTGCCAATAGGTCTAGCCTGTTTCATGCTGTTTTCACTGATCCACAGGCAACTTTATCCCAGACTATATCCAGTTAGAGCTACCAAACATTTCTCTGCAACTTTCTAGCTGAAGAAAACCTGTGTTTTGTGGCTCTTTGCTTGCAAGTTCTGCCACTGAGCACCCACCAAGCCTTGCTGTGCCGGGTCACACTGCAGCACAGCCAAGTGCAACATCAACACCATTATTAAATTGCAGTGGAATTGAAATTTGGGTTTTCAAGTGCCACCAAAAATCCACTTAAAGGTGTTACTGTAACTTAAAAATTACAGACTAATATGGCAGAAAATCAAAACGAAGAATGTCCTGGTTATTCTGTATAATGAACACAAAGCACGTGCAATGACAGCTTACAAATAGCAACTTACAGTGCATCTTAAAGAAAGTAAAAAAAAAAAAAAGAAAGTTAAAGAATCTCCAACATTCTGAAAACTAGCCAGAAGTAGAATGCACGAGGAACTTGGAGTGGGACTTCCAGAAAAGCGAAAAGACACTTTAAATATATTTTGACCTCTGCTAGGAATCACAAATTTCAGTGAATGTGAAGCTTTCTGAAATTCTGCCCTTTTTTTTTTTCCACATTCTTAAAACTCAAGTAGAAAAACAAAGTCTTAGCCTTGCAGGTTCAGCCCCTGAAGTAGGGAGATCTTTCTTAGGAGTAAGGGACAAAAAACAAAACAAACAAATCTCTTTGTTAGTTTAGCAGAGTTTATATTACATAAAAATGAATACATATAAAATATATATAACATCAATATACTTCAGATTTTTTTTTGTACAAGATAGTATAAGTATAAATATTAAAAAGTCAGAACTAAATTTCTTCAAAGCAAAGTATTCAGCAAATACATTAACTATGCCTTTGCCAAATTTCACGTTTTAGGCATTTTAGCTTGCTAGTCAAGGATTCCAATGACGTGCAGTAGCACCAACATTTCCATACCTTAAAAACTTGGAAATTTAGAAGTGTACTTGTACACAGTTTCAGTATGAAAGACATTTCAATCAATAAGCATTATGGCGGAATTTCGGTGTTTGGGAGAACAAGAGATTGCAATGGAACCACCTGATAATCAAACCAGCAGTATCACTACATCAAACCCACCCCCGAGCACCACAGAGCGTGCCACTCTGGTTTTAGTTGGACACATTATATAAACAATTGCAACATTCCTTTAATTGGCAATGATGTTAAACAATACCAATACAAAGATCCATTAGCAATCTTTAAAAAGCACAGGGTAATGAGATTATAAATTCCTATGTTTAGAGTTACTGCTCTAGCAACAACAACAAAAATGTTTCTCTGTGTGGAAGCACAGTAAAGGATCCAGCCCCTTACAACACCTGCTCTCCATTTGTATTCAGAGACAACTAATGAGTAAATCTAGAAGTTCTCTTGGTCTCTACTCACAATCAGGGAACCTTCCGTGTTTTTAAATTAAAAAAACAACCAAACAAAAAACCAAAACCCACCCACACCACACTCCTTGTGCCATGCAAAACAGGAATGCCCATGATTCAAAACACAGGATCAGGATGTACCACAGAAGTTTCAAGCAAAAAATCTGACTCTTCACATGCTCAAAAATGTAAGACTATGACTCTGCACAGAATATGCATTAGAGACACTGAACAAACATTGATAAGAAAATCAGGTCTGTCTTCACTCTTAATAGCATCTACTGCCTCAGTCCATTACAACTGAGGTGTTAACTAAATTATTCCATTGCTAGCTTTATGGAGCTATTGCATACTAAGATGAAATAGAGTAAGATTGTGGCTACATCTTTCTTCTTGATCCTACATGATGTTATCAGTTACATCAAAACTATTTGAATGAAATGCTCATTCTAGCAAAGAAGCACCTGTGCATGTTAAGTGAGTGAGCTCCCACAGGACAAGAATTTTTTGAGAAAAATATATGTTTTAGGTTAACTCCTAAAATAAAATACATAAATAAAATATATGAAAATAAAATATATAAATGCTTTGTCTTTTGAAGTCATCTATCCAATCCAAAAGCTGACTCTAGTTTTCATTAATCAATAGGAAATGGCCTATCTAAAAAGTCAGTTTACTAACCTGTGATACCACTCTAATACCCACACACCCCAGCTCATTCAGTATTGGAAAGCTGCTAAGTATCCAAGGGCTCCTATCTCATACGGATAAATATAAGTTGTAGGCTGCAGGGAGTCCAAGACGACATAGCAAAGGAACAGGCTAGAAAAATGAATCTTTACAACAGCACTATCAGCTGCATGAGACTAATAAAACTAATAATGCTCTTTTGCCCTTCATCAGATCTATGAAAGCAGAGATCAGTTGTATGAATGGTTTACCCTGCTTGAGCGGGGAGGTTGGACCGGATTACCCACTGTGGTCCCTTCCAACCTTACCATTCTGGGATGCTGTAATGGTCTAAGAGCCTGCAGCACCACATAAAACTGAGCAAACCTAAATCAGACAACGATTGCCAAATGATGAACTTGTCAGAGAGCAGGTATTTTAAAAAAACCCACAGGCACCAAAAACCACACACAAAACCAAACAAATCCCAAGACATAACAGAGACAAAGGGAGAGACTGATGCTATTTCACCATATCAGTTTGAGAAGATAATTTACCATTCCCTGCATGAAAGGAACAGAAGAGTACAGTTCTTTCAAGATTGTTTCTCATTAACAGAATTTGGGCATAGACAGGACACCCTAAGGGTGACAGTCCATGATAACTAATCTACCATTACTTTGCTGCTATCAAAAGGGATATTCTTGCTTCCCTCCCATCCCTTTGCATCAACTGCAACATTCATCTGACTTCCATTTTCACCATAAGCTAATTAATGGAAGCACCAGAAAGACAAACTTGAGGAAAATGAAGCCAGAAGAAACATGTGACAGCCTGAGGGCAGGAGAATCTCCTGGGTCTTATGCAAAGAGGGAAATGGAGAAGAACCATGGCTACCAGTAGCAGCGAGCTGTTAATACTGGTTTAATCCCTTCTGTGAAACCCAGTCCTTAATGTTAACCTACCATCTCCTTATATTCAGAAACATGTTTTATTAAATGAAAGATTAAATCAAAGACATAACCGTGCAGCAAAAAGATAAAATGAAGCTTTGAGACTCATCTAGAAAAACACTCTACACTTCAGGAAACTTTGGAACCATAACACTGTTAACAGGAAAAACTATTAACATAAAAATACAAGAACTATTCATCTTCATTTTTTCAAAAAGATGGTTCAACTGGTTACTTAAAATACCAGATATTTTCTGGTATTTTCAAAAATATTTTCAAGAAGACAAGGATAACCTGTTCAATAAATGATTTCAAGAAGCTGTGATCCTTAAGTATCCTCCTTGATGAAAAAAGAATTTGATTCCTGATGTAAAAAAATAAAATTGTCATTGGGAGACATGGCAGTTTCCACATCTAGCTACTGTCACACGGTGGTCAGGGCTTCCTGATGGAAAACATGCATGGTGATCACAAGAATAAGAATTCCAAATTCTCATTCACAGATGAAAACTAGGAAACTTTCTTGAGATACCCATTAGTCACAGCTTGAGCACATTCCAAACCGTCATATAAAAGCTGAAGGGTCCAAATAACTAAAACCAGTTGTGCAATTTCACACAGATCTCAAACTCTTCTGCTACAGATTGGCAGGAGTCTGCCACTCAGGTAGGGGGAGGGAGGGCAAAACCAGGCAAGCTGTCCAGTGTTCAAGAATACATAAGGCTATTAATTTCTGATAGCACTGGCATCAGTGGCACACAGACACACAAAACTAACCTGTAGGTAACATAAAATCTGTCATGATCTGAAAAACCCAAAAATTTGCTTCACAAGAGTTCTGATAATCAGCCAGACTGGAACATCTTGCAGCAAAATCTGTCTGTTCACTCCTATACTGAACAAACATGGAAAAGAAACTCCTGATCCACCAGGTACTAACTTCCCTGCTACAGGGGCTCTGCTGCTAGTGCAGAGAAAGCACAGCAATGAAACTCAGCGAGGGTTATCTCACACAGCTTTGAGTGCCTACATAATTGACATGGATTTTGCTACAGGGGAAATGCATTTTAAAACGTATACTTTCAGCTGTACAGTGTCAACATGCAAGGCCATCTTTCTTAAAGTTTTAACTAGCCACCTCAAAAACTGCAAAGAAATTCGGCCTACCTGGTGGCCTTATTCCTCCTCCCAACAAAAGGGACGTGCTTCTGAAAACATTTTTTTCCTTTTTTTCTTCTTTTAAAATAATTTATTTATTACCATCATCTAATGCTTCCCATTATCAGACCACATTCAATGGCTTTCCAGACCTTTCTGATTTGGTCTGAATTTCATAGGCTGGGTAGCTACCTAAAATAGTTCTTCAAGTTCAAGTAGTTGTAGAAAAAATGTCAAAAAAATTACATTTTGGCTATCTTTAAAAAAACCACCTCCTCATCTTATAAATTCAGGAAGTGTGGACTCCATGTGCAACACCTTCTGTTATCCTTACAGAAGTTCAGCCACATTTAGTTCAGCTTGGAATTCCTGAAGAAAAAAACCTGTTTAGGTTCATTGTCTCAGTAGTCTTCTGAGATTTTATCTGTTAAGGTGTCTGAGGGATCCTATGGAGCTTTTTCTGGCTTTCCCAGCAATCGGTACTGAACAAATGCATATACCCTACCTGTAGGAAGTGACTGAGCACTCTCCCTACAACCACAGTTACACATTAGTGTGATGATGAGTGACATCCCTGTGATGCTCAGAAGTAACAAATCTGTTCAGATACAGGAGAAGCCAAACTTTACCCCAGTGTGGATACTTCAACTTCTCTGAAAAACAGTCTTAACACTGTCAAAGTCACAGTCAAGGGTACCGGTGTTGGCAGGAGTCTGAAGGTATCACAGAGCTGATGGGACAGGAAAGGACGAGGAATGAGTGCACCATTCTGGAGCTGACACGTGCCAGAGCTACCTCAGAGACTACCCACCTGGCTTTAAGCCATAAGATCCCCCTGAGCCCCTTAGTTAACTTGGGACAATTGTGTTCCCAGGCTCTGCACAGCTTACTGCAGTCCAGAGGTGTATTTCAAAGCAAAATCCTAAAATCCTGTTGAGCACACACAGAGTGCAGTCAGTCTCCAGGGAACACTACCAAAAAAGCCCCCCACCCAAAAACAACAACAAAAACCACACACACAAAAAAATCCCACCACAAACAAAAAACCAACCAAAAACCACTGCCATGTCAGGATCACAAATTTTCAGAATGAGAATTGACTCAATTCTGACACATTTTCGTGTAAAATTAAAACAATACAGCTCAGTCAGAGGCTGCCCACTGACAAATTTCAAATAGATGTTCCAGTTCAGAGGTGCACTACAATGTTTCAAAGAAAAGACCGACATAAAAAAATGGCACAATTATTCCAGTTTTCTTTATGAAAACAGATGAAGAACTCTGGCTGAAAGCTTTAAACAAAATTAAACTCAAGGCAAAGAAAAGGCATAAAGTATTTCAGTCCAGAAGATTAGAGATCAAGAAAGTTATAAGCGACTGAACATACCATCTCTTAAAATGTTTCTAACACTTCCTATTATCTATGGAAGAAACAGATGCAGGAGAAACACCAGCGGGAACAATGACTCATGTTTGAACTCCCATTCTCACTTAAGCAGCAATACACTTCTCTAGAGAAGTGTACAGCTGTGCAACAAAATAGGATACTTTGTCAATGATACAGAACCAAACCATTCAAATTGTCCATTATGAGCCTGCAAACTGATGGGTGAACAACTCGACACTCTTGGAGTTATTTGTGTAACAGCCAATGCCAGGTTCAGTGAAATAACAGAGCAGGATGATCCAGCAAACACAAATAAAAATACCTTCCTTTCTAAAAATTCCCACTATTTGTTTTTTCATTAAGATCAAGTAACATTAACACTCTATGCCATTTTGTTTTCTCCATAAAACATTAGAAGGTAAATCAGAGTGAACTTTGCAAGTATCAGAGATATCACAGTCAACTGGAAAACTTCACAGCCTTGATCTTGTACAATGGTATAGTCCATTCTAAGAGTACCAAGTGGAGGCAGTGAACAAGAAAGTGAAACAACATGGACATATACAGAACACAATATTCTCTAAAGTTAATACTGAAAATTGAGGACTTTTAGGCCCACAGTAAGCAGGAGCTGAAGTCCATAAGGACCAGATAAGATCCCTCAAAGAGTCTGAAGAGGGGAAAAAAAACCCCACCTCAACTCTAAGAAAATACAATAAGCAGGAGAGGTTTTTCTTCACTCTTCTGACCCTCTTCCAAGCAGTCCTGGACATTCTATTTAAATTCGGATGATACATAAATAAAACCAGAAACAGCCATGACCACGAACTCTTTACATCCAGTTACCATTTTTCAACTCTGACTAAAGGCAATTTCAAGCTATTTGAAGTATCATGAGAAGAGCACTACATGTACCCGGCTTAAAAATTGAAAAACCTTTGAATACAGCTTGGCACAAAGTTACACCTTTGTCTAAATACTGGTTGGCTGTTGTTGGGATTTTTTTTTCAGCTTGTTTGTTTTAAAGAATAGTCTATTTCAGTTGGGAGGGAAAACAATGATCATCTAGTCCAAATACCTGACCAATTCAGGGCTGACCAAGTTAAAACACATTGTTAAGGCCATTGTCCAAATGCCTCTGAAACACTGACAGGCTTGGGGCACTGACCACCTCTCTGGGGTGCCTGTTCCAGTGTTTGAAAAAATACTTCCTAGTGTCCAGTCTGAACCTGTGCTGGAGCAGCTTGGAACCATTCCCACACATCCTATCTCTGGATCCCAGAAAAAATCTCAGCACCTCCCTTCTCCACTTCCCCTCCATAGGAAGCTGTAGAGAGCAATGAGGCTGCCCCTCAGCCTCCTTTTCTCCAACCTATACAAGCCCAAAGTTCCCCAGCTGCTCCCTACAGGACATTCCTTCCAGCCCTTGCACCAGCTTTGTTGCCCTCCTCTAGACGAATCCAAGGACTTTAACGAGCTCCCTCAACAGATCTGCCCCAAAACAGATTTCCATGGTCAAATGTCCTTTCTACCTGGCTAGAGGGGAGAAAGATGCAAAAGCAGAAACAATTATTTTAGCAGGCTGGCACTGTGTTACAGCCCAGGGATCACACACAAGTTCGGCATCACGACCACCTGTGGCTCTGCTACTGCCGACGCTGCAGCTTCACTCGGCAGAGTGCACACACAGGACCTGCCGCCCTCACTCTATTGTACACTCCTTTGCTGCTGCTCCTCACCCAGATGGCTCAAGTCTATCTTCTTTCTGTGCACTCCCACACAACAAGCAGAGTGCACGAGTACACAGTTTACTCCGTCTCCCTGATTCCTGCACACGTAGGACAGGTAAGCTTGTGCAAAGCCCTCTGAGTAGCAATTTTACATATGTTTATTTGAGCCCCAGGCTTAGCTCCTGCATAGAGGCATTTAACTACCTCAAATGCTGAAGTACAATCACTTCCAATTCGAGCTAAATACACGGTTCAACTCCAAAATTAGTAAAAAGATGAAATACACATGCAAAGCTAAATGAGTAGGAAACAAGGATCAGGAGCACTGGATTCAGCTATACTTAATGGATTTGCAAATAGGGCTGTACTGATAGGCCCACCTAGTGAGATTTTGTAACAGAGAGGTACCTTTCTACATGGACATTCTTTTCCTGATTTGGCTTTCATCACTGTCCCAAATTAAAGACTAGAATTTTCTCCTACATAACTGTATCTGTAACACCATAACTCCTGCTAGATGCAAATCACATGGGTTTCCGACAGCAAAGACCTAGACTATTTTTCCATGATAGTAACAAACACAGCTACATTTGCAAAATGTTTCCCTCTGGATCATTCCTTGTACCAGGACTACGATGTATTTATAAAAGAAAAGTGCACCCTGAGCATCAGGAAAACTTACAGTGATTAATGAAACCGCAGAACTAAACATCCTTCAGAAGAGAGGCATCAGCTGAGTACCATCACACGCTATGGAATGACTAAAGTACGTCATCCTGATGCCTCAGAGCACCCCTGTTGCCTCTTCAGCCCCTCCAGGACACTAGAGGAATGTGCATAAACTAGCAAAGCAGAAGAGAAGAAATTCTGTTAGGTATGTCACCCATGATGTCAGCGTATTCTTAATTCAACAACTGCTAACTTACTGTCCTCTCTGAATTCAGAATAACTTGAAAAAAGACAGGGCACCATGCTTTAGAGATGACAGCCTTACTGCTGGCAGGAAGCTTGGAGGCAGTAGACTTTAAAAATGCCTCAACATTGACTGGTTTCTAAGAGTGAAAAATAAAAACCTTCCAAAGAATTGCTATCTATTTTACAGGTAAGCTGTACCCCAGTAACTTTCTCACTAAAATAAATCAGTTTTATACTTCTTTGGGCCACAGCTCACACTACATCTACAAATTACCTAGGTAACAGAGTTTTGAAAACCTTACTAGCACCTACTCCCGTGTTTGCCTTTGGCAGAAAAAAAGTTTTTGACTCATTTTTACGTTCAATTAATCCACAGTCACATTCTTCATAGAGAGGCTTCTGGAAAAACTCAACTTGCTGGAAACTGTAACTATAATTACTGACCCTCTTCAAGTCAGCCAAAATTAAATTGCAAAGGAGATTTTTTGGCATTAGAGCTATAACTTAATGGTACAAAGAAAAGCAAGTCTATGAGTAACAGAAGAAACCAAGCCCAGCATTTGTGAGAAACTCAGAAAATGAGATACAAATGGTGAGTTTACAGGGAAAAACTGAGAATGGACCCTGAACAATCTTTTTCTAGATTTGTACTGCATAACAAAAAGGACAAAACTACTGCTTTGTTCATATTTGTGAAACCAAACTTGTGTCAAACAAATCATTAATATTACAAAGGAAGAATATAATTTTTTCAAATTTCGTAGTAAGAAACAAGTTATAAACTCTAACTGTATGGCATTTTATCTCCTTACATAAGACTATATGTTTTTCTCTACAGTTTTCAGGTTTGATTTACTCACTGCTCTCTGGGATTATGAGGAAAGGAAAACCAAAATTATTAGTGCCTCTGTATTTCTCATGAAATCGGAAAACACCAGTGCAGGTGTCCCATTAAGAAACTTGAGTGAAATTATATATGCATCTGTCAATGAAATTGGAAAATCAATATTCTTTTCATTTATTACAGGCTTTAAATCAAGTGCAGGGATGACATATTCCTCCACCATGCATAGATACACTGTTACTGTGCCACGGTAACTTTACCAGCATTATGACAACTGGCTTATCATGGTGCAAAATTGACTAATATCTCATACTTGACTAAAGTTTCAAAAGTATAGAATTCATGGGCTATGTAGATATTCTGCAGCATTTGTTTTTACTGATATATGATCAAAATAAGGGAATTATTTGCATAACTGAAACAAAATGTGATTTTGTAACATAATTGAGCCTTTAAGCAAAGTAATTTCTATCTTAAAAAGCATTGACAAAATAAGCTGAAGATTTGCAGTTAGTCCTATCTATGATACTCAAGGAAAATATCTTCTACCCAAATAAACCGTATTGCTGAAAACAGGGCTGTAAAATTCCTACAGAGCTCACTATCAACAAGGATTTCCAAATATCACTTAAATATAGACAGCCGCAGAAGAAACAACTGATGGTACATTACTATGCTATTTTTTCCATTCTTAAAATTCTGATCAAAACTAGTTGTGAAAAAAAAGCTGAACAACAGTCACCAAAAAAATACAACAGCGATCATCAGATGTGGGGAAGCAACAAACAAAACAACACACAAAGCAAGAAGATTTCAAACTTTCAGGCCACTGAGGAGTTAGCCCCTAAAAGCCAGCTTTTGAACTAGTCCTGAAAACAAGTGTAAGTTTAATCAACCAAAAGTCACTTTTGCCTGAATAATATACAATTCTAGAACAAAATGCTTTTCCAAAATCAGTGCCATACTGAATCTAAATCCAAACCTTATTCTAAAACACAAGACGACTACTACTTTTTCAGACACTAATTCCTCTACTGGTCTGGACCTTAAGACCCCTAACCCCATTTATTCAGTTCACAACTGTTAGACAAATACCAAAATAGAAGATTTGTTCAATGCTGGGGTCATCAGTCCCCCACATAAGCAACTCTGAGCTATAGATGGGTGTAATTACTTGATAGTTTTGAATAGGCAATAAAAATATCTCTGTAATATACACTATGGTGTGGATTAACTGAACTTGGAAACATTTTAATTGAGCCATGAAAGCCATAGAAGATCTAAGAGAATTTATTTTGGAATTGTCATACTGGAAGACTAATTGCTAGGATATCATTATGAGAAAGAACAAAAAATGAAGTTTCCTTCTCAAAGAGACAAAGTGAACAGGGATTTAAAAAAAAAAATTTAAAAAGATTTTAAAAAAAATCAGTATTTCTACAATTTTACCAGAGCACATCACATTAAGCATCCAGTATAAAGGTAGATTTTCTGCAAAAGACTATTTCAAACATTCTCTTCTAAAGAGAACTAAGTTAATGAAAGAAATAATGTCATAACCAAAGATGGGACAGGATTTTGCTAATTGCCAAGCCAGGCTATATGCTAATCATGTCAGCAAATACTAACAGGCAGACGACACACTCCTGAAATACAGTAATGGGATGTAACATAAGAATAGTCCTGACCATCACAGGGTAGCCTGTCTGGCCAATACATGCAGCTCAGCAGAGAATACAATAACAGGTGAACTATTTATTAACACATTCCTGATATCCTCTCCCAGAAGAAGGCAGGTTTGCAATTCAGGGTTTTAAACCCAGAAATAGTACCTTTGAATTCTCCAAGATTATTCCATCAGTAATTTTAATCTCACAATCTAAACATAAGTTATTACACATGATTTGTCCTACACTGGTAAAGGACCAGAGTTCCTATTGCCAAATCTCCTGCTTCCATAAATAAGGTGTCCAGATCTTAAGGACAATAAACACGAGGAATTTCTTCAGTGGATAAACCACATATATTTTTGAAGATAAAGCATGTCTGACAATGAAACTCTAAATCTTATTTATTTTCCAATCTACCATCATTGTGACAATCTGCATTAAGGCCTCAACATACTATTAACAAATAAAATTAAAGCAAAATCAAAGCAGATCATGTTTGTTGCCAAAGTTTTAAACAACATCAAATGTCCAAATGGATTAAGCTGCTGGCGAGAACTTGCAGAGATTCCCAGTGAGATCTTGGCAGCAGAAACTTTGCTCTCTGGGTTCAAGAGACTTTTCTTACATTAAGAGGGTGGCTAGATGAGACATACTTAAGAGAAAATAAGTCACTGCAGTCTGAAGGGACAACACAACACCATCATCCATCACACAACCCCACACTCTATCACACACCCCGGTACACTCTTAGCACTCAGCACTAGCCTCCCTTAACAACCCATTAACAATTAACCCAGAGGAGAAAAGAAATGAGAACACTGTGGATTAACTGAACCAGTTGAATAAAAACTGAGAAGCTGTGTCAAAGAATCTGGGGACTCCAAGTGCATAATAACACAGGTGCAATTTAAGTCAGGTCAAACAGAAGCTTTATTAACTATGATCACATTCACAGCATCTTTTGGGTTCTCTGCCAAGTGATTGCAGAGACACATCCTATACACTGTTTCAGAAGAAGGCAAGGAAAAGCATTCATTTCAATGTTAACAAAGCCAGGTACCCACCCCAGGGAGGGAGGGACTCCTAGAGTCCTCTGCTAAACACCCACAATTCTAAGAAGGACTCAAGCAGTAAATAATGTGACAATATGGAGAGATGGCTCTCAGTGGAGCCCACGGGAGTGGCACATCCACCACTAGGTATTATCCTAGCTCCTAAGTGGAAAGTTGGAAACAACCACAGACCGCTAGCTTTGTGTTAAAAGGAATGTTCTTTTAGTAAAGAACCTCTTAGCCAGTCCTCTCAATCTTAACTGTTAAAAATTTTAACACCACAACTGGTTGACAGCTTAAAAATACATAGTTATTTTCCTCTTCCAACCCACAAGTAAGACCAACAAATAAAAAATTATGTCTACCATGTCTAAATACTGCAAGACACTACTGAATAGAAAACTTAATTCACTGAGCAAATTTTAAATTAAAAAAATGTATTTTGATAAAATTGCTGTGTTAACTACTCATCCAGCACATCTGAAGTAAGCTACAAACCAGTTTTAAAATTCTTCTTGTACATTTAATTGACTTCCACATTCTATCCAAGTGAGATTTAACATATGCTTAAAAAATAGTACTTAATTTACCACTCCCCAACAGAAATGTGAAAAATAAAGAATTAAGAAAACAAAGCATCAACTAAGCAGTGTGTTTAACCAAATCTATCACACAAAGATACAAGTCAAGTGAAGATTAAAGATAATTTGCAGACTAAAATTAATTCACTTTATCCATATGCTACTTCAAAAGAATAAGAGATCTCTTAATGCACTAGTGGAATGACTAAAATGCCCCTTTCTACACAGATGACAAATGCAAAAGCTCCTCGAAAACAAAGTTTAGTAACAGGTACTTCTTTCATAAGCAAATCAGTCAGTAAATCAGCTCTGCTGCACAGGTCTTACTGCAAAACCAAAAATTCAAGGTACAGAGGCAGAGTATGTAGTTAGATAAAAAAGCAAATGTACCTAAGCAGACTAAATTAAAGGTATCAGAAGTTAAGAGACATTTTGGAGATGGAAGTCTGGTGTTCAAGTTCTTTACAAGAAACAAGGTACTTGCAGGTCTGCCCTATTAAACATGTTCATCTTTAGCTAGCCAAGTTCCATGGAGAAAAGCAATCACTACAAGATGAATTTTTGTTATTAAAGGCCAAAAGGTCTAAGACATTATCTAGAATCAGCTTTTATCACAGTCTTGATCAAGTCTAATTCATTCAACTGCAATCCTTGAGTCTCTATCAGCCTAACGCGAATATTAGGTGGAAAGTGCCAGATATTTTTTATCCCAGAATTACAATTCCTAATAGTATGATTGACAATTGGGTCTTGAACAACGAGGGCCAAGTTATTTCATCTGGGAGTCAGGCTGATTGTTAAATTACTATCAAAATTCATTCTGCTGAAGAAGAACAAAAATGTTATCAGATTTATTACTGCAGAAAAACTATTTTTGACTGCTTCTACCCTACTTAGGGTTTTAAACAATCTTTCAAATTTCACCTCTGTAAATGTACTCCAATCAGAAGTCATTGCAGCACTTACAAACACTGTAAAAGTTTCTGCCTGTGAGAAACTGGTGCTCACCATAAATATTGCAATATGTATTGAAATGCAACAGTATCTTAAGAATGCTCTGGGCTTCTTCAACAACAGTGAAAATATTTGTTATAAAAACCTTGACTTGACACAGAGTACTTATGTACCACACTGGAATTGTTCTTATTCTGCTGCAGCAAAACAAAACCTGAATTCCTGACTTCTTTGATTCTTCAACTACTGTAAAGACCCAAAATTTCACAAGAAAGGAGAATTGGTTTAAATACTTCAGCTGATAACGCAGAACACAATCAAGGGGTAACCAGCGAGCCATGAATACACCGTATACGGCTACATAGAGAAAATACTTCAGAGTCCTCAAGAAGTATTACTTATCTGGGCCAGCCTCCATCTCCCCCTCCTTATCCCAATCTTTCAAAGATAGGCTTTAAACGCTTTGCAGCTGTCCAACATTAAGGCTGAAGAATTCAACAACCACTGCCATGTAAAAGCACAGGGTGAAAAGCAACTACCACGTTATCCAAGAATTTGGGATCCGTTACAGAGCTAGAAGAGGTTCCTGACTGTAAACTTCTTCAGCAAAACCTGAATAAGGTCCTGAGAGCAGATAAACCTGTAAAATTATTCTTTCTTCCTTCCAGATAATTCTTCAAGTGAGTTCCTACCATATAAACTAGTCCAGACTATGCATAACTGTATTGAGTTTTAGCCAACCTCTCTCACAGCCAAAAATATCAACCACCACCACTGCACACATTTTCTTACTGAGATTTTCAGAAGGTCTGCATAATCTTATAACTACAAAGTTAGTGAGCCATTTCATATTTCCTGAAACTAAACTGCACATTAGATGATTCACCAATTAGTGTATTCATGGAGCTTTAAAAACCAATCAAATTCTCATTTTTGTTGAAGAATTTAACAGAAATGTCCAGCTGTATGCATGGAGAGAGCATGTGGGCTTTTCTCCTTTATTTAACTTAACTAACAGCTATGTTAGCTGGTGAAAAATATTCAGTGTGTCAAAGTTAATTTATCAAGCTGACAAAGTATAAGGGCTCCAGAAGGTATAGCATACATTTACTAAATTTTAAATACATTTTAACTAGATATAGCTCAAAGATTAAAATAAGCTGTCCAACAACCAAACCACACAAATATGTATCACTTCAGGGCACTTCTTATTTAATGGAGCAATTGCATGTTTGTTTCAAACTCATGCATAGGTCAACATATCAGAAAAGTTGCTAATCCTTCAGACCCCAACCCCATAAATCAAAATGCATTTTTTTAAACTAGACAGGTATCTTTGGAGGACAGAGGGCTTGTCAGTACAGTGCAGGCCATGATCAGAAGAAGGGGAGGCACTGCATGTTGCTCAACACAACCAAACCTTGCGCCTTACTGAAGCCTCTACGCATAAATACCACAACATAAAACTAAGTGCTAATTTCCCCTGGGGTTGAAGAAGCTAGGAAGCACAGCTCTTGGGGTAAAAAAAAGGCAAGGAAATCAGCCTAAAATAGACAGCTACTTAAGGATTACTCAGCTAGACAACCTATTCCAATATTTTGGAGTAAGAATCAGTATTTTAGGAGTTTATGATGGAGACTTTACATCTTTCATTCTACAAAGTCAAGTACAGTTTAGTAAAAAAAAAAGGTGTCCTGTTTAGATTTTACATTTCCTTTCACTATTTGTAGCAGTAAATAAAACATCACCATTTTAACTAAATCTTAAGAATAAACTTACTGTACGAAAGTTACGTGGAGTGATCTGAATCCACGAAGTACCAACCCAAAACTGAGCTATTTCACAACAGGCTATCACAGGACATGGTGGTTTACAACTATTAACAGCAATCATCAGTATTGTTTGATTAGACTAAAACACATCTCTTAACCTAAAACATAATGACTGAGACCAAAAATTGCGTGCTACACCATCTCGGGTCACTAGTCCATCACGGAACCATGGGAATTGCCACATCTAATTCGATGAACAGTCACTCATCTCTCCAGAACCTTGCTGCAGAGTGACAGGTTTCGCATGTTTCAAAGAAGATTAAAAAAAAAGCCCTTTCCGCTAGAACACAGTTGATTTCTAATCCCTTCCATCTGCTCCCTCTGTCTTAGATGTACCTGCCATCATTAAAAGAGCAACAGAAGAGAAATTCTAGATATTCCTCCAAAGACTAACCCAGTCATTTTTCCAATACTCTCATAATATGAAGTCATGTCAAGCTATTGCTACCCAGCTGTCTGAACTCACTGGCTGGTTTGTACTGCTAATGCAATTTTGAAACCAGAGTAGATGGAGGACATTTAGACCAACTGGAAAATCGGAACAGATTTCATCAGCTCAATCCATCAGGTCTCAAAACCATTTTGGTTTCTCTTTTTTGCAGTTTGCTTTGGACCGACAAAGAATTCACCCTAGAAGTATAGTTAATTCACTCTGACATACCAACTCAGGTACAAAAATGTAAAGAAATAAATCTCTTCTGACAGAGACTCTATTGCTAAGGCTATTGCTTTGATACCAGGTCCACTCAAGAATCTTGGTTTAAGGATTGACAACTGAATGAAGTAGGAGGTTGCTAACTTGGAAACTTGCCCCCCTTCAAATCTCTCATTGCAGCAAACTCATCAGCTGGGAAATTCAAGGTAATGAGGGTTATGTTTGGGCTGAGAGGTGCATGGCATCTTCAGCAGGGAGCTTTTAGTGGCACAAACCTGCATGACAGGAGGTCTCAAGGTGCATGGACCACATCTCAAGATTTCTATGGATGTAACCTTCCCAAACCACACTGGCATTAGCTCCAGTGAAAAAGCGCCTTTGGTTTGCACAGCACAGCCAGGGATCGTACCTCACGTGATGGGATATGGTACCCCATATAGCATAAAATTTACAGCTTACAATCAGAAATATTGCAGAAAACTTTAAGAAGCTCTCAGGAGGAGACAGGAGGGGGAAAAAATGAAAGAGAGAAGCATTCTGTAAATATTCAAGGAATGGGAACATAACTCCTGTACATGCTGCGTTTGTAAGAA